>JADLZK010007762.1:0-18906 GCA_015847255.1 Hyparrhenia diplandra | reverse complement strand
TATACTACTAGTTTCAGCCAAAGAGAATTGACTGAAAAAACCCATTTTGGCTTGGCCAAGGCCAACTGTTTTGGCATTACTTCGAGAATAATGGTAGTTCGCCGCCAGCTTTTGCGCTTTGGCATAGTTCACTTACATGCATGCTTTGTTTAAATTGAGAAAACCAATTTTGGCCAGCTTTGTTTTGGCATAGATCCGTGAATATAATGGTAGTTCTCTAGCCACCGCTTTGGCATAGTTTACTTTGCATGCATGCATGCTTTATTTCACTACTGAAGCCAATGACCAAATATATGAAAGATGCTTGTGATTTGACGACCGTGACTTGTTTTTTGTCGGAACGATCTCATCCGGATCCCTCATATATATGTTCATGCAGAAGCTCTTTGAAGTTGTTTGGGCTATTGAGGATCTCATCAAGAGGAAGGCCGAGAGCGAAGACGAGAGGCTCATGATGCATAGGCTCGCTTACCCACATCAGTTGAGGCTAGTGTTGAGTACCGCTGCAGGGTGGCATGCCTACGATGCCGACAACACACACTAAATAATGTGATTGATGTTATGCTGTCTTGACTTACTTTTTGGTGATCATGTACTAGCTAGGGTAGTATTAAAACAATGTGATGATGCAAACCGATGACCTGGTTGTTCGGGCTTTGAGAAAATATATGATGACTAGAAGCTTTGACGCATTTTTTTGGTGATCATGTACTAGCTAGGGTAGTATTAAAACAATGTGATGATGCAAACTCGATGACCGGTTGTTCGGGCTTTGAGAAAATATATGATGACTAGAAGCTTGTACGCATAACTTGTTAACCACACATACATATGCCCGCATATGTAGGCAAAATAATAAAAACCGTTGCACAACGTGATTTTTTTGAGAAGGAAAATGTATTTATCTCAACGCATTACACCGACCCATTTACAAACAGGATCCACAAGAAAAGAAAAATTACGTGAGAAGTAGAAAGCTCTGCTCATCTTCCTCGTAGCCTTCGTGAGATCCGTCTCGTTACCGCCGCCGGCCGCTTTCCAATCGCCGCCGGGCACCGAGCCAAACTCCACCGGTGGAGGCCGCAGAGGAGGGCTTACTTCTAGGCGACGCGCTGCCTCCCAGCGCGATCGCCAACTCGCACTCCACGACGCATCCACACCAAAACCACGTCCCGAACTCAAAAACGGATGCACCATTGCATCAATCCGGCCATTTGAACTTCCACAACGATTAATGGATTGTTCACAAGTTCCAACAGACGCGAACTCAACCGACGCAACCATTCGCGATTGGCAACTACCGCTCGAGACCCCATCTACTTAAGAAGCGCCTTTGCTTCTTCCCTCGCCAAAAACACAGAGAAATGGAGTCATCTCACGTAAAGAATCGGTAGCACGATGCCCGAGACCGCAAGACTTGCCGCCGAGATGCGGTCGCCGCCAAATGACAGATACCCGCATATCGACACGATAGTCACGCGCGATGCCACCCGCGGAGGACTTCATCAACTAAACCGAGGGGTAACCGTGTCCAAAGTCCAAACAAAGGCGTGTATGCTCGTTGGCCTCGACTGAGTGGAGGATTCTTCCTCCCAACGAGTTTGGCAAAAGCAGTTCAGATCACGCCGTTGGCGGCTATGTGTTGGCCATCGATGCCTTGTATATCAAGTGCACCAGTCGGGGCCGCCCCAGTGTTTTGAACCACTTGCTTCAAGATGAGGGCCATGTGTTCACCGGGCGCCCATAGGCAAGGACGTGAACGCCTTGAAGTTGATCTGCGGGGTCCGCCCGCCAATCCACACGACTTACAACTTATTGTGCCTCGCTTCTTGATGTTAACGAGTACAAGAATCTAGCAAACCGTGAGTGTCTCCCCTCACCGGATACTCTAGCGTCGGGCGGTTCTACCATTCCTCGCCGAAGAAGAAGAAGAAGAAGCGTTGGCAAAGGGCGACTTCATCGATCACCACCGATGGGGGACTTTCGCTTGTCACGAATCGCATTAACTACGCCAGCATAGATGCCTTCCTGTCCTTTGAGATTGCTAATCAGGTTCGGATCAAGCATGGTTATGACTTCCTTACGAATGCTAATGTACCATAAATCGTAAGTAATCTGTGTGCTGTAAAAGAACATTCGGCTTTGGGTAATGTATTATATAGAACTTTTGTCTTTATCCAAAGGTTCAGAGGTGAGATACTCTAGTTACCGCACACATACCACTACCAATCGTCTGCACTCATACAAACGTCAGGATCAGACGGGCATACGGTCCAATCGTCTGTAACAATCCGTATATGTACAGACACCTGTTGCTATAAACCGTCTCTGACAAACGTGCAACTGTAATGGACGTGATAGTTACAGGCGCCTGTACCTGCCAAGCGTCTGTATATTGACACGCGTCGCAATATTTTCCGGCATTCTGCATTACACCCCGAACCCGCGACGCCTCTACATTATCACGGCGTGCGTAAAACGTTAAATTGTATCACGTACACCTGGTGATACAAATCGCCTCTAACAAAACGCCGATCAGACGCCCGGTGCAAATTCTACGAACACATGCACCCGCCACGCGTCTGTTTACGATCAATGTGCGCAATAGTTCCAAAAGATAGACGGTTGTTTTTTGACTAAACGCTGGCGTCACGTAATTTCCGGCCAGTGGCCGGGTATCGGCACGGATACGCAGGGGACGCCGGTAAAACGCTGTCAATCTAAACGCGACTTTAATACACGCAATCGCTGGACCGCTTCGCACATTCCAAGCGTCAGAAGAGACGCGTGTCTGCGTAACACTAAATAATCGCATGCAAACGGGTGGCACCAAAGAGTGTCTCGTATACAAACACGCGTCTGAATTAGTGTTCGTATCCACAGCGACCGGCTCCAAGAATGCATACATTATAGCCTAAACGCGTGTCTAAGATATGGTGAATCTTGTAGACACTTGGTTTGAAAAGGCGTGCATTACCGGTACGTGAGAACGCAAAAACGCGTGCGAACGGAAAATGCGGATGCTTTCGGTTAGATGCGGCGTCTATAATTACCCTTATTTCAGACGCGTTTTTGGCGGGTGGGACCGCCGACACCTATTATCGACGCCGCCCAAACCGCTGGCGTCGATAATATGACAAAGATGACACGACGCTATGTTTATAATGCCGTCTGCGGCGACCGGGCGGTTATTAGCCTTTTTACATAGTGAAGGCCGCCTAGGACATCGACGAAGGACGCTGGAGTTCGTCGCCCGAACAAAGACGATAGAGGGTTGAAGGAAGAAGATGACCTACAAACGGGACCGGGTAGATTGGTTGTCGATTGGATGTAGATGGGATCAAATCGCCATGAACCTCTTATTATATAGAGGAGGGTGGTCTTATCCTTTTAGGAAACCGTCCTTGGGCGTTCCTATCACGAAAAGATCTTCAAAAACCAATCCGAAATAAAGTCGGTTCGGAATTAGGAAAATCTCGGGCGCAGATTGCGAACAACGCCGACGCCTTAAATAGGGCGCCGGGCGCTGTCCAAAGAGCCATGCAAACGGACCGCGCATGCGAACGGGCGCCGGACGCGCGTCGGACGCCAGCATGCATGCGCCGACACGCCAGCGCGCCCGCGCGGATGCGGTCCGAGAGCCATGCGGCCGGGACACGCATGATGCGTCCGGGAGAGCCATGCAACCGGACACGATAGATCGACGACGCGGCTCCAAGCAATGCCGGCGTCCTACAAGATGCTAAAACCATGAAGTCCTCCTCTTCGCTGGATTTCTTCAAGTGCATGCTCCTTCACTATTTTTAGGACACCTTTTGACAGCTTTTGTTCTTGTAAAATGACGTGGTCCATGCATGAGAAGAGGCACATTTATTTCTTTATACTTTGCTCATTCCAAATTTAGCATAGGACTAATTTGGGTGTCAACACAAAGAAAGGCAACGCGCCCTCCAAATAAGGAGCCCTCGATTCTAAATTCGATGAAAGCACGACAAGCCAAGCTATAGGGTCTTCCCCAATCACCACAATGAGCTGATTCCATTTCCCAAAACGAAATTCAATCGATGCGGGAGTCAAAAAAAGGAAAAATAGAGCACCCAAATTCCTGAGGGTTATTTGGTTTGTTACCATTGCAATTCTCCAAACTTTGAAATGTACCATTACAATTCATCTATTTGGAGATGTACCATTACAATTCTTCATCTATTCAATTTGTGTCATTAAGTGTTTAGAGTACTTAAACCCATTTGTCATACCGTATAGCTCTATGTATTTTTTGTGTGGACCAAAAACATCCGTGCTACTTCTCTCTACCTACGCTCACTAACATGTAGGACCCACATGTCATTATCTTCTTCAACCTCCAGCCATCCTTTCTACAACCGCCATCGCCTTGCCCTCCTCCCTCACCGCCCCGTCCGCTCATCAAGCCGCACCCGCCTCCACCACTGCCTCCCCCGCCCACCACCACCCCGCCCACCCATGCCCCGCCGGAAAGCACGCCATGGCGGCCGCAGCCTCGCGCCCGGCCGCATGCTCGCCGGTCGAGATCCAAAGCTTAGCTACCTACCTTGGGCGACGCGCCCATTGCAACCCGGCCTACCCCTCTCGCGCCGACATGCCCGCACTCCCGCGAGAGACGAAGAAGAGCCCCCGCCATATTTTTCTTTATTTTTCCATCTACCCCGCCTCCCGTATGGGGTTTCTTTGTCGCCGTGGCTCGTGGGGTGCTATGCCCCGTCCGTCGGGGCTTTTATGGCATTTGGCGCCGATCTCAATGAAAGCAAAGACGGCCCCGGGGCGCTTTTAAACGCGGACCTGCTGCTGCCGTTGCCCATGGCGCACCCTTAGTCACCGCAGCTTCTCCGGAACGAGGACCGGAACGATGGATCGAGGAACGAGGAACGAGGTTTTGGATGCGATTTTACACCGTGGGAACGAAAATGTTCCCCGCGTTCCCGTCCCCGTATGGTATTCCCGGAACGTGGAACGCTAGGTCATTCCCGCTCCCGGTGACTAAGGGCGTACCGAGCTCTTGGTGTTTGCCCATGGCCGCACGTAATCTTCCGCCGCTACTTGCCCATGGTCGCACGGAGCCGCTGCCGCCGCTTTGCCCATGACGCATATGGAGGTGCTTCCGCCGCTGCCCATGGCCACGTGTGGGAGGTCAAGACGAATCGACGACTAGGCCCCATATGTCAATGAGGAGGAAGAGAAGCGGCCCGGGTGTGTTTGGTCTCTACGGAACATGCGTACACTAATACACCCTAACAGTGGCCTAGGCTCTCAAAAGACATAAAAAATGGCATAAATCGGATAGGCCAAGAATTGTAATGGTACCTCTATAAATTGACGAATTGAATGGTACATTTCCAAGTTTCAAAAATTGTAATGGTACTAAATAACGCAATTCAAAACACGAGGCAAACTTAGGCACGGTAATCAATGCACAATTCAAAAACCGCGACTTCCCGCCGAGGCGCACCGGCCACCCCGGGCTTTCGATCCAACACGCGCACCCCGACTTCCGGTAGGGGGCTAGGGTTTCCGCACCAAATTCCAAACTCCCTAGCGAGGAGGACGGCGGCGAAGGATGCAGCAAACCACTCGCAGGAGCAGCACGAGACAAGGACCATTGGGCAGCCGCCTCCCGGGCCCCAAAGTCGCTCTCTCACCGCTACCGCACGCATGGGGGCTGGGCACGCGGGTCCGCATGCTAAACATTTGGGTTCGGGAGGGAGGAAGCTCAGCAAACCTTGCTTCGGGTGCAGCTAGTGGTGCTCGCGGCCGAGACGGTGGAGGACGGAGGAAGGAACGACGTAGAAGGGTCAAAGCACCCCGCTGGGCCGAGCCCTGGCCGCCGGGCCGCCGACGGAGGAGCCGCTGCTTTGTGGCCGGGAATCCCGTAGCTTCGATGTGGTTTTGGTCTTCGCTTACGCTTGCTTTGGCCTCGGCGTCGTTTTTCTTCTGGCCGGCATGTGCGATGGGATGTAAGGCCAAGCCGCCAAGGTGATTGCTCTGGGCCTTGCCTTGGCTCCGGTGGTGGCGTGGCATGGTCTTGGTGTTCTTTCCTTGTCCTAGCTCCTCCTAGAGGCATTCTAAAAAGCTCCTCCTAGAGGGCCAAGGCTCTCTCTGCCGCCATTTCTTTACCCTTCTAGTTCCTTCGACACTTCTTATAGTACACGGGGGAGAAAAAGGCGTTGCGGTTAAATTACGAAGGAGGCGGTCTTGTTGACGGTCGTTAACTGCATATAAAATACGTTAACACCTGCATAAAACATTCACTTTTGGCCACCAAACTTAGTGGTAAGGTTTAAATCTAATATGTTCCACAAGTTTTGGTATTTTAAAGTGCAATGCATGAATTCTCCATTTATCATAAAGAAAAAGTATCTTAGATGATAAAATGGAGTACACCATCACGAGAGCTCGTCACGCTGATCGAAATGGATATATTACTTGATATATTTGGACCCTGGATGGAAAAGATATTGGAGAAACAAGAATCACATGAAATGAGAAGTGCTACGGGGGCCAATCAAACGCTGGACACGTGGCAACAAACCAAAGACAAGAGCGGCGCTTGCCTCCCAAGCGGCCGACATGACATGGGTCCCCACCTAAGCAGCGCCGGCCCCCGGCCGAGGAGCGGGCGACCGGCCGCCAATGCGCTTGCGGCACGGCAGGCCGCTTTGCGCAGCGCAGCGGCGCGCTGCCCGCCCGCCCTTGGCGGAACGCTGTACCGCTGGGCCCGGTGGGTCCCCGCCGGCGCCCGGCTTCCACGCCACGAAGCGAAGCGCTGGCGCGCCGCCCGCTCGCCCGCTTTTACTTTGGACACGTGGCGCGCGAAGAAGGTCCCCGAGGCGATTGCGGTTCGCCGCGTGGGCGTGGCGGTCCGTGGCGGTTTTCCGGCCCGGGATCCCTGATTTCTCTCCAAGAACGCAGACATGCTCGCTTCTCCACCGGTTCAGCTCATTCGCGGCCCTAGAATCTGGTTTTCTTCCGGTTTTTAGCTATAGGCGGTGGAGGCATTTATTTTACCGTCATCCCGAGCGTAGGGGAGCCGGGGGAGGACACACACCGACAACATCTTCAAGGAATATGCCTAGCATATGCTCTCTCCCCCCCTCCTATAAATAGATGGCTCTCCTCCATTCAAACACACCAATTCCACACAACACAAGGAGGAGCCACAATGTAGAAGAGAGGAAGAAGCTCCCACTCCACCCCTATCTTCTTCTTCTTCCTCTTAGTTCTAATGGAGAGTGAGAGAGGGAAGGCTAGAAGAGGGCTTGGCCTCTTCTCCATGGAGTCCCTGTACCCCCCGCACCGGATCTCGGTGGCTGAGTGCCTGGGACTTGTCGGCACCCACCACGCTTTATACCTCTACAACCTTCTAATCATTTGGGTAAGAATGGTTGTGTCCCTCTTCGGCTTGTTACTCTTAAGCATATTATCTAGTCAAGTATAGACTTGCGGGGATTGATAGTCGATTCCTTCGGGCGGTGCTCGGTAGAAGGACTCCTGGGGCGGGTAAGCCTTGTTAACACGCTAGAGTAATAATCACTAGTGTAGACGCGTGGTGTCTAGACTAAGGGTTTTCTATCTTTTGTGGCGCATCCCACGGTTGAGGGGTAGGCGGCCGGGTTGTGACGACCTTGTCCGTCCCTTGTAATCCCCCACGTTCGGGTGTGGCGCGTGCAATTAAATTGCCTGACACTGCCCTTGGGCGTGGGCGGTGCCCTCAAGTGAGGACATAACAGCCCAAGTGATCCCCTAGAGAGTTTGAGCCCATAAAGATACCTCACCACCCATAGTTATCCTAGGGTGACTCTCGCTTTAGAGAGTAATCACACAACCGTTCCTCGTGGAAATACAATACCCCGAATACTTCCCGGGTCAAATGCTATAACGACAATTCCATACGCTTGCGGATTCTTACGCATACGTTAAGAAACGTCAACAAGCATTTCTGAAGCCGTTGCCGGGGACGGTAGTCGTAATTCTCTCTGAGCCTAGAGCACCCGTGTGTTGTATCCAAAAAAAAAACAAAAATAGTTATTTATTTTACCTTTTCCCAAATTGAAGCCAACTACTCAAATTCAATATCTATCTGCTTCTCCAAAGGGGGAGTTCACAGGGCCAAAATCTTTTTTAAAAATCAAAATTTTCTTTCGGCCATGAACTCCACCCTAATTTGAAAAAAAAAACCTTTGGTTTGGGCACTCCTTCTTTGGTGACCATTTTGAAAACCTGTGCAACCACCTACAAGATTTCGAGGAGTTATAATCATGCCTCAGCATTCCTGGCGTGATTCAAATTCTCAAGTGGAATTTGTTTACGCTCTCCCTCATAGGGAAAGCAAAACAATAGTACACTATTGTCGTAGGAAGTTTGAATGGGGACTGAGAAGAACTCAAAGACAATTTTTGTCTAGCATTCTTCCCCATCAATGCCTACCAAGGACAATCCTCGATATCAAATAGGATGAGAAGGAGTCCATAGGTGCAGCCTAGGCCAGGTTTATAATGTTTATACATGTTGGCCTAGACTTGTCAATACCCGATAATGTGCTTTTGCATATCTTTTGTTCGGGTCTTGACATGGATGCTGCCCTATGCCTTGACATGACCGCTGGAGGGTCGTTTACACGTAACCTACAACGGAACATAGGAAAACCCTTGAACAAATCCTAGAGAAGCTTGCTTCTCCCGTTGTAGAACCTAGCCCCCTCCACAACAAGGGCATGTCAAGCTTTGAGGAGCCCTCATCAGTCGAACCATTCCTCATACCATTATTAGAACCGACTATTGAGCCCTCTCCCCAACCCCGAACACGAAGGAAGGAATGCTTAGATCCTTCGAGGTTCAGCGATTGAATTCAAGGATGATGACGGAACCTCGTAAATCGAGGTGCACTTAGACTTCCATATCTATCTCATCCTTGACTTCAATCTTCTCATAGGCTACCCTCTAGAAAAAACCCTTTTTCACGAAAAAACCTAAAGAGGGGAGCCGTGATGAGAAGTTGGGAAAGATTGCTTCCGCCTCTCACACCTAGACATCCCAAAGGTGAAGCATCTTCCCAACCAAAACCCGTTCGAGGAGGCGAATTTATAACTCTACTCGTTTCACCCAAGTTGTTTCCACATCTTAGTGAAACGAAGCACCTATCGCTCTCACCCGAACACAAGTCATGTCCCTCTGGCCAACAAAACGTTGTTCTTGACAATGGTCAAGATTCAATGTTTGTCCTTCATGACACATCTTTTGAGGGTAAACCCTCATGTGCCATCGACATGCACGAAGCGACAACTCTTGAGACCAAGCAGAAATATGTTATTGAGCATAACAAGTTGTCACTTGAGACTTCTTACATGCTCACCTTTGGGTCTTCTTGAGTTAGTTTTGCTTCTAGGCGAGTGCTTCCACGAAGATCACAACCATCTCTTGGTTCTCTTTGCAAAACTTTTAAGAGAATGGTTGCAAGCCTCATGGTAGCATGATGACACTAACCTTGCAGCTTGAGCATAATGCTAAATTCTTAGTGGTGAAATCGGGAACTTCACCACCATCACCGCCGCAGGATGTTTTCCCCACGGTCAAGCTTATGACCATAAAGAAAGCCTTTGCCGGAGATACCCCGGACTATCATAAAAAAAAGCACAAAAAGTCTTTCTCTCTTCTTATTAATAAAAGCAAGAACATGTTATCAAGTTAGTATGCACCTTCGGGTATTCTTGTCGCTAACCATTTCGGTGGAGATCGATTAAGAAGAACAAAAGAGGCATGCGGCGCTCGAGAACATGAGGGCTACATCACCAAAAAAAAATTATGATGTTCATGGGTGATGGAACATGCTCAAGAGGAGACCGGACCTTGCACACTTGACTTTTACACAAAAGTCTAAGTGGGCTTTGTTTGCAATGCTTTTTATTTTAGCCTTGCCTCGAGTGATGCTAAGGTGAACGAAAAAATATATAATAATAATAAATAAATAAATAAAATAATAATCATAATAAAGGCTCCACGGTATTCTTGCCGATAGAGCCATGTGTTTGTTGTTGTTTTGTTTTCTTTGTTTAAAATAAAACAGTACAAGAATAAGTGTGGGGAGATCTCTCAAGCATACATGCACACTCATCCGAGATCTCCCCAACACAAATGCACGAACACCAAGCAATTCACGATGGAGAAGGACGGAATGAACGACTACCATTAACTCCTTCCTCTTCAAACGGTGGTTTGTGCAACTCCCTCTCTCACATCCTCCATAAGTTTTGAAGTTTAAAATTGAACAAATCAAAAAAGACAAAACTTTTGAAAAACTCCATCTCCATGCTATCCTTTGATGAAATGTGCATACTCTTTATTCCTCGCTAATATTCCTATAGCTTGTGAACCACTTATCATAGGGACCCCATGTTATCTAAGTAATTGGAATATGTGATATAGCTGGATGATAAGAACCTTGCCCTTTTATATGAACTTGGGATTTGTTTTCAAAAAAATCAAAATTCAAAAAGCATGCTCCTCAATGATGTGCATTTCCCACCGAGCCATATGACATGATGATGATCATTCATGAAAAGAATAAACCATAGTCATATGCTACTTGTTTTCATGGTGAGCCTATGTCAAATTGTTTGTGACCTATGTTGAGATTCTTTTCATATGCCCAAGATCAAGATTCACGCATACACCCACAAATAAAATGCCGACTCTTACACCGGGAGTTGCGCACAACATGCACCCTTCCATCCACCAAAAATATACTCCATTCATCTGTATCATGACCTCTCATCAAAATCCCAGTTACCAAAGGAGAAGTATGGGCTATGTTTGAAAAAAAAATGAAATGATGATGAAAGAAAAGATGGACATGAGTCCTCGTTGACGGTCAACGACATATTTTTCCGTCAACTTACTACCATAAAGGGAGTAAAACTATACCTTTTTATACTCATATACATTTATTACTAACATATTTCCACTTGTAGTGTTCAAAATGTATTTTGTAGTATTTATAATAAATACAGTGGAAATACGACCAAAGTACGCCATCCGGGAAGCACATTATTGCAAAACACAAGCCTGAGAGCAAATCGACCCAAAACATCAAAATTGGGCTGAGCAAAGCCCGCCCACAACTTTTTCAAGACGAAGGACGCCCCACCGAGACCAAAGCCAAGCCGAGCCTTGTGCGCGCCTGCACTGATGTGCGGCCACACCCTCCTTGAGGCGGTTTCGGCCCGGGGGCAGGGAGGCGGTTCATTAACCTTCCTTCTAGGGGTTACCGATGTGGGATTGTCGGTTTGGTCCGATTAGGAAGGTGTACCAGGTCGGTTTTGGTGTAAATTAGCACTTAGGCCCCTCCTCCAAGTGTATAAGTAGACCCCTCTCTTCCTCTCTCAACACACACCACTTGGAGTCCAAAGAACCAAAGATTCTTCCTCTCTCTACCACCTCTACCTCTCTTTCTTCTTCTACTTCTTCTTCTTCTTCTTCTTCTTAGTTCTTGGTTAGCACTTGGAGTAGAAGAGCTACAAGGAGGGCTTGTCTCCTAGAAGAAAGTGCCTTGGTAATATATCTTCCCAATGGAGCATTCTTCTATTTACAAGTCTTATATCTATGTTCTTGGCCTAACTTATGAACTAGAGTATAGTTTTGTTCATGTTCTTGTGTTGGTATATGAACTAGCATATAGTTTACATATCATAATCTTGACATGTTCATATCGGTTCATCATCGATCATCATATGCCTAAACTCGATTAGAGGTGGGATATCGCCGTTGTTCCTTCGGGTTTGCTCTTGTTCTAGTCCGTCCATTCGGACGAGTGGGGATCCCGAGGGACAAGAGTAGTGCTCGATATGCGGGCATGGTGCCCGGGTATTCTTACGACCTGCGAATATGAGAGCATGCCACGGTTGAGGGGTAGGCGGTTGGGTCGTGACAAGCCTTGACCGCCCCTTGAAATCCCCCCACGTTCGTATGAGCCGTAGGAGTTCGTAAATGCCTCGGTGGGAAGCGCACTTCTGGTGGGGTCTCCCGGTATCCTAGACCTAACCATGCTTAAATCACGTTTGCATATGATCCCTACTATTCATTTGTATGGCCATGACTAGATACATTAGAATTACTCCCTTAGGTTATTCATTTATTCTTTATCTATTTTTCTTTATCCTTTACGGTGGATTCTTAAGTGTGTGTCACATTATCCATAAAAACCGTTATTGCTTACCCCGGTTATGAACAAATTGGTCTAAGCAAACACATGTTCCTCTATTCGGATGCCATGCTAGCTTATTAAACACATGCCTTCCTTTGGGAAAATATAAATAACGATACCCTACTTCGGGTGAAATGCTACAATGATAGATCCGTGCGCTTTGCGGATGAAATATCTAAGATGGCAAGATCTATCCCGTTGACGTTCCGTTCGGATCACCGACATGGTGGTTTCACTTGGGGATGTCGGCCGGCGCATTTTCGGGCGTTACTAGGGATGGGTTTTATACCATTTCCAATGATTGCGCTAAGAAATGTCAACAAGTCCCTTCAAAAAAAAAGACGAGGAAGTCAGTACTCGTCCAAAAAAGAGAGAAAGGAAAGAAAAAGAATAAGGTAGCCCATACCTCCTTCAAATAAATGCCACCAAAAAAAGAGAGAGAGTCATGATACCGGAGTACTCAAAAATGTTCCACACACTTTGCACATCTTGATCTAGGCCTATGACTAGTTTCTCCATGTGGTCCGGTTTTGACTAAGGCAACATGACATGATACAAGTATGTCGTTCTTTTTTACCTACCCAAAACTCCACAAAAAGCCATATTCGGTTGGTAGGGAAAAAAAAAGGCAAATCAAAGCCTTTGGTGAGGAACAAACCACATACAAATTGAGTGATCCGAAAGTGAATCATTTGAGGAGCAATGCTATATTTACATTTTCAAAATCAAATGAAAACCCAAGTTCACGCACTTAATTGAAGCAAGGGGATTTGAATCTATGTTGTTCCATAATTCAATTACCCCAAGATTAATGTGGTAGACACAACAAAAGTTCACAAGTGCGGGTGAAGCATGGAATAACTTGTATGCAGGTTACATATCAAGGAGATGACCCATCTTAGTCCTCGGCCTTTACTCGAGGGGCGAGCAAAGGACTAAGTGTGGGGAGTTTGTTGATGGTCGTTAATCGCATATAAAATACCGTCAACACACGCATAAAAACATTCACTTTTGGCCACCAAACTTAGTGGTAAGGTTTAAATCTAATATGTTCCACAAGTTTTTCGTATTTTAAAAGTGCAATGCAGGTATTCTCCATTTATCATAAAGAAAAAGTATCTTAGATGGCAAAATGGAGTACACCATCACGGAGAGCTTCGTCACGCTGATCGAAATGGATATATTACTTGATATATTTGGACTCGGATGGAAAAGATATTGGAGAAACAAGAATCACATGAAATGAGAAGTGCTATAGGGCCAATCAAACGCGTGACACGTGGCAACAAACCAGCGGCCAGGCGGCAAAGACCTCCTCCCCCTTGCCGGGCGACACGGGTCCCGCCCGAGTCTTTGTCCCCGCTGAGGGCGGGCGGCCGTGGCTCGGCCAATCACGCCCGGCTGCGTGCGCCGCCAAACGCCTGCCGCGTCGCCCCCGGCGAGCAGCGGAACGCGCGGGCGACCCCTTTGTCGGCGCCCGGCTTCCCACACTGCGCGCTGCGTTGGCGTGGTTCGCCCGGATCGCCCGATTTTCTTTGGACCGCGTGGCGCGTCGCGGCGAAAGGTCCCCCGGTTCTTGCGCGTGGGCCGCCGCGCGGTCGAAGCGATTTTCGCCGGGATCCCGGATTTCTCTCCAATAAGCGGGAACGGCTCGGTTCTCCCAGGTTCGGCTCGTTAGCGGCCCTAGACTCCAGTTTTCTTCGGTTTAAGCTATAGGTGGTGGAGGCATTTATTTTACCGTCATCTGAAAAGGGGAGCCGGGGAGGGCGACTGACAAAGATCTTCAAGGAATATGCCTAGCATATGCTCTCTCTCCCCCCTCCTATAAATAGATGGCTCTCCTCCATTCAAACACACCAATTCCACACAACACAAAGGAGGAGCCACAATGTAGAAGAGAGGAAGAAGCTCCCCTCCACTCCTATCTTCTTCTTCTTCCTCTTAGTTCTAATGGAGAGTGAGAGGGGAAGGCTAGAAGAGGGCTTGGCCTCTTCTCCATGGAGTCCCTGTGTACCCCCGGTGCCTTTCGGGATCTCGGGTGGGCTGAGTCTTGGGACTTGTCGGCACCCACCACGCTTGTACCTCTACAACCTTCTAATCATTTGGGTAAGAATGGTTGTGTCCCTCTTTCGGCTTGTTACTCTTAAGCATATTATCTAGCTATTATAGACTTGCGGGATTGATAGTCGTTCCTTCGTGGCTGCTCGGTAGAAGGACCCCTCGGACGGGTAAGCCTTGTTAACACGCTAGAGTAATAATCACTAGTGTAGACGTGGTGTCTATACTAAGGGTTTTCTATCTTTTATGGTGCATCCACGGTTGAGGGGTAGGTGGGTTGGGTTGTGGCTGACCTTGTGCGTCCCCTTGTAATCCCCCCACGCTCGGGTGTGGCGAATGCAATTGCTTTACATCGCCCTTTGGGCGTGGGCCGGTGCCCGAAGTGAGGACATAACACCAAGTGATCCCTACTAGAGAGTTTGAGCCCATAAAGATACCTCACCACCCATAGTTATCCTAGGGTGACTCGGTTTAGAGAGTAATCACACAACCGTTCCTCGTGGAAATACGATACCACCCCTAATACTTGTTGGCGTTTCTTAACGCAATCACTAAAAATAAATATTATCCTTAATGATAATGTCGAGAGCGTCGGTGATAGATAAATTGAATATTGCAAGGGTCAACCCTCGCAAGCGGATCTATCATCGTAGCATTTCACCCGGAGTATTCGGGTATCGTTCATTTATATTTTCCCATGGGAAGGCGGGTTTAGATTTAATATGATGATGATAGCCCACAATGTATGTATGGATAGCCACTAATCATGTACGAGAGGTAAGTGACAATAATATTGGAGATAGTGGTGACACACACACTTCTTGAGCACTAGAAGGAATAAATAGGAAATAACAAGAAAGGGAAAATCTATGTTGAGTTGGCTATTCTAATATCGCCAATGCGTCAGACTATAGTCTACATATGTCATTCATGGTTCATTGTAGAGATGGGCTAAAGTGATGAGGAGATGCTGCGCCGGGTATATACCGGCCGGTGACACTTTTGATAAGACTCCAACCCACACCCTGACGTGGAGGAGTGCGAAGGGACAACAGAGCTGTCACCATCGTATCCTGCCTCCTCACTACCGTGGGATGCCTGCATTTCCCGGATGATTCTCTATAGACCTAAGCACCACGCTTACGTTTATAGAAAACTACCTAAACCCCCCTAGGTACCCCGACCCTACGGATCGACATGGCAAGAGTAAAGGTAAACCCGAAGGTACACTAGACCATCACCCGAGCTTAGTTCTACTACGTTCCAAGAACGATATATGATTCAATTAGCCTAAAGTTAGTCATGTTAATTATCACATCATACTAACTATACTCTAGTTGGCACAATATGAATATAACATGAGGATAACTATACTCTAGTTCATATGCATTGCGATATAAATAATGAGACTTGAATAAAGGAAAGAACTTCATAGTAAATTACCAAAAGATCCTTCCAAGGAGACAAACCCTCCTTGAAGCTTTGCCTAACTCGAATGCTACTACTAAACTAATGAAGTGGAGAGAGTAGAGCTCAAGGTGAGGATGTAACAATGTGTAATGTGTTGTGTGTGTGTGTGTATGTCCAAGGGAGGAGTGCCCCTCTTTATATAGTGGAGAGGAGGAGGGAAATGGAGGGTGCTCCTTGCTTCGAGGGGCAATTTGGCGAGAACGCAGTTTGCACCGCATGCAACCGCCGCGTGAAGATCGCTCCATACCGCCAGAGAAAGGGCGGGAACAGGGGCGAAAATTTGAGCCGCCACCGCGATGCCCGCCGCCCCTCGGGTGGGCCTCCCGGCCCCGACCTTCTCCTGTTCGGCGTTTGGGCCCTCATATGTTGGGCCTATCTTTGGTGCATGGGCTGAATTCGTCTTGGAGTTTGGTCCTCTTGTTTGATCCTTTCCTTGGCGTCTTTTTATTCAATGCGCTTCACGAACTTATTTGGCGACTTTTTTGTTTCCACTCTTATACACGCAAAACATAATTTTATGAATACAAGTGGAACTAGGTTAGAAGTAAAGGTATATGTAACATAAGTTTGCTCCTTTCTCATGAATTGGATAAAGGTTGGCGGTATAATATACTGATAATGACCGCCAACAATACTTCAGTGAAATGCTATAACACAATTCCGCACGCTTGCGGATTCTTACGCATCGTTAAGAAAGCGTCCAACGTCTTCTCTACCACTATGTAAAAAAGGCCTCTACAGATCGCAGCGTTGAGGGCTTCTACGACAGCGCTGCCGCGTCGCCCATTAGGGTCTCTAAATGTCGACTTCTGGACTGCCTGTCAGAAGCGGCGTGCGCGGGGAAGCTTAATACTGGGACGGGATTTCGTGTGTCTCAAACTTCCTCGTGCGTAGTGAGCCCTTGTTACACACGCCAGGTGGAGCGTCGTGTCTGGGGTTTTCGACTGTGGTCTATAGTATCTGAGACATACCTGTCTAAGATCTCGTGTACCTCGGGGAAACCTCCGCAGGACCCGGCATCGATGTCATCGGTACCGCGTCAAAAGTAGTGGCCGCCGGCATCACGATAATAATTTGTAGAAGCCATTTGCATAGACCCATTTACAAAAATGCATGTAACAATGGCGCCGCCGCGTCGAGGGCGGCGTCTGCGCGTGCCCGCGCGCCTATAGCGATAAGCCGGCGCGGATGCGGCCCGTTGAAACATGTGTAAAGCATTAGTAATATCTGAGACCGATGCGGACGATAACGGCATGTCTGGCGAAGTTACGGACATACGTAAACCGAGTCATGTGGTTTTAGCGCCTTCATTTACGGGCGCGTGTGCCAGATTACATGTCTGTAGTTCCTCAGCCCAACTTTACGAGCGTTCGTTTTGTCATGCGATGCGTAGCTTTTAACAGTTTTACAAACGTGGTTTTTTCTTTTCATTGTGCTTGTTCCACATTTTTGAGGCGCTTATGGCGGATGCTCGGCAAGTAACTACACGGGAAATTATAGATGCGTGTCCCTTTCGGTGTGTGCTGCGTCGGGTTTCTATTTGAGGCCCAGCGTTTACCCGGTCCTCGGCAATGTAGCGAGACTACGGGCGGTGGTTCACGGCGCGCCGAAGCTTTTGTCGTTAATTATTTAGATATTACGAGGCGGTTCATGCGGCGAGAAACTATTCGAAACCCACAAACGCTCGTTAGCCGCGGTGGTCCATACTTATTCAGTTATTACGCAGACGAGGTTAAGATAGGTTTTATCTTGTCGCGAGACTAGAGACGCCTATAGAAAGCGAGGCGCCTGTATAATACATATACACGGTATTGGTACTATTAAAACGTATATAATACATATACACAGGTCCGATCACAAACAAATGGCGGGCGCTGCGGCATGGAAAATTCATTTGTATTTCTTAAAATTCATGTGTATTGTTGACGTTTCTTAACGTCGCGAGAAGAATCCGCAGCGTACTGAATTGTCGTTGTAGCTTTCACCCTAAATATTCGAGGGTATCGTATTTTCCACGGGGAGCAGTACTCTCTCCTAACTAGTTCGCCCAAGGACACACAAGGCCAAAGATGGAGAGGATTATTGAGAAGGATTCGTACACCTTTTATGGTCTATGGATAGCCTCACTTTAGAGCTACTTGTTCACTTCGGACACCAAGCAATCGCCCAAACGGGATGGAGACCTATTATTTAGCAATCGCGCCACACCCGAACGTGGGGGATTACAAGGGACGGACAAGGCTGTCACAACCCGGCCGCCTACCCCTCAACCGTGGGATGCGCCACAAAGATAGGCAACCCCTAGCCCGGACACCACGTCTACACTAGTGATTATTACTCTAGCGTGTTAACAAGGCTTACCCGTCCCCCTGGTCCTTCTACTAGAGCACCGCCACAAGGGCGACTATCAATCCCGCAAACGCAGTAGATAATGCTTGGATAAACATGAGACAATAAAGGTTATCGGAATCGTGGAAACCTACTTAGCCAAGATCCCATGAGGGGAGGCGAGCACGAATCCACCGAGGTACAAGTGCGGGGGTCGTCAGGCAAGTCCTAAGACTTCCCGGCTCCCGACCCTCACATCTCTCCTCAGCAGATCTCTCTACTACTAATGTGAGCCTAAGCCCATTGGGTGAGGTAGAAGAGTAGAGGGGAGAGCTCTCTTAGAGGAGAGGAGAGAGACTCTTGCCCTTGGAATTGGTGTGTGTTACATGTGAGGGAGTGCCCATCTATTTATAGGACCTTCACCATGGGATCCTATCTTGGCTAAGCCATTTGGTACTAATCCCAAGCACCGTCTTACGGGCAAGCAAACACCGCCTCCGGACTTTTTTCAGGTCGAGATGGGCCGCCCGGGGCGAAGATGGGCCGTTTTGGCCTCATGAAGTGCGGGCGCACCCTAAGGTGCGCGCAAGCACCAATATGATCTCCGTTTTGGGCTGAAACTTTGCATGAGCACGTGGGCCTCGGAGTTAGCTTCGTTTCAGTATTCGTTCGTTGAAATCAATTTCGTATGAGAAAGTTATGCCCAAAACATTCAACCCATGTCCTGCGGCCCGTTTATCATTTCATGTTGGATTCGGGCCTCGACCTCTTGGGCTTGTGTTTGGATATTGATATTTTATGGGCTTTTCTCCTCTCTTC
>JADLZK010007761.1:0-360795 GCA_015847255.1 Hyparrhenia diplandra | reverse complement strand
CCTCCTTGGTTGGCGTGAGGGACAGCCGCGGCGCGACATCCTCTGGCGAGGATTCGGCGAACTTCGGCGACTTCGGCGATGGCGGGGGGCTTGAGCGGCATCGATCTTGATGGGGGAAGAGAGGGGATTGCGACCTTGGCCGAAGCTTCGGGCGGAGGCGGCTGTGGATCTTCGCGAGGATGGATCGCGGCGGAGGCGTGGATCTTTGTGGATGCGGGGCGGATTTGGTGGTGGGAGCAGCGGGGGAAGGGGGCGGCACGGGGGTCGAGGGTCGGGGAGGGTCAGCGTCGGCATATCTTTCTGTTGACTGTCTCCTCAAACTCATCACAAACTTCGTAAAATTAGTGCCACCTGGTAAAAAAAAAATCACGGTGTCATCTTGTGTCCACACTTAGCGGTTGGTTTGCAATCTCTTCATCACAAGCTTTGTTCTTACATTCATATATATATATATTGTACTTGTGATTGAGTAGTCATAATTTGTAACTATCTAGCTTGTGTAGCTTGTTTAGTTACTTTGCTTAGCTGTGTAGCTAGGTAATTTGAGCCTTTAGGTTAAGCGTGTGTTACCTTGTCCATTGTGCATCTAGTGAGCTTAGCGACTTTGTGCTTTTGCTTACTAGAATTGTGTAGAAACTCACCGTGCTTGAAGTACTAGTGCTAGGTTTGTGTGACCTTGCATTAGGAGTGATTAGGAGCTCAAGTTGAGCTTGTCACCTCACTCTTGTTGTGTAGGATCTTTTTGTGAGGTGATTTAGAGTCTTAGTTAGAGGGGTGAAGTCTTGGCTGAACCGATAATTTTAATTCGCGTTAGTTTTAGGTTAGCGGTTGTGATTAGTTTTTAAAGGGACTATTCACCCCCCCCCTCTAGTCCCCATCGACCCTTCATCCGCCCTAGTCGAGCCACCTTCATCCACGTCTCCCAATGCGGCCTTACCATCTAGGGCTGCGTAGGGGCGCTCAAACCATGGTGGTGGGCGGGCGACGAGCAACCCTTGTCTTGCCCAGCTATTGCGGATTGGAGCACCAAAGGCGATATACTTTGCTCCTTGGGAATGGCCCGTGAGCTAACTTTGGTTATGGCTTTGGTTGTGGCCGGATGGAAACCGAGGCGGTCTGCGGTCCCCGAAAGGCCGGGCGGCCGCGATGGACCCAGCGTCACCTGGCGGTGGCGGCATTCCTGCTCTACCAATGGAGGGTGGTGCCCTTGCGACGGTATTCGGCTTGTGTGGCGTGGCGGGTGGTTGCTCTGCGAAGCCATGAAGGATCGGCCCTTGTCCACTGTGACTTGGGGGTGACACACCGGTGGCGACCGGGACAGCGGCGGGGAGGCGTAGCGTGCTCCCCGGCATCCTCCCGGTGGTGTGGGCTGCGCGGCTGGCGCCTGCAGGTTGGCGGTCGAGGGGGACATAGTGGGCGCTGGCGATGTCGGCACTGCGCCAATGGCCGTTGCTTCAAGTGCCTAGCGGTGGGGCATCGTGTAGCTACACGCAACCTACCTTAGCGATGTCTCCGATGTCACAATCTTGTCCATATTACGCTATTGCAAAGAGGCCAAGAAACGCCGATGATGTGGTAGGGCGGACGTGCTCGCAATCTGGCATAAGCAAGTGGGGGGCTTCCTGGGCGGCAGATTGCGGGTCGCTGGGTAGAGTACCTAACGATAGTCCTATGCACCCCATGGACATGCCCGGCCTCCTGTGGCCGAGCGCATTACCGAAAGCGAAAGAGGAAGCATGGGGTGATCGCCAACCGCTTCATGGTTACGTCCACCGCTTCGCCCTAGGGTTGAGCATCAACCATGCCCCGCCTTCGGTGCTCCTCCCTCACGACGGCAGTTATGTCGTCCGCTTCCTTAACGCAAAGATGGGTATGCTTCGCCGAGCGCGAGCCCATCGTCCGCAAGACGCGCTTCAGCAGATCTTCACAGGGCACAAAAATGACGCAGCCCCTTCAAGCAGCTCAGCCAATCGTAAGGAATGGTCCCTACCACCTTCTTGCTGTCGGGTAAATCCGAGATCTACCGCCCCGACCTTCGAGGAGGAGGAAGAAGATACGGAGCTTGGTGTGTCCATGACGTGGGCCACGTGTAAGTGGGAGGGATTTTTTTTTTTAAAAGCCACAACAACTCAATCAAATAGGCTTCCCAACCATTCCACAACGGCTTTGCCAATACTACTTTTCTAAAAAGCCCGCGGCCCTACTAAGCTTAAGGGCAACAACATATAGCCCCTTAGGCCAATGAAGATACTTTGTCAAAGCTATTTTTCAAAAACCCACAACTTTGCCAAGTTAAATATGTGAGCTATCTCCTCCAACCAAACATGCTTCCAATCATTCATAGCATCTTTTGCCAAAGCTACTTTAGGTACATAAGCTTCTCGATCCATTTGATCATGTGGTATTTGACCTTGTCATTTTTCCCCTTGCCAAAAAAACGGACCCCGAATGGAATAATGGATAATCTCAAGTAACATATACATTCCTATAGTATAGTATATTGAAATGTCAGCCCTTTTGACTAGAACTCTAGAAGAAGTCTACAAAAGACGCGTCCGGTATTAAACTCTTATAGTTTACTTAAGACGAAATTATGGACACTAGGACCTTTCTGGTTGTAAGTTAATGCCTGCTTTGGTTTACTGTTCAGTTCAAACTTATTTTCCATTATTTTTTGCTAACTTCTACCATTTTTTCACATGAACCTTATTTTTTTTTGAAAGATCTTTTTTTTTACCCCATTTCAACATATGTTTGGACTTCAGCACCCCTTTCCAAAACTATCATCTGTAAAAAGAAAGTTCTCCTGCCTAGGTATTTCCTCTTAAGTAAAATTTACCGAGATATCATTCTCTTCAGCAGCTGACTCTCCAACCCTACTTTCCTATCAAAGCCTCACTCACTGTATAGTGTCCATAATTCCTAATCCCCCGAACTCTTTAGGTACACATACTCTTTTAGGTATTTGACCTTGTCATTTGCCCTGACCAAAGAAATTGACCCCCGAATTGGATAATGGATATTCTCCAAGTAACATATACATTCCTATAGTATATATTGAAATGTTAGCCCTTTTGCTTTTCAAAAAAAAAAAAAGAAATGTTAGCCCTTTTGACTAGAACTGTAGAAGAAGTCTAGAAAGACATGTAGCCAAGGAGAGCCACGTCAAACAACGGCACAGCAGGCCGGAGCAAAGCGTAGTCACGGCCTCACGTCACGGGCATCAATGTACAAAATAAAATCCACGCGCGTCCAGACAGCGAAAACATCTCCATTCACATGCGTGGCAGACTGCAGGGAGATTCCCCATGGCTGCTTTCTGGTTGTTGCTGCTGTTCGTCGCCGGTGCACTCCTTGGTGCTTCGTACATGGAGAACCAGAAGTATCATCGGCAAGGCGCGGCAGGCAGGGACGACCTACCCGCCGGGGCTGGAGCCGTACCCGCTGATCGGGCACCTGCCACAGTTCTTGGCTAACCGGCACCGCGTGCTGGACTGGATGACCGAGGCGATCGAGCGCCAGCCCACGTGCACGTTCGTGCTGCACCGGCCGGGAGGCGTGCGCGGCGCGCGCTCACCGCGAACCGGCGAACGTCGAGCACGTGCTGCGCACCAGCTTCGACAGCTACCCCAAGGGCCCCGGGTCTCGTCGCTGCTGCGCGACTTCCTCGGCCGGGGGCATCTTCAACGCCGACGGCGAGGCCTGGCGAGCGCAGCGGAAGGTCGCCAGCCACGAGTTCAACACGCGCTCGCTCCGCGCCTTCGTGGCGCGCTGTGTGCACGGCGAGCTACACGGCCGCCTCCCCCGCTGCTCCGGCGCGCCCGCGGCCTCCGGCGCCCCCTCGACCTCCAGGACGTGCTCGCGCGGTTCGCGTTCGATAATATCTGCCGCGTCGCCTTCGACCACGACCCGCGCCAGCTCCCGGACGATGGCGACGGCGACGGCACGACGGACAGCGGCTTCGCCGATGCGTTCCGTGACGCCACGGCTCTCAGCGCGGGCCGGTTCCAGTACGCGGTCCCGTGGTTTTGGAAGGTCAAGAAAGCGCTGAACGTGGGTTCTGAGAAGCGGCTGCGGGAGTCCGTCGCTATGGTGCACGACGTCGCCGATCGCATCATCCAGTCGCGCCGGGAGGAGATGACGCTGAGTTCCGTTTTGAGAAGCAGGACCTCCTGTCGCGGTTCATGGCGAGCCAGGACGAGACGTACTCAAGTCCGAGGTGCCCCTCCGCGACGTGGTGATGAGCTTCCTGCTCGCGGGGCGGGACACCACGTCGTCGGCTCTCACTTGGTTCTTCTGGTTGCTGTCGTCGCGGCCGGACGTGCAGCGCTGCATCCGCGACGAGGTCGCTGCTGCTGTGTTTGCCCGGCGTGCACAGCCACAGCAGGGCGACAGCGTCGTCGGGTTCGACCTGGACGAGCTCCGCGAGATGCACTACGTGCACGCGGCCATCACGGAGTCGATGCGGCTGTACCCGCCGGTGCCGCTCAACACGCTGCGGGCGGAGACGGACGACGTCCTGCCCGACGGCACAGCCGTGCGAGCAGGCTGGTTCGTGACCTACAATTCCTACGCGATGGGGCGGATGGAATCGGTCTGGGGCGACGACGCGCGGGAGTACCGGCCGGAGCGGTGGCTCAACCCCGGCGACGGCACGTTCCGGCCGGACAGCCCGTTCCGGTTCGTGGCGTTCCACGCGGGGCCAAGGCTGTGCCTGGGCAAAGAGATGGCGTACATCCAGATGAAGTCCATCGTGGCGTGCGTGCTGAATGAGCTCGACGTCGCGGTGGACGGAGCCTACCCCCTGGCCGGTTCCGGCGCTGACGCTGCGGATGGCGGACGGGCTTCGCGTGACCGTGAAGCCGAGACGGGACTGACCAACTGCTGGCTGTCGCAATCAACTCCATCAGCTATTCTATTCCGCCTCTGTCTGCATCACTTCAGGCAAAGCAGTTGTTGACTGACGCCTGACGAGCCTGAACAGACAGACTCTTGTTTGCACAATGCGCTTGCGTTTCATTTGGAAATGGTGTACCGGCCGTCTACCGTGTGTAGTATACGTGAATAAATCCACGATTACATTCGTGTATTTCTCTCGGAAAAGCACCTCGCGGTTGCTTCAAGTCCAAAGTTATTCGTAGAAGATGTGAACATTCAAGAAGAGGGAACCGTTGGCTGGCATAGTTTTTCCGCAGCATTCTAGGCGGGTTTTGGATTAGACCATTGCAATTCTTAGATTCTGTAGAAACACTATTTCAATTCATCTATTTGGACATGTGCCATGTAATTCCAATCCCATTTACACATGAGCAACGTATCATGTGCAACCAAGCTTCGTGTGCAACCTATGCAACCATCAATTAAGGTCATAGGATCACGGATCCAACGTCTACGGTGTTTTTTCACTTAAACCCTTCCACCCAGGGGTTTTAAATCTAAGCTATGTGTATCCGTGGGAGGGTTTAAGTGATGGTGCAATGAAGGAGCAATTTTGATCCTCTTTTAATCTTCAATCTTGCTCCCTCTTCTAATCTTCAATTCCATATCTTTGTAAGTGTTGCCATCAATTATCAAAAAGGAGAGATTGAAAGGTCCCTTGTGGTTTTTTGGTAGTGAGTGTCAACATTAGGTGAACTAATATGTGTGATTGAGATTATACACGAGATTAGTTCACATGTGATGATGCAATGAAGGAGCTTATTGCATATGAGACATCACATGGAGTCATGTGACTTAGGTGGTGAAGATCAAGACAAGGCTTGGCTTAATGGACTGGTTGCAAGTGTGAAGGGCAAGTCGAGGCGGTGAAAGCGATGGACCCCGGTGAAGCTTGGGCAAGACTTGGCGCCGATGGACCCGGCATAGCGGTGAAAAGCAAAAGTGAGGTCAAGATCGATGGACCAAGAAGGTCATGTGATGATATGAAGTGGATCATATCATTCTTGATCGTGTTGGTGCATGTGTTACATCGGCGCGGAGATGGGCGGAATGGAAATCGCAAGGCAAGGTATAACCTACAGGCCATTTCATTTCGCCACATTGGTGCTTAGAGAAGTTTATGACCGGGTTTAGGATAGATGGCCGTACTATCAAAGAGGGGGCAAACTTGTTTGCATATCGGTCATCTAGTGCCACTTGTGCGATCTAACTTTGTGATGTGTTAGGATCGAAAGTGGCGCGGAGAAAATAACCCATCCTTTGATATAATTGTGAAAATGCTAACACACTTGCACATGGTGATGTACACTTGGTGGTGTTGGCACATTTGCAAAAGCGATGGTGGTTTGCGGGGTTGAGTTGGGTTTGGGAACCGCTCATCCTTGTTGGGTAGAAAATGAGATGCATATTTTTCTATTAGCGCCGAATGCAATTTGTTGGAGATATCTTGCTAACCAGCGTGCTCGAGGTTGGTATACTTGTTGGGTAGCAAGTTGGAGCAAAGGCGACGGAGAAACGTGACTTTTCACGATTGGAATCTTGGCGGATGGACCCGCCCGAATTTTATTTGGACCGGACGGCCCAGGGTCTTTGGCGGAAGCGTCGGTCGGGGGTGCTTCGGTCGATTCGGTGAGGGTCAAAATTCGGTCTTGGCCGACCCGGGCTCAAGGCTTTCAGTGGTGGGGCCGGGAGCTTTGTCTTTGTGGCCAGGAAGCTTGGCCCGGGGCCTTAAGGTAGCGTCCGGTCCACGGCTTTGGGTGTCCGTGTTGGCGAAAGTGTTCTTTGAACTTTCAACGGCTCTATTTTTGGATGGAGCCTATATATACTTGTTGTGGCGGCCATGGCTGGTTCTTGACACACTTGGGCCTTGGTGGCTTGTGTTGTGGTGCTAGAGCCCTCCCACTCACTTGTGATTGATAGTGTTCATCAAATCAAAGTAAGGAGGTGATTCTAGTGCATTCAGCGTTGAGGAGATCGCGTTCGTGGCACTAGGTGTTAGGTGTTGCAAGCCGGTGTGTTTGTTTCTCTTGGAGGTTTGCCACCTCCTGGACGGTTTGGTGGCAGAGGGCTCGTCGAGGACACGCAAAGAAAGATTGTGCGGTGCTCAGAAGAAGAGTGTGAGAGGTTGGTTGCTCACCTCGCGGGGATGCGTGAAGAGCAACACTACTAGAGAGTGTCATTGAGCTACCACACTTGGGTGTGGGTTCTCGCCCTTGCCCTCGATGAATTGGCTAGAGGATTCCCATCTTGTGAGTGATTGAACGAGCTCCCACCGTGGGATTTGGCACCGGCCATTAAGCTTGTGAATCATCAAGTGGGTGAATCGCCAAACCGTGGAACCACCAAGGTGTCGATGCGACACAGCGAGGTAGGGGGAAGTTGGCAAGCTTCCGAGACCTCGATAAAAATCACCGGTGTCATCTTGTGTCCACACCTTGTGGTGGTTTTGCAATCTCTTACTCACAAGCTTTGTTCTTACATTCATATATACATTGTGCTTGTGCTTGAGTAGTATAGTTGTAACTATCTAGCTTGTGTAGCTTATTTAGTTACTTTACTTAGTTTGTGTAGCTAAGTAATTTGAGCCTTTGGATTAGGCGTGTGTTGCCTTGTCCATTGGGCAACTAGTGAGCTTAGGGGCTTTGTGCTTGTGCTTACTAGGCGTGTAGGAACTCACCCGTGCTTGAAGTACTAGTGCTTAGGTTTGTGTGACCTTGCATTAGAATTAATTAGGAGCTCAAGCTAGGCTTGTCACCTCACTCTTATTGTGTAGGATCTTTTTGTGAGGGTGATTTAGAGTCTTAGTTAGAGGGGTAAAGAGTCTTTGGCTTGGCTAGGCCGATAATTTTAATTACGCATTAGTTTCGATTAGCGGTCTGCGATTAGTTTTGAAAGGACTATTCACCCCCCTCCCCCCCTCTAGTCCCCATCTCGACCCTTCAAAAGCGAACACCGGTGTATGCAGCGGCGATGATGGCCTTTTGGATGTCATTTTCTTGTTGGAGGCGTCGCTTTTGGAAGATCTCATGGGTTGTCGGCTTTGGTGGCGGCATCAAGTTGGTGAGTCCTTTTCACATGTACCGGGTGCTTTCGTACCGTTGCGTGGAGATATCGAGTCTCAACGGTGGTTGGAGTCCTAGGATCTTTCGAGATCCTCTAAATTTGTGACGGGTTTTGGTGGCTATTTATCACTTGGTGGTCATATCCTTTTGGAGTTGACTTCATTGGGCAAGTCGAGTTTCTTATTGGAGATGTAATTTTTTTTTTTTGTTTTTAGTTGTATGTATCGGTGTTGTCGGGTGGCGTGGGTCTTACTTGTATTCTTGGATACCTTTTTGTAATAATTATGGCGGATGCATCCTCAAGAGGGATGACTAAAGTTTTAAAAATATATTTTCCATTATCTAAAAAGAGCATGATCCAAATGTTCTCTTCAACTCAATATGGAGTCCTTCGCTAGAGAAGAGTTAAAATGGACATAGGTTCTTGCACCATGGCTAATGAATACTCGTAATCGAGGCTCATTACGATGTGTATCAAGGTTAGGTGGTAACAAGGTGAAATTGGTGAGGGATTCCAAGCTTCACGGGGCATTTTTAAAAAGTTTGATATGGAGCGACCTTTGGGTCATGGCGGGTTAAACTTTTTTTTTTTGAAAAAGAAGATATATAACGAGGTTCAACTTTACTTGCTAGGCTGGTGCTTGAAGCGTGACTATGGGCGTGTTTGGTAGGGTGGACACGGGCCCGGCCCGGACCGGGCCGGGGCGACCACGGCCGGCGAGAGGAGGGCCACCCTCCTGTTGTTGGTTCGGCCCCGGGGGAGCGGTAGGGCTTGTGGGCGTGTTTGGGCGCCACGAGCCCCCGGCCCGGCCCAACTGCCCCAAGCGCGCCCAGGCGGTGTTTGGTGGGCGGCCCAGCTCCCGGCCTCCCCAAGCGCCACCGGCGGCACCAACAAGGCCCGATCACACAACATATTTGAACACATTTTGAACTCATATTTGAACAATGTGAAATATCTCACATATTCCAACCATAATTGTCTCAAATTTGGAACAACGGGTTTGTTGAGTTCCAAAATTATGGCCTCAGCTAATACAAAAATATGCATCATGGGCCACTTTCGGTTACAACAACATTGAGTTCTAGTTTGAGTCGACCACAACCTCATACCACAAAACAACAACATTCAGTTCAGTTCTAGAATATTGGCCTCGGCTAACAAGTTTCATCAGATGATATGGGTTCAAAATAAAGCATCATCGGCCATGGAGAATAACTAAGACCAGCACGAGAGGAAAGAATAACTACCGGCATCGAGGAAGAATAAAAAAATACACAAAGTTCCAACAACCATAGGTGCAAGAAAAAGAACCGGCAACCATAGGTGCACGATGAGGTCTTTGCCTGCGAGAGAGGTGCATGATGAGCAACCTGGGGGAGGCGCATGGTCCAAAATAGGAACATGGTCAGCGGTGCAACCTCGGGAGGAATGAGAGGGTCATGGTCGGCCGAGGTGCAATGGAGGGGAGGGCCACGGTCCAACGAGGGACTTGGTCACCTCGTTATCTTGCCAAGTAGAGACCTCTGCCTCTTGTCTTGTAGGAAAGGCTTGATGCAAGTTGTTTTGGGAACCCACTGATTTCCGATTGCACAAAGCGCCCATGAGTGATCACACCAACCCTCACGCCTCGGTGCACCCACATACCAAGCCATCAACTTGTCTTCACAAAAAGCAGAAAAAGATGTAATGAGAAGATATAGATTGTCATATGATCTTCTAACAAAATGACCTCGGTTTGCATCATGTGCTCACCCGACAAAGATTGTGATTGAATCTTCCACAAACTCGGCGGCAAAGCCGATTTGGGTGTGTATGGTGTTTGTAAAAAGATTCAATCCCGACCCCACGAGCCCCTCAAAGACAACTTCTTTGCATCATAGGTACCAATGCAAACCCACCTCGGTGTTCATGATGTGCTCACCGGCGGGGAGATTGTGATGTAATCTTCCACAAGCGTGAACAACAGCATCATTTGGCTTTGCTCATATGCGTTATTTGTGAAAGAATACATCACGGCCTACACCAAAGGCCTCGGCACATAGGCTTTAATCATCATAGGTGGCAAGTAGAAATTGAAAAACCAAATGCAAGGGGCCTCGACCAAGAGTAATACATAAAGGAAGAAGTGGCCTCGGCCCTAAGGCGATAGTGTAATCATCGGAAGGAACCCACCTTCGCGTATCACGGACCCAAAACCTAATCGGAATTGAGGCCTCAACATAGCGGGGGTGTCAAAGAATCAAATCACATCTTGTAGCATTATTGGCCAAAAGTAGGATACAGGGAAAGGGTAACAAACGAAAAAAGGCCTCGATAAGCTGATCAAGAAACTCTCATTCATATGTGGAACATGTTAATCATCATAGGTGGCTGCCAAATAGGTAAAAAAGAGGAAACCACATACTTAGCGGGCATGGGTGTTCTAGAACATCCACGGGTTGCCATTCAAAAAAGACATATGCCCCAATGTTACATTCCTATTGATGATGCTAGAATACTTGATGACTACCATGAAACAAGAGCACGAGATAACCAAACAAATACCACCTCGGATTAGCAACATAGCATCATAGGCCAATACAAGAAATAGGAGAGGAGGTAAGCAAAAAAAGGCCTCAGTAGCTGATCAGCAAAAGCTGTTAAGAGTAGGATCAGCAAAACTTTTTCATCATTGGTGCCAACAAGTTGGCCTTTGCCATGCCTTGCTACTTGATTGTACCAGCCCCCAAATCGGTTGTTTCTTGACACTACTAGGCTGAGTTTCATCGCAAAAGAGACATAACAGTTGTTTGCACCTCAGAATTGTAAAATTTCATCACAGGCCAAAACAAAATAGGTGGCTCATCTGGATAGTGGGGACAGCTGAAAACAAATGCCACATCAGATTAATCATAGGCCTCAGGTAGATCATATATATAGTACCTCTTCAAATCGGTTCAACAGTTAGAGTAGAAACAAGGCATGGGTGTGGAACTCGAAAACCTACGGTTTGTGGTGAAACAAATCGTTGGCCTTGAGCCCCTTCACTGATGACAAGCCTCAAAAATATGTAATTGACATCAGAGGGTACAATAGATACAGGCCTCACCACATTTTTAGATTTGTCAAGTGTACCATAAGCATCATTGGCCAAAATAAATCAAATTAAGAAAAGTGCAACCTGCTGCCCTAAAAGAAAGAACATCGAGCCCCTCACTTCTTTTTCATTCTCGAGGGTCATGAAGTGAGAAGCTCGATGTTCTTTTCTTTCACAACGGCGGTGCATTGAGGGTAGTGAGGAGATGGAGAGGGGCGAGTTAGAGCGACTGGTGCTCAAAAAGAAGAACATCGAGCTCGAACTTTCGTTCATGGTCGACCTCATGAAGTTCGTAGCTCGATGTTCTTTCTTTTGAGCAATCTTGATGAGTAGTGAGGAGATAGGGAGGGGCACACTGCCTTATATCATGTGTGCGACAAGTATCACGAACAAAAACCAACGGTATTCATGTGCTCTCCAGCGATCACGCCATTTTCTGCATTGCTCTATATTGGTCCAAAGCGGTTTTCATGTGACCTCCACTGAATGCCAAATTTAGCTAGAAAAGGAGAAAAGCACAACAGTTTTGATGTGAAGGATCACAAAAACAGATAAGCGTGCTCAATGCCAAAGTTTGCCTCAAAATAAGAGAAAAGCACAACTTGTCATTCATGTGAATGAAATAGACGAAGATCATCACTAGTAGCAAAAAAACAACAACTAGCAGCCACCTCCAGATATAATAAGAATTGCATCATAGGCTACCTAAAACAAGGATTGGGCCTCAAATTTTTCATACATAGGGCGTGTTTAGTAGGATGACCATTGGCCTCAGCATTTATATAAATGTTTGCACTTTCCTATAGTAGTAAGCATCATTGTTGGCTAAACATGAGACATTAAAGTCATACAGGGCCATGAAATCCATGGAAACATCCATACTAAACCGACAACACAAGGAAAAAGGGGATGCGATTTGGTATGGATGTTTCCCATGGACTCGATGACCTACATGAGAAAACAAGGATATGGAGCCAACTTCCCGTGAAAATAGTTTGCATCATCGGCCTAATATAATTCCCCAATGTGCCGCATTTGCTAGAATGAACTAGCCTCCGGTGCGCATGAATAACAAGTTTTTTACTCAAAAGATTGCCACGGTACGCTTGTTTCAACAAGCCCCCAAATCTTTGGACTACAACATGACCCCATCCACCAAGCATCCGCGTTCATCGGTACGAACCAACATCACGGCCATTAAGCATCGGCGTAAACGAACCAACAACGCAATACTTGAGAGGAGTAGGGGAGGGGGTGGATTTAACCTGCCACGGAAGAAGAATCAGGACCGTCGACCACCTCCGGCGAAATGAGCCGTCGAGGAGGAAGAGGAAGCGAATCCGCACCGCCAAGCACCGCCCGGCGAAGGTGGAAACGACCGGAAGAAGAAAGCGATCCGCTCCGCACACCTCCCACGGACGAACCTAGCTCGCCGCCCGGAGTCCCGGGGGAAAAGAAACGCCCGGCGCCTCGGCGTAGATCGCGGTGAGAGCGAGAGGAAGCCCATGGGGGATCAAACTGCCTCGTCGCCGCGGCCGGCGGCAAACCTAGCCGGTGTCTCACGGGATTGGAGGCGCGGATGGAGGAGGGGGGGGAAGAGGATGGCGGAAGGAGGGGAGTGGATGTGGCCCGTGAATTTGGCGGAAGGACGGGCGGGAGGGAGATTCGCGTCCGTAGCGGGCCGCGCGGGGCCACCCCGCCGCCCGCCAAGCCCGCCCCAAACCGCACACGGCTGCGCCGGCGCGCGGAGGGCTCGGCCGGAACGAGGGAAAATGGCGTAGCGGTGGAGCTGGCGGAAGGGTCGATTTGGCTCCCTAGGGCGGGGCCGAGAGGAAGCGACCCCAAACACCACCTTGCGCCCCACAGGGCGCAAATAGTGTTTTCGGGCCACCACACATAACACGCCTATGTACTTGTGTTGAGGCCACTTGTGCTCCATCAACGCCCCACGTTGGGGCTGGGCGTTACCGTCTCCGGTCGGCCATTGTTGTGTTTGGTTCGTTTCTTATTCTAGCTTGGCTAGCAAAACTAAGCCGAGGCTAGCCTTGGCTTTTGGCGTAGCAAGCCAATACACATTTGTTTGGTTGCTGTGATCTTTGAGTGCGCTGGGGCGAGTTGGTGTTTGGTTGGTTGGCTTAGTTTAAATCACGTCACCTCTTTCTTTAGATGGTGAGTTCATCTTCTTTGAGACATTTTCTCAAACACACGGTGGGCGTGCTCAACGTGAGGAACCCGACTAGCGCCTCTTCTCAGCCACCGCGAAAGGTTATCTCAAGCACCAAGAAACAAAGAGCAAGAGGATCGATATCAATCATAGGAGGATGTTGACAACGAGCACCGAGAAAATGCGGAGGGCAACAAAAGGATCAATCTTTGAAGATGTTGGGGGGGTGGAGGCGGCTCGTGTCTTGCGGCCCGCCTGGGCGGCATGTCCTTGTCCATCTCAAATTCTTGCACCATCAGCTTGGCTCTCAGCTAACTCTCGGGCGAGCCTGACGGGGGATGGAGGATGGGAGCACAACGCTCGTCCAGCGTCGCGATGGCGGTGGATGGCGCCGGGGTCGCGCGGCCGCCTCACGCGGCGCGCGAGGGGTGGAGGTCTCTTTGGGGAGCAGCAGCCGCGCGCTCGCTGCGAGAGCTTCCGCGAATGCTACCAACGAGATCTGCTGCGTGATGCTCGAAGAAAGAGCCGCGCATCTTGAAGCATAAATCGAACAAGCGCGGTCGCCTGCAAACCAGCGGAGACCCGGCCACGGTCCTCGAGGACCACGATTGGGGAGGTAGGCGCCCGGTGGGAGAGGGGAGGAGGAGGGGGCTGCGCTCCTGCCGTGGCCGGAGGTGACCGAATGTCGCGTGTCGGGCTGGCTAAACGGCTCGAGAGAAAAGCGGCAAAGGGGATCCGTTTTCTTGGGGTCGGGAGCCAACCCGTGCGGTGGCTCCCCCGGGCCCCAAAGGCGTATATAGGGCAACCAAACACCGAGAAATTAAGCCCAATTTGGCACCTTGGGCCGGATCAACCAAACACACCATACACCGCCCTACTACTGGCCCTTTGCACCTACACCGTGTTCCCTGTCCCTACAGGAGAGGGAGGCAAAGGGTGTGTTTTTCCCAACTTTTCAAAATTTTCATCACATCGAAGCATTAAATGCACTAAAAGATGCATGTCCGGAGTATAAAATATAGTTAAACAAAATAACTAATTACCTTTGTTTAGATATACATTAGGAGATGATTCGTTTGAACCTAGTTAACACACCCAAAGTGGCGTGCAGGCCTACATAATGGCAGTAGGAAACATAGGGGAGGAGGTACGGGTGGTGTGCTAGGCGATCAGGAGAGACGTGCACGTAGGGCCAAGGATACGGAACGGACAACTGTAGATGTAAGAGTGAAGGGCCCAAAAGATAGGGTATCGTGTGATGAAAGATGTGTGTGATCTTTTTTTTAAAAGAGATGGCAAAAACTTTGCTGAGTTTTATTAGATGGAGAAAATACAAGGACAAGTGTATTTTAGAAATAAAAAAAGATTGGGAGAAAAACTTTGCTCTTTAATTTTTAGTAGGTATATAAATACTATATATTTAAAGTAAGTAAATTAAATATACTTTTTTCGGTTAGAAACTTCTTCTCCTTGCACGAAGTCACTACAACTTTGTGCCATTTTAAATCTTGCAAATGCGGGATTATGAATCATGTGAAGCAACAAGGGTGCTATAAAATGAGGCATAAAGTTAGATATTCATCAACAAGGGATAATGAAGCTTAGATACACATCTTTCTTTTAGGTTATGTCTAGAAAAGACAGCTACGCCTATACAAGCAGCTTTTGATACAGTTGTGCCTAAGGATGACAAAGGGTTAGGTTCGGATCGGGTGGAGTCTCCAGTGCACTCAAAACCGATACCGAAGTCAAAACCGAATCGAGAAACGATTTGGGTGGAAATCCATAACCAAAAATCAAACCCGTGGATACCGAACCACCTAAAATCTGAATGAATACCTAAAACCCACAATATATATACACATATTCACATGTATAAATATTTTTTTAATAAATATTTTTATGAGTCAAATTTGAATAAATTTAATAATATAAGTAAACAAGTTATTATTAATATATAATAAAACATGAGTTTTAATTTCAAATTATTTATTTCGGATATCCATTGAATATCCACGGGTGAAAAACTAAACCGAAACCAAACCCAAACCGAAAACCGAACACGAAAACCGTGGGTGAAAAACCGGCACGGACCCAAAACCGAAAAAACCAAAACCAGCGTATACCTGTCTCGAGCCCCGATCCGCTGCCATCTTTAGTTGTGAATTGTGTTAAAAGTGCTTCTTTTATCTGCTGTAACTGTAACACACAAATATAAATACTAGCAAATAAAGGGAAAAATGATATTATTATATATATAGTCTGTACAGACTACTTTATTATGCAATCAAGGCACATCAAGATATCAAAATGATAGTGCTAAAATCCTATACAGGCTCGCCCCGCACACGTACACTCTCACAACAAATAAGAAAAAAAAAAACAACGACTATACTAACACTACTCTGCTCGGGTGTAAAGAAAACAAGGAAAGAAACTATATGGAGTACAGACTACAGAGTTACAGTACCAAAGCAACAAGGCTTAAAATAAGCATGTACTTCGCGTACTGCGGCCTGGATCCACCGGCCGGAAGTGGCTGTAGCTGATCAGATTGCGGCTGTGGAATTTGTTGGTACGGAGCAGCTGGTTGGCCCACCGGTTGCGGCTGCTGCACGTTTGGGTTAGGCAACGGCAGGGTTGGGTCAGGCTGCGGCAGAGGCAGCAGAAGGCTGCGGCTGCGGTAGGGGCTGAGGAGGCAGAGGCTGTGGGGTGGGCAGCGGCTGCGGCAGCGGCTGAGGTAGAGGCAGGGGCTGTGTGTTTGGATCGGGCTGCGGAAGGGGCTGCGGCTGTGGGTTTTGGATCGGGCTGCGGCAGGGGCTGTGGCAGTGGCCCAGGTTGCGGTAGGGGCTGTGGCGGCTGTGGCCCAGGTTGCGGCAAGGGTTGTGGGCGGCACAGGGGGCGGCACAGGCTGAGGCGGCGGGGTTGGCAGCTGCTGCAGGCTTCGACCACGACGTGCCTCAGGAGGGGGCTGTCAAGCGCGGTTGCCACCGCTAGCGATCCGACTGCAACGAGAAGAAACAGCAGCGGCGGCGGCAGGGCCACGGGAAGGGACGACGAGCGGCGGCGCTTCGCCATGGCTTAATGGAGATCGACCTCGAGGTGGTGGTGGTGGTGGTGGTGGTGCTTGACGTCGCTGCTCAGAATTAACTGTGTGGTGGCTCAGTGGACGGCTCACTGCCTGCGGTGCAGTAAAGCAGAGTGGATGGCTGTGGATCAGGTCGGGGAACCCTGATATTTATAGGCACGATTAGCCAATGGACAGCTGACTTGTGTCGCCGTGTTGAGCCGCTGATTATCTTCTCCAGCACAGTGGATTAGTTGAGCTTGAGCACACACGCTAGCTCACAATCTGCAGTAAATGTACACCTAATTGCGGTTCTAATCTAGTCCAGACATTTAAACAGCATACAAAGGAGGAATAGACTACTCGACACCTTGACAGCTCGAGGCTTTTTACAGAAACAGAGAAGGGCGAACCGCTACTGATTAAACTGCATTAATTAAAAAGAAAGTGTAGTCACGAAAAGAAGAAAAAAAGAAGAAAAGGAGAAGTTTACTAGGGTAAAAAGACAAAATTAATCTACAAAAGGCTCCAACCATTATTTAATCTGAACAAAATCGCTTTATTTTACATGCTTGATGACTCGATGAATGAATAACAAGTATTCATGCTTGGCAGCATCTTGCAGCCATGAAATGAAGTGCATGCTTCTATGGTTAAAGATGTTTTGGAAGGGTCTACAAAAGCTTTGCATTTTAGTAGTAGAATAAAAAAAAAAAACAATGATAATTACAAGGTCTATGGTTAAAGATGTAGCCATGGTTACAGGGCAATATACTCCAGCATTTAAGAATCAAAATCTCCATGAAAAAGGGCACAGCTAATCAATTTTAGAGGACACTCCAGAATCTATCTGAAAGGATTGTAGATCTTTTTTGGCACTTGTGAGTTGTGAACCAAGCATATCTCAAACGTTATTGTTTGCAAGAGGGGAGACAAAAGATGATGCTCAAGAGTTCCTTCATGCGATCTTTTGAAAAAAAAAAGTTCCTTCATGCACAGGACAGATAATTATAACCGGAAGAACCATATTCTTCCTTCTCGACAGTATTCTTTAGAGTCTAGACTAGTGATTTGAAGGATGTAGTAACTAGGAGAACCATATTCTTCCATTACCCGGCCGGTAAGCCTTTGCTTGCTGGTGAACTATGAAAAAGTTTTCTTTTCTCAAAATTTAAGACCAAATTAAATGCCAAGTCAGGAAAACTAAACTAAACAAGTTCACTTCATTTTATCAGCCATAGTATAAGTTTTTTCTCTCGTAGCAACTCAGTATAAACTGGTTTATCAACCACATAAACCATCAACCGATTAAACAACCTAAACAGGAACAGTAATTATGGGCAATGTATATAAACAACACGCAGAGAAAATCCTCGAGAGCATATATAGATCACCCAAATGATGGAAAATGATAAGTCACAAAAAAAATTGAAATTGTATATGTCTAAGTGTCTAACACTTACGTATATCTCAAGAAAAATATTTCCTGCTACATTGGTATTTAGTATCCAAACTCAAATAAGAAATATTTTTTCCTGCTAAAAAATCGACCTAATAGAGAGCTCAAAAGAAAACCTAACGATACACACAGCATCATATCCTCGAAAACAATACGCAACTATGACAGTTAGTAGTTGCAATGCATACGTACCCTACCTTTCCGACTAAGCAATTCGTGTTTCGACGATCGTGGCTGTAATTTTCACACCTTTCCCAAACGCGTGTATACAATTCTGGCCACGCGCATCTACGAGTGCTCTTGCTGAACCTCGATATAACAAATTAACCACCGCTGATTCGAGCAGAAAACAACATGATTCGACGAAACCTGATTTCAAACCGTGCGCAGGAGTCAAAAAGTAGCTAGTAACCGCACACGCTTACTTGAAGCTTTAATTTCTTGCCGTACTCTGGCTATCTTTCGATTTAACACGACGGCTGCAACATCACCAAATCACCGCGGATTCGGGCAGATATTTCTTCCTGGACGGCGGAAAGCAACGGCACACAGGCGCTTGCGCTTAGCTTTCGTTTCGAGTCGAGCAAACGACATCGTGAGTCAGAAAGTATCCGACAGCGACATGTACTGTTCATTAGTTCCTGTCATGGGTGTTTAGTCGGTAAAATATTTTGGGTTCGACAACTGCGGACAACTTCGTTTGTATTTGTTAATTATTATCGAATATAAATTAACTAACTTAAAAGATTTATGCAAATACTTTTCAATCAAACTGTGCAATTAGTTTTTGTTTAACTATATTTAATATTCTATTTAAGTGTTAAAAAATTTGATGTGACGGATCCTGTATTAGTTTTAGGTTTACTAACACGAGTCACGACAGACTCGGGAGCAAGAAAGTATAGATTTTCTATCCGTTCCTAACTCCTAAGTACGGACTAGTACGTCATATCTCTCCATCGACACTCATCTCTTCTTTTGACAAAACAGGTTATCTGCACCATTCACCGCGTAAGTTGGAAGCTTTTGCTACTTTGAACAAGGTTCGTACTTTCGTTCTTATTAGTGACACATACTAACATCATCACCTGCGCCATTACATTTGTCTTTTTTTTCATCCCACCCCCTGCCATCTGGTGGGCCATCGCCCCAACGGAGCTAATGGGCTAGCCAGGGCTTAGGAGGAACGACAGGCAGCAGCATCGCAGCACCCTAACGGGTGGCCAGTGGAGGGCCGTCGCCGCCATCATTTTGTTATTTAGTTACTATATATCGAGTCCTATGAGGTTTGGAAAGAGATATTACTTAGGGCCGTTTGGTTTCATGGGACTTTGGAGACTAATTTTTAGTCCCAATTAGTCCTAAAAACCAAGCGATGGGACTAGTGGACTAATTTTTTAGTCTCGAAGTAGTCGCTTAGTCCGATAGACTCTCTTGAGGACTAGTGGGGCTGGTTGGGGAAAATTTCCGGCACATGCCCTGTCTATCTCCGTCCACTCGTTCGCTCGCATGGTTTGTCTCCGTCCACTTTCGTTCGCGTGAGATCCACACGAATCCATGCGCCGCCGCTAACCGCTTCGCCGTCGGTACCTTGCATGCGCTCGCATGGTTCTGCGGCACTCGTGCGCGCTAGAAGGCCGCTCCATGGAGGCCTCGCGCCGCTAACCGCTAGCCGCTAGACGCTTCGGCCCCGGAACCTACCCGCTCGCTTCGCCGCCGCCATGGAGGCCGCCCGGACCTCTCTTCCCGGCCGCCGTCTCGCTGTCCGGCTCGCCGGCGCCGCCTCGATTCCTCCCAAGTCGTAGCGCAACTCAACCTCATTCCCACGGCGCATCCACCATGGATGGCCGCCTCCTTTGCCCGCTCGCCGCCGGCGCCTCTTGTGCAGCGGGGCATGATGGTCTTTGTGCATGCAATTAGTCCCTTCCTAATCCTCTGAACCAAACACATTCAGGGACTAATAATTAGTCTCTATTTAGTCTCCAATTAGTCCCTAGTCTCTAGTCCGTGCAACCAAACAGGCCCTTAGTTAAAGAATCGGTGTTTGCTAGTTGGAAAGGAGAATCCAATCTTATAAGGATCTCCTAGAGTTTACTAGAGTCAGGTCTCATTGGGACTATAAATCTAAGAGCATGTAATCAATCAAATTAAGTAATAGACAAGTGAAAGCTTTTTTCCTATCTCTCTCTCTTTTCTCTTGCACCTCCTTCTCTCCCACGTCGTCGCCCTCAACCCTAGTCGCCACCACTTGCGGTGGGCAGCCCTAGGGGCAAGCCCCCGACACATAGCCACCTTCCTAAAAAATTGAGGCACCATATCCAAATATATTGTTCTGGTGATGTATCTTCATCCTCATAGTGTTATTGTTCATCACTTGGACCATGGAGAATGGACAATTAGTAACTCAATTGTCATTAAAGAGTATATTGTCACATTATGGTCTATCAAAGCAATGAACCTGTTTGGAGTACTGCAATCTACTTATTTGCTCCTTTCCCCACGCTATAGTGTAGCTAGGCGATTCAAGGAGCGAATCCACCTTTCCTCCATCGATCTGTCGACCCCTCCTCCTCTGGCGGCCTCGCCGGTGTTAGAAATGAGGGGGGAGCCCGACACCTCGGCAGGAGGACTGTATAGCCATAGGTTTAGGCCTTAGTGCTTGTATCTCCTGACGGTGACTTTTATATCGCCGGTTAGGGTTAGTTCTTCCTCTTCGTTCCCTTGTGGTGGCGTCTTCATCTCTGTCGTGCTTCGAAGGAGTAGCAGATGTACCAATGGTGTTTCGTTGGTGGAGGTGGCGCGTCTTTGTGGAATAAGGCTCTCTTGGCCTCCTTCCACCTCGCCTTCATGAGCTCCGGTGGCGGGCGGGCGGGCTGCGAATCTGGCCGGATCTAGAGTCTATGTTGGCTCTTGCTTAGGAGTTTCGCGTCGTCGGCTTTTGGCGGGTGATGTCCTTCTAGGATACCGTGGTGGCTATGGGTTCTCTAGATGGAAGGTGAGTGGATCGTGCTCTTCTTCCCTTCGGGCGTGGTCGATGGCGGTCGTGATCCGGGGGCGGAAGGAGCTTGGGGTGTGTCCCGGACCGATGGCCTTACAAAGAATGGGTACTTCTATTGTGGCTCAATTCAAAGCCTTTGGGCGATGGGACTTCCTCGTTCGGGGGTGGCCATGGCGTCTTCTCCGGGGCGGTGGTCATGAAAATGGGTGGAGGAGCCTAATGGTGATTCCGGGAAGCACAGGTCCTAGGGTCCTCATTGTAATTTTTATTTTTGAGGGCCTTTGTAGTAGCTTGTGCGACAGGAATCCTAATTCCTATTGAGCAAGCACTTGTTGTTCACCTATGAAGGAGACCAAAGCCGGCCTGCACTATCCTTGCAAATGACTTCGGTTGGCTTCCGCAAAGTCGTTGTATCAAGCTCCCCTATTGATACATATAGTATGTTCACGTATTTAGCGCATATGAGTGGAACATACTTTTTTGACAACTCTGCTGGGAAACATTAAGTTGTTAATAACTGATCAATTGATCATTCTTGTGACATGACCGACACGAAGACTGATCCGGAGAACATCATCATCACCCCTGATTTTGAACAAACTGATGAAGAGTTGATAGCAAAGGTTGAGGCCTCGAAGAAGAATAAAGAAGAAGGATCTTTCTTTTAACATCATGTAGCCCAAATGATATGACCACGCCAGCCATGGCAACCTCTTTAGCAGCATCTCCGATCTATATGTCAACCAACGTCTTTTGATGGATTGATTACAAAACTCAATACAAGGTGCACGCGCTACTTTGTGAATTTCAATTAGAAACTAATGAGAACTTTATGCTACCTAAGTCTTTTATGTTGATATTACTCAGGTATGTCGAAGAGAATCAAAAAGATGAAGGCCAAGAAGCTGAAGACAGCAAAATCCTCGTCATTCGGCAAGGCCATTCGGTAACTTCCAGCGTTCGGCAAGGTCATTCGGCAAGGTCCTGAAGAAGTTCGAGCATTAAACTGTACCAATCTACGAAGTTTCACATAGCATGCTATACACCGTTGGAAAGCTTATCGAGTTAGCTTTCCAACGCATCCAGCCCCATGTCATTTGAAGATTCCTAGAAGGAGTTATGATGGAAACATTGAAGACTGGTCAGAAGTCAAACAGTCACGCGAAAACAACTCAGAAGGTCATCTCGGGAGATCCTTTCACATTGGCGACGTATTCAGTTTGTTTTTTCGTGTTTCCACCCACCTAGGAGGGTTGTTCCTAGTATAAATACCCCCCTCATATGTAAGCTATCAACAACTTTTGATGATTTGAGATTAATCAAAGTGATTTCGCAGCCGAAATACTGCTTGAGTGTCTTACTCAACCCTTGTTCTTCCTCGTTCTCCTTGGACTTGTGAAGAGATCTCTCTGAGATCCACCAATTAGCTCTCTACGGGTTCGGTCTGGCTGCCCGTCTTGTGTGGATTGGCTCGGGTTGTGGTTCTGCGGTCGTTTGGAGATCGAGTCGAAGTCCTCGCGGTTTCGGTGTCTCTCTCCCCATCGCTTGGGTCGCATCCAACCTTGGCCAGGTATAAAGCTAGTTATCCGCTGATCTTTCAGCAAGTTATCTTGAGTTTTCCATCAAGTTATCGTCCTACTTCCGCTACCTCATCGGCGTTCTTCAAGTTTAAGACCTACTACCGTGAAGATCGGGCCATCCTCGTTCTAACATCGGGTTAGAACTTATCAGCTGGTATCAAAGCTTTTCGTTGACACGGTAGGTCAATTTACCATCTACATATTTATTCTTATTTGATTTGCTACATATATCTGTTTTATCCTATAGTCCAAAGCCAAAAAAAAAAAAAAAAAATACCTATAGCCTTTTTGTCGGTACTGTTACCTTGTGTTCTTAAGTCGCTAGTCACCACTTGTTATCTTTATAGAACAAGTTGTTTCAGTTATAATCTGCTGTTAGTGTTAAAAAAAAAAAAAGAGTCAAAAAAAAAAAAAAAAGAACAAAAAAAAAAAGAAACAAGAGAAAGAAAAGATCAAAAAAAAAAAAAAGAGGAGCAAAGAAAAAGAAAGAAATTTGAAGGAGGAAGTGTGTTGCGGTTGTTGCTGAAATTTTCAGTTTACAAATCAAGTTGGTGGTAATCTTGTTAGCAACAACATCATATCTTTAGGGCACATACTCACTTGGATTTCAGATACGTAGCCCTCCTTGTTAGCCACCTATAACTCCACCTCAATACTGAACCGGGACATTCGAATCGTAATCCTTACGACCTCTCTACCACCTCCGTTGAAGCTGCCCGCACGGCACAATCACAGTCCTTGAGGCAAGAACTTGGGTAAGTAAGTGGTGAGTTTGAGTGTTTCCACAAATACTTCATATTCCACATATTTCTTGCTGCCCCTAACATATGCCGGGATCAAATTTGAGAGTTCATCGTGATCGTCATCTAGAAGAAGCTCCTGCTACATGGGCTGAGTTGCGTCAATTTGAAAACTCACTAGTGAAGGCCATGGAGAGGATGTTTGATGAACGTCTTCCTACACCGCGAGATTATGGAGCTTCCACCAAAAAAGAGAAATTCAGCGAGAGTGAGAAACACTTTCGAGTGACCCACAAATATAGTGAGAGAGAGTTTCCAAAGCCACATAAAACCCCACGGCCTCAAAGACCCCAAAACCTGGAAAAGAGGGATTAGTTATGAGGGATAGGAAAAAGGGATTCAAAAGAATTGAGTGAACCCAATCCTGTGTTCTCCGTGTGGATATTTGTGCTAAAGATTATTGTGCTCTCACCAAAAGAAAAAATTCAGCAAAAGAGAAGGTCCTATGGACAGCCACACTCATGTGAGAAAAGAGTGGCACCAATCAAGATTGAGTGTGAGAGTACAAAATAAAAAGAAGAGAGACTCCACTATATGTGAGGAAGAGTTCCACCAAATAAATATGAGTGTGAGAGTTGAGCAAGAAAAAATCGAGAGATTCCACCAAATGTGAGAAGAGCTACAAATGTGAGAGAGATACACATAAGTTGAGTGAAAAAGAAGAGGATTCATGTGAGGAATTATTTATTACTAACATGATAATGCCTTCTTCTAGTTGTGTTTCTTGTGTGGCCTTGAGTCCATGATGAAAAAAAAAGATGTGGTTAATTATGAACAGCCCCCAATATTTGATGAAGAAGATTAGTTGGTGGACAAGGGCATTGATGCTGAAATTTCATTGTGTAACATGCAGCCTAAATTTCAGATTACAGGCAATACCAATACAAATGCATTCACTTCAAGTGATACAAGTTTGATAGCATTTGAGGAGGCTTTAGTTCTTGATTCTTTTACACCAATTGTTGCTCAATTCCATCGGAGAACATTATGAAATATGACACATATGTATATGTTCCTTCACAAGATGCTGAAGTGATTATGAATCCAAACCCATGTGAGGATGAGGGCTGCATAGCTAAACAAGAGAGTGATAAAAAGTGAGTTGTGTGATTCCACCCACTTTGAGCATGAGAGTATCAAAATTGAGAGAGTGAGAGATGCATCACGAGAAAAAATAGAGAGTTAGAGAACAAGACATGTGAGGATATGTTTGAAACCAACACCCTCATCTCTACCTCTAGTGTTTTCTTCTCAAAATGTGCGGGTTTGCAATGAGAACGAGGAAGAGATGGCTGCTCGGGACAACTCCATACATGTTGATAAAAGTAAGAAAGGTTGTCACTACTCTAAACCAATTGTTTGCGGCCCCAAACATGAACCATGAGGAGGAAAATGGTAAGATTTTTAGAATTGCCGTCCATGGTACTTGCTTTTTGCCACAAAATCTAAAAAAGGTAATGAAAATATTTCAGATCTGAATTTTCAAAAATACAATGGTGAGTAATTGTGATAAAGAACATGTTTCAAATAGAATTGACTATAATACTTGTGTTGATTTGGTAGTGTCACATGTTCATACCTTTGCTGAAATTGCACAAGTTGACAACCAATGTTCAGTTATACATGATCTTTTCTATGCTTTGATATGGTTCATATACATGATGTTTTGCACTCATATATCTAATACTTTGGATGCAAATAATTTTGGTAATATAGAACTAGATACTCATCATATTACTGTTTAGCAATAGAACATAATCAAAACCTTTGTGCTGATTTGACTGAATCTCAGGTTGATACAAGTAAGGTTTGTGCTATCCATAAAACTTGTGATAAGCTTGCTGGTTTGAACATAAATAAACTTTGCAACAATTATTTTTTTTTGCCATATTTTTTCTGAATTTGAGACAAAAAGATTGATTGATAATTTCTATCAGAACCGAAAATGTTCTTCCCTTCTTTCTATCATGATTTAAAAGAAAGAAATCTTGTGCATACATGCTTCATTAGTGAATCTGAAATTTTTTCAACTTCATTTGGAACCATTGAGTTTGACAAGGGCATCTTTGAATCGTGCAATATGAATGTTAAGAATGTTTCTTTTTATCTCTTGATATATGTGATCTTGCAAAGATGAAGTATGATAACATGAATCAAATGATTGGTTTGAGAAAAATTCTTGTGCTCCCATCTTCAAAGCTATTTTGCAGGTTCACCAAAGTTGAGAGAACATTTCTTACATGGAAAAAGAAATAATGTGGATATGAATCATAAAAGAACAAAACAACAAAACAACATAAAAAGATAATTATAAATATCATGTGAATCTCACATTTTGATTATACTCTCTATCTTATAAAATGATGAGATTTGCTCAATGAATTCTCATGTCTATACATATGAGCTATGAAAATGTTTAGTCTTAGTCCCTTGTTGAAATGATGAATAGTTGCTCTGTCTTATGTTTTTACAGGCCTAGTTTATAATTCAATTTCTCTAAAGTTTGGGTTTAGTGGCTAAGTCTAAAAACTCATCTGAAAAAACCTGATTCATGTGGGTTGCATAAGCTCTATCCAGTCTAAGTTGTTGCCAAGTATGATATGGTACAAACAGATTTACTATGATTTCGTTCAAATGAGATACTTGACATCCGGGAGTTTAATTTGAAAGAAAAGAGAAATGCTATGGGCTATGCTAAAAAAAAAAGAGAGACAAAAGAGATGAAAAATGGACACGTGTCAGGGGCAAGTAGAGCCCACATCTCCAAAAAAAAAGAAGAAAAAAGAGGAAATAAAAGACAAAGTCTAGGGCGACGAGCCCACCTCTCCAAAATATATATATATATATAACAATAAAGCCCATACTTTCTCGAAAAACAAAATATTATCTAAATAAATCTCGGATGAGAAAGTTGATCAAAAGGATGAATGAAAAGTATTTACATTATAACCGTTCTATCGTAACCACCCAAGACTTTGAGAAAGCTAAAAAGCCCCGCTACGATGAAAGGTAATAAAGGGTGAGAAAAGATGTGCCATTTTATTCAAACTATAGTAGAAAATCTTATTATAACCCTGACACTTGTGAAACATAACCGGCATTGTAGCAACTCCCGATCAACAACCAAGTATTTATCTTTTGCTCGAGGGGCGTGCAAAGGGTAAGCTTGGGGAGTTTGTTGACGGTCACTAACGACATATTTTTTCCCGTCAACTTACTACCATAAAGGGAGTGAAACTATACCTTTTTATACTCATATACATTTATTACTAACATATTTCCACTTGTAGTGTTCGAAATGTATTTTGTAGTATTTATAATAAATACGGTGGAAATACGTCAAAGTACGCCATTCCGAAAGCGCATTCTGAAGATAACAAGCCCGGGGTGGAAATGGACCGAAAGCGACACAAGCCCCGGACCAGGCCAAGCCCACACTACAACTTTTTCAAGCCCATTCAAGGCGACCGCGCCGAGGCTCGGACCGGCCGAGCCAAAAGGGGTGCGGGCGCACCCCAAATGCGGCCGCACCCTCCTGGCGGTTCGAGCCCGATCCCGCTTTCGGGCGGTACATTAAGTCTTGAAATCGGGGCGGTTCGGTGGTTGATGGCGGTGCAACGTGCACAGGACGCCACGCTTTAAATCGGTTAGGGGTAATAGGGTCATTTGGCCACCTCTCCCATGTGTATAAATAGGTCCCCTCTCTCCCTCACTCAACACACCTCAATTGGAGTCACACACCAATCCATATACAACACAAGGAGGAGCCACAATGTAGAAGAGAGGAATAGCTCACACTCCATTCCTATCTTATTCTTCTTCCTCCTTCTTAGTTCTAATGGAGAGTGAGAGGGGAAGGCTAGAAGAGGGCTTGGCCTCTTCTCCATGGAGTCCCGTGTACCCCGTTGTGCATTGCGGATCTCGGGTGGCGGTGCCGGACTTGTCGGCACCCGCCACGCTTGTACCTCTACAACCTTCTAATCATTTGGGTAAGAATGGTTTGTGTCCCTCTTTGGCTTGTTACTCTTAAGCATATTATCTAGCTGTTATAGAATTGCGGGATTGATAGTCGTTTCTTCGGGCGGTACTGGTAGAAGGACCCGGGGATAGGTAAGCCTTGTCGACACGCGGAGTAATAACCACTAGTGTAGACGTGGTGTCTAGGCTAAGGGTTTTCTATCTTTTATGGCGCATCCCACGGTTGAGGGGGTAGGCGGCTGGGTTGTGACAGCCTTGTCCGTCCCTTGTAATCCCCCCACGTTCGGGTGTGGCGCAGTGCAATTGCCGGACACTGTCCTTTGGGCGTGGGCCGGTGCCCGAAGTGAGGACATAATAGCCAAGTGATCCCTGCTAGAGAGTTTGAGCCCATAAAGATACCTCACCATCCATAGTTATCCTAGGGTGACTCGCGTCGAGAGTAATCACACAACCCGTTCCTCGTGGAAATACGATACCACGAATACTTCCGGGTGAAATGCTATAACGACAATTCCGTGCGCTTGCGGATTCTTACGCATACGTTAAACGTCAACGACCATTCGGTAACTTCCGGCGTTCGGCAAGGTCATTGGCAAGGTCCCGAAGAAAGTTCGAGCATTAAACTGTACCAATCTATGAAGTTTCACATAGCATGCTATACACCGTTGGAAAGCTTATCGAGTTAGCTTTCCAACGCAACCAGCCCCATGTCATTTGAAGATTCCTAGAAGGAGTTATGATGGAAATATTGAAGACTGGTCAGAAGTCAAACAGTCACGCGAAAACAACTTCGAGAAGGTCATATCGGGAGATCCTTTCACATTGGCGGCGTATTTAGTTTGTTTTCGTGTTTCCACCCACCTAGGAGGATTGTTCCTAGTATAAATACCCCCCTCATATGTAAGCTATCAACAACTTTTGATGATTTGAGATTAATCCAAGTGATTTCGCGGCCGAAGCCGCCCCGAGTGTCTTACTCAACCCTTGTTCTTCCTCGTTCTCCTTGGACTTGTGAAGAGATCTCTGCGAGATCCACCAATTAAAATGCTCTACGGGTTCGATGCGGCTGCCCGTCTTGTATGGATTGGCTCGGTTGTGATTCTAGCGGTCGTTTGGAGATCGAGTGGAAGTCCTCGCGGTTTTCGGTGTCTCTCCCCCGGTAAACTTGTCGCATCAACCTTGGCCGGGTATAAAGCTAGTTATCCGCTGATCTTTGAAAAGTTATCTTGAGTTTTCCATCAAGTTATCGTCCTACTTCCGCTACCTCATCGACGTTCTTCAAGTTTAAGACCTACTTGCCGTGAAGATCGGGCCATCCTCGTTCTAACATCGGGTTAGAACTTATCACCACATGTATATATGACAACATTTGCACAAAGTAATCGGTTGTCATACCGAATCATCTTTAACAAATTTCAATCGGTTTGGTCAAGATTTTAAGGTATAAAATAAGGGTTTAAAATCTTAGGTTAGAGCCATACCAATATTCACAAAGTAGTTTGTTGTGGTAAAAATTTAATGCGTCAATATGATACTCTAGTTCTAGGCCCAACTTTAAATCTGAAATCAACATGTAGTCCTACTACTTTCACTATCTATGGCATTTGGAATTTAAAGAAATTTGATTGGATTGGATATATTAGACATTTTTATTGCATTTGTTATGGTTGTTGGATTTTTTCTTTTATACTTCAACAATTAGACTTCTCCATTTGGATTTTGGATTCTAATCCAGTGCTACCTCTACTACCTTTAGTCATCTCCGCCACTACCTCAGTCTCATGGGACACACACAAATGCTATTAAGCCCAATGAGCCCTATTTCAAGTCTTCACGGCCCATACTTCAGCTAGTATATTTTACCACCCGAAATTAGATTCGTAGTTTGAATTTTCTTGTCAAACTCTAGAATGAGACATTTTACCACTAAACGTCAAAATAGTACAAATTAACTCTCTGTGCCGTTCAAAATGATTTTGAATGTTGTTCTTTTAGTGAAAAATACATTAAAAACATGGCAAGCTTTTTAAAATACAGGAAATGATCCTGATCTTCTAAAAAATTGAAAAATAATTAAAGAGATAGATTGGGGTACGAAGAGTAAAATATTTGGATCTGATAAAAATAATTCTAGAAGCTTCAAAATAATGGATTTAAATCTAGTAAAATGATATAAAAACTATCTAAAAACTAAAAAAAAAATAGAAACCATTCCAATCAAAATTTGCTTTAACGACAAACATATGAGATGCAACCAGGATGAGCCCTAATAAACATTAATACGGAATTAATGCATCCATGCTATGCATTCGCACTAGTTGTGTATTACGTTTTTGTTGGGAATTTTATAGATTTTTTAGACAAACTTTCTATTTTTTAGGTTTAATTCAAAATTTTGAAAGCTTCTAAACATATTTCATAAAATTTAAATACTTTATTTCAAATCATCGTATTCTACTCCATCTCTAGGAATGTTTTGTTAGGATTGTTACGCTCGTACTTACAATAATATCCTTATCAAGTGTTAGAAAATTTATTTTTTAAAATAAAAATGTCAAAAACATCTTCAAAACGACTTGAAAATAGAACAGGGAAATAATAATTTAAATAGTTTTGAGAATTTAGGAGATAAAATATTTGGCTTCAGAATTTAAGAAAGAAGAAAATCAGGTTATGACCATAGTTTGAACTGGACTTTGTCCTTTCATGTCCTCGCTCGGTACTTGAACGCTGTTGAAACTCTACCCCGTTGGGCGGCGGCGTGACTGTAACAACAAGAACAACCTAAGTTAGACACGTTAGAGTACAGTGCATGATTTGGGGAAAAGATCAAAAAAAAAAAAAAAAAAAAAAAAAAAAAAGGGCCGTGGTACTCGTAGAGTTGTAGATGCATGCGCGCGTACCTGATCCTCCGTCTGACACGAAGGGTGGGGCGGTTGGGGGACCGTCCGCCTCGCGCCTCAGCGCCGCCTCCACATGGTCCACCTCATCGCCGTCCTTCCTGTGCCAAAGCTCGACATAGACCTCCTCCAGCGAAGGGAGGTGGTCCATGCGCAAGTCGTCCCAGCCAAGGCCGCCGGTGACATCCCAGGCCCGGACCCTGAACTGGAGGCGCTGCACCATCGGCATGGCGCCTCGCGGCACCATGGACGGCGCCGTCACGAAGTTGAGGAACGCGCGCACTCCCGCGCGCACGGGGAACGCGCCGGCGCGCACCGCGAGCCGTTCTGCGCCGCGGTCCTCAATGCGGCCGCCGGTCGCGCGCAGGCGGAGGCTGCGCAGGGCGGGCAGCGAGCCGAGGACCTGGAGGTCGTCCCGCCGCACCTGGCCAACCCATATGTCCAGGCAGCTGATGAGGGAATCGACGAGCCGTTCACCCACGCCGGCAGCACGGACAGATGGGAGGTCGCCCCCGGGGTCGACAACAAGAACCTTCGGAGGTCCGGGGGAGGCACCCAGCGCCGCATCAGGTCGCCGCGCCCGCCGTTCACGTGCATATGTAAGCTTTTCATCTTGGTCAGGTTTCCAAGGGACTGCACCAGAGCTTCGTCGAAATCCGTTGCTTCCCAGCTCATCATGAGCACTCTCAGCCTAGTGAGGTGGCTGAGCTCTCTCACAACACTGGCAGGAGAGAGGTCAGCTCGCGGAGGGAAATAATAGAATTGAGCACGATCTGCCATTGATCTTTTGCTCGGATATGATTGTGACGACTAGCCAAAAAGACTAGCTATGGAAATAATTGCTAATGGTACCCCTCCACATTTCTTGAGGATATCCTTGGATACTTGTTCCAGTTCGGGTGGACATCCTTCGCCCCGATGAAATATCCTTTTTGTAGAACAGCTTCTGAGATTCATCATCAGACAGAGGTTTCATCCTATAAATACGATCATCAATGGAAGAGCTGGATGCTTCAGACACGCTTAATTTGCGGCTTGTTGTGATTATACGACTACTGGAGTTGTTCTCAGGAAAGGCACACTTGATAATTTTCCATGACCCTTCGTCCCATATATCATCAATCACGATGAGGTACCTGTACATTGTTTTTGGAGAGCACTAGTTAGTTTCAATGCGCTGTAATAAACCTATATTGCAGCCTGTAATCTGCACCTTAATTACACTGATGTAAACGAAAATGAATCAGCGTTTGGTGAAGCACGCGTACCTCTTGTACTGCAGAAACCTTCTCAGCTCAGTGATGAGTTGCGCTTTACCCCTGACGGCTTCGTTGATGGCGGCATACTTTTCCTCGTCAAGTTCATATAGCATCTTCTTGAAAATTCTGGTGAAGTCAGGAGTCCGGGACACCGAAACAAAAGCCCCGCAGTCGAACTGCGCTTTCACCCTGTCGTAGACTGCTTTGGCAAGGGTTGTCTTGCCCAACCCGCCAAATCCAACAATGGAGACAGTCTGCACATGCTTCTTTGACACATCGCACATCATCGTGATCAGCTCGTCCCTCGACCTGTCGACGCCGACGAGCTCCTTGGCTTCGGTGAACATAGCCGTCAGGCGAGGGTCAATCGACGACGAAGCACCGGCGCCTGAAGACGACGACGTGCCACCGTCCTGCTGCAGCTCGAGCCTCCCGTACCTCCGGCGCAGCTCGGTGAGCTGCTTGGCGAGGCTCTGGGCGTCTCCGATGGCACCGGCGATCTGGTGGAGCTCCTTGCCCTTCCCGAAAAGCCGGCCGGTTTTCTTGAGGAACTCCCGGACTCGTTTCTTGATGGGGCCGCCGCCGTCGCCGCCTCGAGCAGGCTCCGGATCCTCCTCCTCCTCCCCGTCCATGCGCACCGTGAAGGCGTCGACGGCGTCCTCCATGTCGTAGGCGAGCTCCCGCGCCTCGCGCGCCCAGAGCGCGACCTGCTCGTCGAGCTGGTCGCCGGGCACCTCCGCCACCTTGCGGAGAGCCGCTTGCACGAACGTCATCTCCTTCTGGAGGGAGCGGACGTCTTCCCTCACACACGCCACTCGAGGGTCAGCTTGCCCATGAGCAGCTCGCCGAGCTTGCGGAGGAGCGGGTCCATGGCAGCCACCGCCAGCTCCATCGATCAATAATAATAGGCCGGGTTGTTGTGGCGAATTGAGCTTTGCGCTGGTTTCTTGCAGACAAGCTGCGTGGGATTGCGGATGGAAACCAAAGCTGAAACAGAGGCGTCAACTGCAAGGACCAGTAGATTGGCCGGAAGATGAGGCATTTCAAAGCTGATAGCTTCGTCCGTGGTGTCGGAACGCCTGCTGAGTGCTGAGAGCTGAAAGGCATGCAGGATGTCTTCCGTGGTGTGGCACGCGGACCACTCCTTCTGTGTGGTCGTCGTGATGCAGCCGCCCTTCCTCTTCCGGCCTGGGCCACCTCTTCCAAAGTGTTCGGCATGCACCAACGGAGGGTGTCAGAGGCGCCCAGTTTCTTTCCTGTTGGGCATGTATCGCAAGGGGTGCGTTCCTACTCCAATCAGACAAAACGCTGGTTCGACGACTCTGATTTCGCTTCGAGCTCCTACCTCCAGCGTTCTTTTTGATGGCTCCATGGATCTACTCATCATTGCTATGCGCGATCAGTCCATCGGGATACGATTTTGATATAACTTGGTCTTCCTCGGAGGATCACTCTTTAATTATTAATATACAATATATGCTGTTGTAAAAAAAAAAATACAGCGGCACAGCACATCAAAAGGAGGCTCATGTGGTTCTGCTCTATCCGAGGGTGTTTAGTTCCCACTTCCCAACCCAAAAAGTGCTACAGTTTTCCGTTACATCGAATCTCTTACACACACGTCGAAGCGTTAAATTTAGGTAAATAAAAAACTAAATTATATAGTTTAGCTGAAAAGTACGCGACGAATCTTTTGAGCTTAGTTAGTTTATAGTGGGACAACAATTATCAAATACAAAACGAAATGTCTTCTGATCTAACCCCAAGATATTTCACTTCACCAACTAAACCCCCCAAAAAACATTTTCTGCCAGGCGGCGTCGGTGTGAATTCTCTGTCCCCGGAGCTCGGCTCACACAGCTCACAAAATCACAATATTATGGAATAAATCAGACACTGATAGGTCAAGAAGATAAGGTAGACTAGAAATAATATTTTTCCAAAAACAGTATTCAAATTATTTTCTGGAAAAGATATGCATGCAAAAGTCTAAAAAGTTGGTATAGGGATTGTTTAGTTTTCATAAGTTATGAGACCTATTAAGTCGCTGACTAACAATGAATGACTTGGGTTACAACTTACAAGTGACTTATAAGTCGGGGGGACAAATGGATGACTTATAAGTTTTAAGTAGGGATGTATCAACTTATAACTTATAAGTCCATGACTTATGAAACCAAACAACTCCTTAATCTATAAAATTTGTAAAAGATCTATGTTTTAGCTCAGGATATTCGTCTTCAAACCTATTCCTCATGTGCATTGGAGAGGGGAATGAACCGTCTCAGAGCATCTCTAGTACCCCCATCCCACCCACCCAAATTGCTTCTCCTATCTCCTATTAAAAGTTTAAAATTATTATATTGAGGATATGATGAGCCTTTTTCTTGCTCTAGCAGTATGTCAATAATCCTCCCTTTTCTAGGCAGGTGAGATGTGTGATCCATCTCAATCACGATTCCACTATAGACGACCCATGGACCGTGAGGATCCGTGATGCTACGCCTGACAATCAAGTTGGGTTGAATACGAAATTGGGCATGATGAGCTGACATTGAAAGACGACTATTGGAGATTTGCTACAACTAGACCTGAGCATGGGCCACACGATCTGCTCCACCGTGCATTGGGTCAGGTTTGGGTAATAACAGCCCATGTCCTAACCCAGTCAGAAGATAAAGAAACTGATTCGAAGAAGAAAAAAAAACGAGAAATAGCCTACCCTGACACAACCCATCAACATGCCAGGCCAACCTTGGACTGAAGATTTTAACCCGGCATTTCTTTTCTTTTCTTTTTTTGTTCCAACATTGATCCGACGGCGTTTGTTGTCTAGGCATCTAGCTACAAAACATCTTCCCTAATGATCTCCTTTAGCATCCTATTGGGAGAGTTGTATTGAGGAGCTGCTGCGATACTTGCATTGCTGGAGCTGTGGAGATGCACGCAGCGTAAGTCACACCAATCCACGATGTTTATTCAAATCCTTTGACACATCTGTTCTCGCACACTGGTGATATCCACAAGAGTAGCAGGGATACACTAGGGAAGACATTCAGTGTCAATCCAGTATCAATCAATTTTTTCGCGATAACGCCTTGGCGTATTTTTCATTAAGAAGAAAAGAGTTCTGAGACAACAAGAGGGGGATAACGGTAGTCGAACAATTACCGAACCCCCGAACACCAATATCAATCAATTCATAAAGGAATCTTTGCTTCAGAAATTTTATAAGGATGATTCATAAATGCCAGAAAACATACAGACGTGACCGATGAATGGTGCTGAAACTAGTCTTCAGAGATAATGAAACATGTAATTCAGTGCATGTTACCTGTCAAAACAATGCATTTCTGTCAATTTAGTGGGTCTATCTTTCAAGGGAGCACATCTTAAACATACGGAATACAGAATCTGGAAGAAGTGCATGGCCAGCTTTATAACATTGCTCGACCCAAGATTATTGGGGAGGAAAAGTAAACATAAACCAGCAAAGTCATGGAACAATGCCCCGATCAACGATCCAGCACTGTCCAATAGAAAATGATTAAGGCGCCAAAGAGAAAACAGAAACAGAAACAAAAACAGAGGTTTATTGGGCTGGATTTGGGGACGTCAGCTCAGGTGGGGCCTCTCGAGTGACGCCGATCGAGGAATCATACTCCTCATCCTGGTGAGCAAACTTCTTGCGCAACACCTTCTCAAACTCAATCTTTTCAAGAGGCTTGTCATTCTCAGCAGCATGCGCCTTGGACAGCTTGGAATAGTTGGCAGCTGATTCCGCAATAAAAGCGATCTCATCATCTGTGAGCTTCCTCAAAAATTTGGCAGGGTTCCCTCCCCATACCTAAATCCAACAGAGCATAGTCATGAAAGCATGCAGAAATAAGACACCAAACAAGGCCTATGCAGCATACTCTCGTCCACTTTCACCCATGGACACTGTAAATATGTATGCAGTGTGCCACTTGAAATGTACTAGACACCAAACAACAATAATTAAGTGCTCGATGCAGTTTATGTGTCATTTAGGTTCCATCATCGCAAGAAAACCCTACCCTGGTGGAACCAGTCAAGTGAAAAAAAAAAAAGAAAAGGTAAAGGTGCTTGAGACGGCTTAAGAACCGAAAGTGAAGGACAGTTAAGGAAGTGTGCTCAACCTCTCCACAAGGGATCCTAGTATTCTGTCGTACGAGGGCTCCAGCAGCTACCATCCCATGCTTTTCAACAACGACACACCATCTAATAGGGTCGCCTCCATGCCAACAAAAGCCTCATCCTCGACTAGTCGACTGTGCATCCTTGTAACACAGCACTATGACCTGCCAAACACAGTTGGAAATGTTAACTTGTCTTTTGAAGTGCTCCGGCTCAGTCATAGGGAGCAAGTCATGCCAAATGGTATTTACTGTCTTCACTTCTGGTGTAATCAGCTCCTGACTGGTCAAAAGAAATGTCCCAATACAGGACTGCAAATGAATAAAGAAATATTTCTTGAGACATTTACCTACTGTGACGTTATTGCCAATGATTGTTGGAAAGACTTTCCCACTTAGATTAGATTTAGCCACATGCACAAGAGAATTGTCTTGTATATTGGTCCCAGATCCAATTTGTCTGTTGTTTGCATCCCCTGAAATTGAAGTCATAGAATTGTTAATAGCAACATATAACAACTTGGATGCTCAAAATACAAAAAGACTAAGAAAAAAAACTGTGAATAGAAAATTAGAGTACACTTTAGCTTATCCACAACTTCAAATGTGTGCACTATTTTAGTGAAACTAATTTGATGTTGTAGATGGCCGTGCATTTTTTGATAAACTTGGTCAACGTTAGATAAGTTTAACTTGGGAAAAAGCTAAAGTGGCCTATAATTTTGAACAGGAGTATTCTGTAGGAAACAGTCCATAAAGGTCTTCTTTCCTCCTATACACGAATTGATTGTGTCTTCACATTTCTTTTTTGCACAAACAGTTAGTCTGTGTAATGTATACCCCACAACTACTGACATATGCCCACCTCTGAACCAGCCCTATTAAGATAAAACACAAGATTCAACAGCATATGCATATGGCCAAACTGTTGAATTAGAAACAAATCCCATTGAATGCAACAAAAATTACTATCCAACATCAACATTGCATTCCTCAATATCACAGTTATCGAACATAATGAATTTTTTTGTCACCAAAGTTATCCGGAAAATATAACATGACACAGGTTTTTTCACTTGGGTGTAAAGTTGTATATTGGCGGATGAGTACAATGGAGATAAACAGTGTAGACGTACCCACCAATTAGCTCTTCTTTTCTTTTTGTGCAAAACAATCAAAATGGTGCTCATTGGGACAGGAACCACAAACCTCTTAAGACGCACCCATACCAAATGGAAGCTCCTGGCCCGACTTGAACATCACCAATAAGGGATGCACTTGGAGCAACAAATGCATCTTTATGAACATGAGGGGTTTTGTCAAAGATATTCATGATGGTGCGATGCCTTGAAACTGAAATGGTCCAAAGGACAGTCATGTTAGCGTTTGCTTACGTACTGTTTCTGCATCGGATTACAACAATATAACAATCTTATGATACTTGTAGAATGAAACAAATAATGATAGCCTCACTTATGGAGGCAGAATCATGAAATAAAAGCAAAACCAGATTGAACAAAAGAGAGCATATATATTCTAAATTCTAATTCTGAGGCAGTAGGAAGGGGCGATGGACTTGGAAAAATATCAGAAAACATAGACCAAAAAGAAAAATAAAGACAAAACTAGAAGGCATCATATGGCAGATGACAGGGTTTTCTTCACATGATCCAGTATACCAGTTGGGCCATGGGAACCAAATTTATCTGCGTTATTGACTTGGTGGATGCAAAAAATTTAAAACAGAAGGATAAATAACATATTATACTGCTTGCAAGCATCCTCCAGATTTCATCAAATGTAAGACACATGATAAACAATTAGTAAATGCTTGCAAGCATCTGGTTCAACAATATATTTTCCTGTGCAAAGAAGCTAACATGCATATTTGCGGGTGTAAGACTGTGCCTCGGTTAAACCCTTCCCCGAGAACCCCACTCAAGTCGGAGCCACCTGGCACTGGGTCTGTCCTTTTAAAGAAGCTAACATGCACATACAAGATTAGGGTACAAGATAAGGAGAAAACAGAAAACAAACAGAACATTGAATAAACATTCAAGAAGTTTAATTGCACTTGAATGATTCCCAAAAGTGTTAAGGTTGACACGAAAATCTATGATTAAGATCCCAGCAACTCATTGAATAAACATTCTCATGCTGTCGCTGAAGCAGATCTACATTTACTTACACAGAAGCAGGTCTAAATGGAGACAATCTGGTCAATCCGCATTCTCTGACACAGGAAATACTTTCACAAGACCCAATAAACCACATAAGTACACAAGGGAGTAACAGTACTATAATCACATTTTGGAGAGAGGATTTGATGTCCAATTTCAAACTTGTTTGGTAAGAAAACTAAGGGTCAGTAATATAGATACCCAACTTAAAACCATCATTGAAATGATCAACACAGCAATTTGACATCTGGAAACTTCCAATCCTACAAAATTCGCACCACCTTGTAAAACCAAATGCTACCACAGAATGATCTACAATTCATAAAGGTATTGATGACCTACTCAATCTATCAATCTATCAATCTTCTCAGTTCTTGTACATTTTCTACGATCACCCACCGTGCAACATCAGTGAAACAATTCATAAAGGTATTGATGACCTAATTTTCCACACTTTATACAGAGTGGATCTTGTTCACAATATCCTCATCCAACAAGATCAAATTAATAAGATCTTTATCTGAAGAATCAGTATACATAATAGCAGTCTTCAAACAATTCAGAGTCTCTGATATTAACAACTGATCTGAAGAAAGGTTAAAAATCACTTCTTTCAACTAGTGGCAGATAGCTGATGCATGTCTAACCATTCTATCAGCTCCACAGAAGCGAATGCAATTGTCCAAATATAAAGAATCAATCTGCAAAGAAAGTAAAAAGATGAGCACTACGAAATTAATGAGGGCGCTCACTATTTGTAAATTGTTGTGCGAGCAATGCAGAAAGTGGAGTTGCTTACCTTTGTCAAGGGTAGAGAGGAAGAAATTTATCAAGAAGCAAAGGGATGACAAAAGGCTCAAAATATTGGGTTGAACAAAAAAACATGCTGCAAGTATTCAAACATACTGTTAGCCAAGACACACCGACAGCAAACCTTCCTCACCAACAAACATGACAAGCATCTAGTAACAGAAAACTACAACTCCTCCATTACAGAGGGATTTCAGTAATGTTAAGCATATATTCAGTTGAAATCATAAAAAGTAAACCTTCTTGAAACCATACAAAATCAAGAGAAATAGCACATTCATACCATCAATGCTCTAGAGAGGTCTTCCCACCTAGTATCCAAACCATTACCCACTCCTTGCATACAGATATGACACATAATCAAATGTATGAACTGACTCCTGCTGGTGTCTAAAGCTTTGAGCGAAAACAGTGACAAGAGGCATACACTTGGTATACATAGGTTTTAAAATCAGCTGACTTCATCATAAGACTAAGGGACAGGTCTTCAACTCCTCAAGAGTAGAATGACGAAAAAACAGTTTCTTCAGCAAACAAATCAAGGCCACAGTTCTCAAAAGAATATAGGCTAAGGATAGGGATGATGACCCTTATTGCAATGAATCTCCTCATACATATACTTCATAAAAGCTTGCAACAGCTAAACACTAAAATTTACAAAGAAAAGAAGACCTACGAGATACATACTACTGGGTAGATAAAAAACTATATTGTAACTTCTCCAGACTGATGACACATCCAAATGCATCCTAGATTCCTAGTTAAGATTTAGAACCTGTATTCCTCTTTTAGTCATCTTCAGTCGAGTTCCATCTTAATGGCAGTCCTTCCGATCTGAAATAACACTCAAGAAATTATCCTTTTTGTGACAGTGTCAGTCTTAGCTGCCTTGCTCAACATTTCTCTGAACAGAGTTAATACATCCTCTATCCTACCGTCTTCACAACAGCTATCAATCAAAGTCTTACATGTAGCAACATCTGGTTTCAAGCCAATAGAGAGCATGCCATCAAGTAAAGTATTAAGGGTAACAGCATTGGGTTTCAAGCCAATCGAGCATATCATCAAGGAGCTTCAACACTTCATCCAGTTTACAAGCCAACAAATATCCATGAATCATGGTATTGTAGTTAACCACATCAGGTTTTACTTCTGCACTTGGCATCAAATCAAAGAGTTTTTGGGCCTCCGTAACCTTTCCTTCTTTGAATAGCTTGTCGATCATTGCATTGAAGACAACGTTGTCAGGACGAATGCCTCTATCCATCATCTCATAAAATAGTTCCTCAGCTTTCTCCCATTTTCCGACCATAGAAAAACCATGAATTAGAATACCATATATTATGATGTCGGGAGACAATCCATCATCAATCATCTGAGAAAATAGGGACATTGCATCGTCCAGCCGGCCTTTCTTGCAAAGACCATCTATTATCGTCCCATAGCTGACTATGTCTGGCACCAATCCTTGCTGTCGCATTTTGTTAAAAGTAAGCATTGCCTTATTGACCATTCCACAGTTATTGTATGCATACATCTGGATGTTGAAGATATGATGGTCAGGTTGCATTCCAGTTTTTACCATCAAATCTATGAAATTATTCATTTCAACAAGATTTCCTTCAGTAGCATACCCATGGACAAGAATTCTATAAGTGACGACATCGGGGTTTTCACCACTCTGAATCATAGAATTAAAAATCTCTCTAGCTTTTGCGAGCCCTTCAGATCTACAAAAGCAGTCTATTAGCATATTGTAAGTAACAACATTTGGTCGTTGCCCAGCTCTAGACATTTCTTTGAGAATCCTGAGTGCCTCTTTTGACTGTCCCAAATTGAGGTATCCGTGGAGAAGACTGTTATATGTAGTGCAATTTGGCATAATATGTTCATCAATCATCTGCTGAAAAACCTCCTCGGCCTTGTCCATTGCTGGAACCTTGCAAAAGCCATCAATGATTGAGTTGTAGGTCACAACATCTGGCCGGATCCCACGATTACGCATTTCACAAAACAGGGTGTACGCTTTCCCCACCTCGCCCTCTTTGAAGAAGCCATGGATTACGGTAGTATAAGACACCACATTAGGTTTACAGTCATCTCCATCCTCGACCATCATGTGGATCAGCTCAACAGCCTCATCACATCTCTTGTCATCACAGAGCCCTGCGAGAAGAGTGTTGTAGGAGAAGACATTGGGGGTGCAGCAGAGCTCAGGCATCCATCGGAGCACAATATTCATTGCCTCGCTCGTCCTCTTCTCGGCACAGAGGATCCTGAGCAGAGGTGTGAAGGTCATGGCTTGTGGCCTGAGTCCCGTCTTAATGATTTGGCCCAATGCGGCGAAGCCGAGGTTCAAGCAACCTGCGTCGCAGCAACTTTTGATGACGATGCCGTAGGTAGCTGTGGTTGGAGCCACCTTCTTGGCGCCTGCTCGGGCCATGTAGTTGAACATGGACACAGCGAGGGCAGGACCGTCCCGCACGGTAGAGGAGACCGGGGCGCGAGCGACGATGGTGAGGAGCTCGTTGAGGGCAAAAATTGAGCGGGGCCTCGCTCGGGGAAACAACTCGTCGTACAGATCGAGTGCGTCCTCGGGGCCGAGTTTCCCCTTGCGATAACTTTCGCAGATGGACATCTCCAGCTCCGGGGTAGAGAGACGATGGGCCGTCCACACCAGCTCCGCTGCCGAAACGACCGGTGGTGGGGAACGCCTTTGGATCGATGGGAGCACCTCGTCGTAGAGATGGCGCGCGTCCTCAGCGCTGAGGCTTCCCGAGCGGATGCGACGTCCAATGATCCTCTTCAGCTTCTTCAACAAAGCGGTGGGCGCCTGAGTCGACATGGTCGGTGGCGCCGGTGGAATCCACACCTCGCACGTCCGATTCGGTGCGAAATGCAGCTCGGTCGTGCTGGGGATGGATGGTCCTCACAGCGGCACACGTACGGCGCGGGCGGCGGTGGCGTACTCTGTGCTGATATGTGGTTCGGGAGCGGGAACTCTGCGCGTGGGCGGCGCCGGCGGCGGCGTGCGGAGTGGGCAGTGGGGTGTGGGGAGTGCGAAGTGCGGCGGCGGTGTGGGAGTGGGGAACGCGTGGCCTCCGATTCGGTGCCAAATGCAGGCGGCGGCGGGATGATCCGCAGGCACAGCGGGGCGGCGCCGGCGGCGTACTCTGTAGCGGTGGTGTGGGAGTGGGGAACGCGTGGGGTGGGCTCTTGGGTCTTTTTTTCTCCTTTTTTAATGGTTTGGTCGACGCTGGGCGTGAAGGAAATGAGAGGGATGATGGGGAGAATATTCTGTTTTTTTTTTCTTTATACAAGAGAAGATTAGTTGGACGCAAAATAACCGGGCCTTTTGTTTTTACCCAGCTCCAAAAATATATTCAGGTCTCAAAGATTGCAGGGTGAGAAAATATTAAGTCAAGTAATGCTTTAATAATAAGAACTTTTTTCCTAGATCCTACGGTATTTTATTGGGTAGAAGTAGATTTTTAAACATTACAAGGACACGCAAGTATTTTTAAACTTGAAATTTAAATGTAATGTTAAAAAAAACAACAGTATAGAAACCTATACCCTCAACACCCTAATGAATCGGAACCCGTGACGAAAGAGAGCAGCATAGTGGAACCCAACGCCTGTGAAAACAGTGGTGGCAAAGTATCCACCTCGTACTGTCGAGATGAGCTTTCAACAACAACGACGATTCGCCAAGAAATCGACTGAGCAACCCTTCGTGGCAAAGCTTCCATTGGGTATGCCGATGCAGCGACGATTGCAAAGTATCCACTAGAGGAACACAATGGCCAAGTATCTCGCGAAGACAAAAGACACAATAGTAATGGCAAAGCATTCGCTACTTAAAAGCACATGATGGCCAAGTATCCATTAGAGAGAATAGGCCAACCCGCACTCGGTAGCAAAGGCTCTACGGGAGGGCGGGAGACCAAAATGATGTCGGCGACAATATCTGTCGAAAAAGAGTTGTAGCGGCAAAGTACCCACTAGGAAGATCAAATGACTGCTGCAACGCCAAACAACTAGAATGACCACTATGATGAAAGGATTGAAGCATACATTGGCACAACTCCGCAGGAGGTGGCTTCGGCGATCCAGGCAGGAGGAGTAGGGGCACAAAAAGAATGCTCTAGCAAAGCCTTCATGAATTGTTGTGACATCTGCAGACGCCACCAAAGCTAACAGAGCACTCAAGCAGGACTTTCGCCCCAAACTTGCCCCAATGCAAAGGGCAACAAACGAATACTTCAGTAAACATCCCGTATATTAAAAAGTAATTAAAATTTAAATATGATCATTATCATGTGTGAATATCAAGCATCATGGCATAATGTGTTTCATGTTTCAGATATGTCATGAATATATTGCATATGTTGGTTGAGTTGAAGTTCAATTTTGAGTTGTGTTGGGAGGAATTATTAATATGACTTGTGCAAAAGTCTATTTCATAAGTTGCTACAAAGATTGTGTTTTGAAATGGTATATCTCATTGAGTTGTATGTAAAAAAAAAAAAAAAAAATAACAATAATTGAATTTCTTCTCTTTTTCTTTAACTTTCTCCTTTTCCTCCCTATCTCTGTTTGTCCTTTCTCTGTTTCGTGGAGCAGCAGCAGAGAGTAGTGCCAGCGCCTCCTCCTTCTCCATGCTTCTACATGTCACCCCTCCCTCCATGTGGCATGCTTTGCTTGAATTGAGTGGAAAAGTCAAATTTCTTCGTTGTGGCTCTCCCTTCTCTCTGTTCTCAGCTCTTCCTCTGTGTCTCTCGTTTGGAAAAAGGGCAGGAACAGATCAAGCAGCAGCCGAGGGGAGCAGAGGCAGCAGCAGCCACCCTTCCTTCTCCTTTCCTTGCTGTCGGCGTCCTTCTTCCTCCCTCTCCATTCCTCCAAGAGCAGCAGCAGCCGGCCACCCTTTTCTTTTCCTTCCTACAAAGTAACAGCAGCGGCTGCAGTGGTGAACTATGGCCGGGCCATCGTGGCCGCAGCAGGCAGGCCGCAGCAGGTGCTGGTAGGCCGTGGCCGAGCAAGCAGCCAACCGCAGCAAAGCCAGGCCACCCCTCCTCCTTGCTTCTTCATCGCTGAGTCGAACAGCAGCGTGAGCAGCAGTGCGGCACCATGAGCAGCGCCGCCGTCCTCACGTGGCCAGCCCTCCACGGTCCATCTCGAGCTCACCTGTGACCACCATGGAGTGCGCCTAAGCTTGGGGATGCTCCCACGCCTCTTCCTCGCCGCCGGCAAGCGCTATGGTGGCTGGAATCCACGATTTCCCGAGCTCCTCTGCTTCAAATTCGCGCCAAGGACTTCGCGCAGGAATTCGACCCAAGGCAGGGGCCTAACTGCATAGCCATAGACTCAGGTGAATAGTGCTGCATAGTGTTTTCCTTTTTCTTTTTCAAGAAACAGGCTGAAACTTTAGAAAATCATAGCAATTCATAGAAAAATCGTAAAATAGCAAATGAAGATGTTTTGGAATCCTTGTGAGTACCTCTATGCAGTAGATATATAAAATCATGTGCTTTAGTATAAATTGTTGATGCATGTTTAATCTAGTCTTTGTGTTATTTAATAGGGCATGTTTTCTTAGTCCAAATGCAGCAAAACTTTTACAAGTAAGCTTAGGTTGATGTGCATGTGCTGTGGTATAAGTTTCATGTATAATAGATGCTTATTTCTTGAGTTACTAATTTATCTTGTAATATGCTTATTCCATGATTTTTGTAGGTTAAAATAAATATCCAATGATTATGAAACTTTCGTGTATCTATTTTATTCTAGTTGATCTTTTCAATAATACATATATGATCTCTTAGTGATAAAAAGATTGGTGAGTGTGTTGGTTATGCAAGATGGTTAGTGAATAGAATACCCACGTATAAACTCCATGTGTATGTGTTGCTTTCTTGATAACCACGTGATGGAGTTGTTGTTCAAGTGATTAGAATACTTTATGAAATATAGCCTAGTTGTACCGTGAAGGAAAGTTGTGTTCAGCTTTCGTAAGTTGTTTTAACTTCCTTTGTGCATTTGTATGCCTTTCATCATGCGTGGCATGCATTCCATCATGTTAAGCAATCCATCATTTATTACATGTAGTAAACAAGAAAGAGAAAGGTTGGAAGCTACAACCAAGCCTGTGATTCTTTGGTCTCGTCGTAATTAAGGCAAGTGCATGACGAATCTTTGTTTGGGCTTTACGCCTATTGTTCGAGTTTTCTTTGCTTTCCAATGTTCAAGTATTATATATTTCTCGTTCAAGTTCAAGTTTCTAGTTCATGAGATTCAAGTTTCAAGGTTACATTTACATTCAATTCAAGTGCCGGTTTATCCGGAGGTGCAATTTGGTTCTTATATTCAAGTGCCGCGTGAGTAAGTCTTTGGCCCCACTTGCTCGGCTTTACCGGGTAAATGCTAAGGAGTATTCAAGTGTTGTCCGCTTCGCACGGAAACTACTATTCATTTGGAGTTCCAATAATTCGCTCATGAATTCTCGTAAGTATATTGTTCTTCCTGTTCTAAATGTACTTGCCGAAAGTGTTTTCACTCATCCTTGTTTTATTTGGTTTTTAGGTACTAAACCATCATGGCTTGCATGGGGACCGGGAGTAGCACCGTCACCACAAGTACTTACTTTTTGTTTGCAAACGCGCAATCTTTTGCATAGCGATTCTGCTGTAATAGTTAAGTGGAGGTTGTTAATTGATTTAATCCAAGTATATATGTGTTGAGGGTAGCCCCGGTGGTGTTTTCGTAGGGCGTTACATCAGCCGACACCTCTAAGCAATTAGGTGAGCACGATGCGCCACTACCATCGCCTTAGAGCAAGCCAAGTGGGCTTTCCACCGAGAATCCATTCATGAAGCGCCTATCACACTAACCAAATAAGCAATGCGAATCCACGCGAGCCGGGGAGGGCGGTAGCGCCAGATCTGGGGGTTACGGTGCAAGCACAAGATTAGACAGATGCATCCTCAAATTCATACCGGGCAGTCCATGAAGTGGAGTTAGGTGCCAGCGCGCACGCCAGCACCTCGACCACACGCCGTGCTGGCCGCCCGGCCAGTTAGTGTGCCAGCTAGTCTACCACCGGCCGGCCAACTAGATCTGGTGGTCGTGCACGACCGGAGGCGGACCACTAGCCACCGCACCAACAGGCACGACCACGACACCGCCCGGCGCGTGGCCTTGCAGGGGGGACGACCACCCACGCTAAGACCGACACCCAGCCACGATCACGTGCCTGGCCGCCTCGGCCGTCACGAACCTCGGCGGGATGAAGTAGAAGGAGGAGATGTGGGATCCAAGTCAAGCAGTCACTCGTACTTGCCAAAGCTGAAGAGGACAGGGTGAGGGAGGGGAGCTGCGGTCTAGCACTCGCACCTTTCGGGGCCACCAAGCTGCACACCTGAGGGACCACCCAAATGTGGCAGGACGAGAGGCGGGAGGGCCTGACATCGCTGGTGAGGTCGCCCTGAGTCACCTGTTGGGGGAGCCATGGGGAGGAGAAGAAAATGAGATAGAAGCCAACCATGATGAATTAATAAAGTATGCCGAATTGCTTTCAAAAAAGTATTAAATATAGACTAAAAAATAATAGGCTATTTCACGTGACAATTTGTTTAAGCCTAATTAGTCCATGATTTGATAATACAGTGCTATGGTAAACATGTGTTAACGACTAATTAATTATACTTAATTAATTCATCTTGGAGTACCGACAAAATCTGTAATTTGTTTTTTTTATTAATATCCGAATACCACATGGGATAACCCATGTGACATCCGATGCGACAACTATAAAACTTTAGTCTCTGCATCAATCTATCACGTATTGCTGACGCCTGAATAATGATCAATGCCCGAGGGGAGGGTGGCAGTAGCCGCCGGGATCGCTCCCGTTGGTGCAGCCGGACGGCTGAGCCGAGCTGTCGGCTGTCGCCACTGCCACCGCCGTCCCAGATTGCGCCACCCTTGAGCCTGAGCCTCCTGTCACGGTGCCAGAGCCGAGGAAGAGGAGCAGGATGACAACTGCTGCGACGCCATGATCAATTCTACTGAACTGAGACCCTCAGTATGTGTGTACCTCGCAGACTCGCAGTGGAGGGAGAGCTTCCCTGGACGGAGAGCTAGCTCTTGTACTAGTATGGTCTCTTTCTTACTCGGCATGGCTCAGTCAGAGTCTTGATATCATCTGCTTTATGATCTTCATTTGCTGCTTTATGATGAATCCACTGTCATGGAGTTTTCATTTATCGATTTATCGTGAGTGATTATTTGATACATGCTGACCAAATGTATTCTATGATGCAACAGAAAATTGTATGTGACAAAAATTGTACATACTGCACAACCCGACACAATTTGGTCAGTACTGGAAAGTACTCCTATCTCTTACAGAAGTGTTTGCGCCATGCTTGACGAGACGAGACACATTGGGCTGAGCCCGATCGAAACATGAAAGGAAACAAAACTTTTAGAAGATAAAATACATGCCAGCCAGCACGTTACATACTTGAATTCTCCAACAACGAGAGGCCAAGAATACATGATGCACTAAGGGAGACTAAGGTTACATTCTCAAGTGATCCTATATTGGTTTTGTATCCTACATACAAGGCAATGTCCAGGATCAAGGGAAAAAGAAAACGACTCAAGAGCTGGCACCCCAGCAACCCAGATTGAGGGCCAATTTCCAGGCACATTTCCCCGATGGTTCCTTGTTCTTCGGAGATATCCAAACATCTAGAACTTGGCAGCTGATCCAAAGATCAGGTCTCAGACATGAACTTATCTGCAGTGTCCACTCCCAGTATCCCACCTTATACATGATAGTAGATCATGTATTAGGTAAATAACCTACGAAAGGCAATGCAACGCTCACATCTCAAGTCGAAACAACCAAAAGCTTGAAGCATGCATACCATACCAATCATGTATACTCATTGGCTCCCAGCAGCCATGGACTAAAGATTTTAACCTGGCATTTCTTTTTTTTTTTATTGATCCGACCGCGTTTGTTGTCTAGGCATCTAGCTACAAAACATCTTCCCTAATGATCTCCTTTAGCATCCTATTGGGAGAGTTGTATTGAGGGAGCTCCTGCGAGAGTTGCATACATGCATTGCTGGAGCTGTGGACATGCACGCAGCGCAAGTCACACTCCAATCCACGATGAATGGCCTCGCACTGGTGATATCCATAAGAGTAGCAGGGATACACTAGGGAAGACATTCAGTGTCAATCCAGTATCAATCAATTCATAAAGGAATCTTTGCTTCAGAAAACATACAGACGTGACCGATGAATGCTGCTGAAACTAGTCTTCAGAGATAATGAAATATGTAATTCAGTTCATGTTACCTGTCAAAACAATGCATTTCTGTCAATTTAGTGGGTCTATCTTTCAAGGGAGCACATCTTAAACATACGTTATACAGAATCTGGAAGAAGTGCATGGCCAGCTTTATAACATTGCTCGACCCAAGATTATTGGGGAGGAAAAGTAAACATAAACCAGCAAAGTCATGGAACAATGCCCCGATCAACGATCCAGCACTGTCCAATAGAAAATGATAAGGCGCAAAAGAGAAAACAGAAACAGAAACAAAAGCAGAGGTTTATTGGGCTGGATTTGGGGACGTCAGCTCAGGTGGGGCCTCTCGAGTGACGCCCGATCGAGGAATCATACTCCTCATCCTGGTGAGCAAACTTCTTGCGCAACACCTTCTCAAACTCAATCTTTTCAAGAGGCTTGTCATTCTCAGCAGCATGCGCCTTGGACAGCTTGGAATAGTTGGCAGCTGATTCCGCAATAAAAGCGATCTCATCATCTGTGAGCTTCCTCAAAAATTTGGCAGGGTTCCCTCCCCATACCTAAATCCAACAGAGCATAGTCATGAAAGCATGCAGAAATAAGACACCAAACAAGGCCTATGCAGCATACTCTCGTTCCACTTTCACCCATGGACACTGTAAATATGTATGCATTGTGCCACTTGGAAATGTACTAGACACCAAACAACAATAATTAAGTGCTCGATGCAGTTTATGTGTCATTTAGGTTCCATCATCGCAAGAAAACCCTACCTTGGTGGAACCAGTCAAGTGAAATAAAAAAGAAAAGAAAAGAAAAGAAAAGAAAAGAAAAGGTAAAGGTGCTTGAGACGGCTTAAGAACCGAAAGTGAAGGACAGTTAAGGAAGTGTGCTCAACCTCTCCACAAGGGATCCTAGTATTCTGTCGTACGAGGGCTCCAGCAGCTACCATCCCATGCTTTTCAACAACGACACCATCTAATAGGGTCGCCCCCATGCCAACAAAAGCCTCATCCTCGACTGTGCATCCTTGTAACACAGCACTATGACCTGCCAAACACAGTTGGAAATGTTAACTTTTGTGTATTTTGAAGTGCTCCGGCTCAGTCATAGGGAGCAAGTCATGCCAAATGGTATTTACTGTCTTCACTTCTGGTGTAATCAGATCCTGACTGGTCAAAAGAAATGTCCCAATACAGGACTGCAATGATTAAAGAAATATTTCTTGAGACATTTACCTACTGTGACATTATTGCCAATGATTGTTGGAAAAGACTTTCCCACTTAGATTAGATTTAGCCACATGCACAAGAGAATTGTCTTGTATATTGGTCCCAGATCCAATTTGAACGTTGTTTGCATCCCCTGAAATTGAAGTCATAGAATTGTTAATAGCAACATATAACAACTTGGATGCTCAAAATACAAAACAAAAAGACTAAGAAAAAAAAACTGTGAATAGAAAATTAGAGTACACTTTAGCTTATCCACAACTTCAAATGTGTGCACTATTTTAGTGAAACTAATTTGATGTTGTAGATGGTCGTACATTTTCGATAAACTTAGTCAAAGTTAGATAAGTTTAACTTGGGAAAAAAGCTAAAGTGGCCTATAATTTTGGACAGGAGTATTCTGTAGGAAACAGTCCATAAAGGTCTTCTTTCCTCTTATACACGAATTGATTGTGTCTTCACATTTCTTTTTGCACAAACAGTTAAGTCTGTGTAATGTATACCCCACAACTACTGACATATGCCCACCTCTGAACCAGCCCTATTAAGATAGAACACAAGATTCAAGAGCATATGCATATGGCCAAACTGTTGAATTAGAAACAAATCCCATTGAATGCAACAAAAATAACTATCCAACATCAACATTGCATTCCTCAATATCACAGTTATCGAACATAATGATTTTTTTTTGTCACCAAAGTTATCCGAAAAATATAACATGACACAGGTTTTTTCACTTGGGTGTAAAGTTGTATATTGGCGGATGAGTACAATGGAGATAAACAGTGTAGACGTACCCACCAATTAGCTCTTCTTTTCTTTTTGTGCAAAACAATCAAAATGATGCTCATTGGGACAGGAACCACAAACCTCTTAAGACACCCATACCAAATGGAAGCTCCTGGCCCGACTTGAACATCACCAATAAGGGATGCACTTGGAGCAACAAATGCATCTTTATGAACATGAGGGGTTTTGTCAAAGATATTCATGATGGTGCGATGCCTTGAAACTGAAATGGTCCAAACGACAGTCATGTTAGCGTTTGCTTACGTACTGTTTGTGCATCGGATGACAACAATATAACAATCTTATGATACTTGTAGAATGAAACAAATAATGATAGTCTTACTTATGGAGGCAGAATCATGAAATAAAAGCAAAACCAGATTGAACAAAAAGAGAGCATATATATTCTAAATTCTAATTCTGAAGTCAGTAGGAAGGGACGATGAACTTGGAAAAATATCAGAAAACATAGACCAAAAAAAAATAAAAGACAAAACTAAAAGGCATCATATGGCAGATGACAGGGTTTTTCTTCACATGATCCAGTATACCATTTATCTGCGTTATTGACTTGGTGGATGCAAAAAATTAAAACAAGGATAAATAACATATTATACTGCTTGCAAGCATCCTCCAGATTTCATCAAATGTATGACCCCTGTTCCGCTAGGGCGGCGCCCAGGCGCGCTTTTTAAGCGCTAGTCGGAGGGTCCCCCGCCTCGCCTATGGGGGGTAGGCGGAACCCTAGGCAGCTGGGAGACCGGTGGCGGCCGGCGGCGCGAGCAGGGGCGAGGAGAGGCGGGAGGATCCGGTGGGGAAGGGGCGGATCCGGTGCAGCGGCAGTCGATGGGGAAGAGGCGGCGGATCCGGTGGGGAAGGAGGCGGCGGCGCGGCGGGGAAGGAGGCGGCGGAGGAATCGGGAGCAGAGCAAAGAGAATAAGGAGTCGAGAGCAGAGAGAGAAAAAAGGTTGGGAGAGGATAAGGTGTTGGTGGGGGGTTACTTGGGCTGTTAAATGGGCCTTCTTCTCCTCTTTCTCCCCAAAAGCACTTATCTCTTTTTTTTTTCTTTTATTAAGTATAAAAAGTATATATTAGCTCTTTTTGTTAAGTACAAAAGCATGTATTAGCCACCGCCTAGACAAACGCCTAGGAACGCCTAGGCTCGCTTAATCCCGACTAGGCTCTAGGCTGCGGGTCACCGCCTAGAATCCGCCTAGCGCCTAGCGAAACAGGGTGTAAGACACATGATAAACAATTAGTAAATGCTTGCAAGCATCTGGTTCAACAATATATTTTCCTGTGCAAAGAAGCTAACATGCATATTTGCGGGGGTAAGACTGTGCCTCGGTTAAACCCTTCCCCACAACCCCACTCAAGTCGGAGCCACCTGGCACTGGGTCTGCCCTTTTAAAGAAGCTAACATGCATGCACATACAAGATTAGGGTAGAAGATAAGGAGAAAACAGAAAACAAACAGAACATAAAAGAAGTTTAATTGCGCTTCAATGATTCCCAAAAGTGTTAAGGTTGACATGAAAGTCTATGATTAAGATCCCAGCAACTCATGGAATTAAACATTCTCATGCTGCCACTGAAGCAGATCTACATTTACTTACATAGAAACAGGTCTAAATGGAGACAATCTGGTCAATTCACATTATCTGACACAGGAATACTTTCACAAGACCCAATAAAACACCATAAGTCCATAAGGGAGTAACAGTACTATATTCACATTTTGGAGAGAGGATTTGCTGTCCAATTTCAAACTTGTCTGGTAAGAAAAGTAAGGGTCAGTAATATAGATACCCAACCCTACAAAATTCGCACCACCTTGTAAAACCAAAAGCTACAACAGAATGATCTACAATTCATAAAGGTATTGATGACCTACTCCATCTATCAATCTTCTCAGTTCTTGTACATTTTCTACGATCACCCACCGTGCAACATCAGTGAAAACATGCACAAAAGAGCAGGTCCATTTCAGCTCAAATCAGAGTGCAATAAGCTAACAACTCAAAACTCTGCGGACAATCCTCGAGTGAAACAGTCTATCCTTCTTAGATAGGGGACTTAGGTGCCGGACGCGAAAAAACAACATTTCCCTAACCGCTCCTAACCCTACCCAGCAATCCCCATTCGCTCAATCCTTTAGGCCGCTCAGGACAGACGAAATCCCCTCTGCACCCGCAGTGCTCCGCTAATCGATGGACACGGGAGGGTGATTTTAGAGGAGGACGGGGTGTGCCCGAGGGGCGGCGTCACTTACTCTGCTCGTGGAAGAAGTACTTGCCCTGCAGGCGGCAGCCGAGGCGGTCGAGGGCCTGGCCGGTCTCCCGGATCCAGAACCCCACCGCGTACATCGCCTTTCCCAGACCCGCCATCTCCCCGGGCGGCGGCGGGAGGCGGCCCAAATCGCGAGCGGCGGAGGCGAAGCGATGCGAATGCGCTCGTACCCTTGGAGATCTCGAGGAGGAGGGGAGCCGAGGCGAAGGAAGGGGGGAGGAGGAACGGAGGCTGGGCACTGGGCCTGCTGTGCTGGGGTTTGCTCGGTGGTCGAAGAACTTTACCCTTTTGCCCCCTTTGGGCTTGGCAGAGTGATGAGTTGAGAAATGTGTGATGTCGAAAACAGAAGGGCAATCATGGGTTTTTGAATGAGAGCTGTGTTTAGATCCTTTAAAATTACAAAAGCCAAAAAGCTTTTGAAATTTAGTCACCTTTTCGAAGAACGGATCTAAACAGGTCAATTTTGAAGAATAGGTAAAGTTTTAGGATTTTGTTGTCAGAATTATTTAGGTCAATTTTTTCAAATTAGACCTACGGTGCATCTTCGTGAAAAAAAAACAATAACACTAAATGTGGGATACCTATATCACGGGCATCCTAAACACACGACTAATCGCGGCAAAAACAATGACGGCATTCGACCTAACTCCGCCTCGGGCAAGCTCACGGGCTGTGGTTCGATCCCCACCTCGCCGCGAGCTCAAAAGACCCGGAACCCCACGTGGGAGATCCGTATTTGAACAACTCTCCGCCTCGCTCGAGCTCTACCACCATGAGCTCTCAACCCCGTGACGAGCACGAGCTCGGTCGAGGACCTCTCTTTGCCTCGCATGAGCTCGCCCCCCTGTCTCGGTAAGGAGGAGCTCGAGCTCATTCCGCCTGCACGAGCTCAAGCTCAAGCGGCGACCCGCCGGCTCGTCCACTGTCTTCTCGAGGGAAGCCATCGGGTGCGAGGGTTGGCCAACCACTCGCGCCTAACAATCGCGTAACCATACCGAGCCACGGTGACGGGTTAAAGGTGAGAGATTCACCCGCCATACCCTACAAAGAGTCAAATTGCTCCTCTACAATCGAATCCGTGTACCTGCACGACATAAAAACCACCTCATCCAAATACGACCCGAGGGCCCCAGAGCTGCGCCACCGCCGTGTGCCCCTTCGCCACGCCGCGGCTATTAAGTAAAATGGCACATGCAGAAGCGACAACATCGGGACCGCGGGTGCCACGCCCGCGCATAGCGAGGCCACGAGCTTGGTCGTGCCCCGACGGACTGCTTGGCGTCCAAGGTAGCCGCTCGTCGAACTCTGCCGGCTCACTCGCTACCGCCCCGGAAGGCCAAGCCATGTATGCATACGTACATATACAAGTGCGTGCACAAAGACATGCAAAACTAGCAAGCAATGCTAGCGGCAAGCTAGCAGCTCGTCCCCAAGCCCAAGTATACGTATATATACATATATGCATGCATGCACGAACACAAAGAAAAGCTAGCGGCGAGCTAGCTAGCAACTTCGTCTCGGCGAACGCCCGGCGCCATGAAAGCGAATATATTCTCTACATTTGCAAAAGGGCTCCCCCTCTTTGCCTAACCTTGGCCGTTTGGATTCGGGGAGGTTACGAATTTCTGCGGGTGGTGCGAAACAACGAGGAGACGACATGGCCCGCGGCAGTCGCGCCGCACGATACGGAGGACAGCCCAACGGGGCACTCGGAGGACAACCGGCCCACGGCGCCCGGCTGCGTGGTTTCCGCGGTGATCAGCGAGGGCGAAGAAGGGCGGACATGCTTATAAACAACGTCATCTCCTTCTTCTATTTTACCTTTTATCTTTATCCTTTGACCACAATAATTGTAACCTGCCTTCACCCTTTCGATTATAAAAGGGCGGGCCGAGTGTACGCTCCCGAAGAACGAAACAGAGGCACACATACTCACCTTCTTCTTCCTCCCTTTCGTTCATTCTTCATGAGACTTGGGAGCCGGCTTCCCTCTCTCGACTGCTTGTATCCATCCCGATCACGAGCCTTTGAGCTCGGACATAGTGACTCCGACGGAGGCTGGACTAGGGGCACCGATTTGCCCGAACCAGTATAAACCTTGCGTCTTTGTGTCCCTTGAGCTAGGCCATCGAGCTCCACACGAGCCATTCGACCGATTTTCTCAGTGTCCGTGGTATATCCGCCATATTTCACCACGGCGGTTGGCGCGCCCGGTAGGGAGGCTTCGTGTGGCGGCAGATCACCGCTTCAATGGTTTCATCCACTTCCTCGCCGGCGTCGCGGCGCTCGTGCGCTTTGGGGCGCTCACCTTCGCCCGCCCGGTCTCGAGGGCCCCTCGTTGGGGCTACCTCTCCTCGGCCCAGTCCCGGGATGCGGCCGCTCCGTGTCGGTTCGCCCCATCGCCAACCACTTCCTCCATCGCCAACCACTTCCTATAGCCCGCCGGGCGAGTCCTTCGATGGCCCGACGGCCCCACCGCCCGCCGTGCCTCGGCGGCGAGCTCAAAGTGGAAGGGCCCCCGGGGCTCGAGTCGGTCTGGGCGATCCCGAGCACGGCGGCCGCGGTTCCCTCTTGGGGGCGCCCCATGTAAACTACCCCGACGGCCACGTCAGAGATGCCGGCAGCCGCCCGGCGAGGACCTCTGGGGCGGCGAGAAGCGGCCAAGGCTTCGTACCCGGCACCAAGCGTCTCGCCCAGGCCGGCCCGGGCGGTCCCGATGTCGCTACGCGACCTCAACGGCCGCACCCGAGGCCTCCGCGCGCTAAAGGTCGTCGCTCTCGAAGCGCGGCCCAGTCAAGCGGATGGTGCTCCGGCGAGGCTCGTCCTCCTACCAGCTCCACGAGCTTAGCCTTTGAAGAGCTCAACGAGCTCCGCCTCATACTACCTCCTTCACCACGAACCCGCCGGGCGAGCGCACCCGTCTGCACCAGCGCACCCGCTTCAGGCGGATGGGTCGCGTCTAAAGCCTGCCCTCTACCGCTGGTCGCTCGCTGAGAAGTTAAACTTGGCGCTCGAGGTCACCCGCGCTCGAGCTCGAGCTCGGCTGCGCGCTTGGGCGGCGGCGACAACAGCCCCGGCGGCACGTTTCCGAGGAACGCAAAGGCACATTTGTGTATATATACATGTGCATGAAGACATACAAGACTAGCATGCAAGGCATCCGTGTCACCATGACGTATTGGTGACTTAGGAGCAAACAAAGCCATAATTCACACGATATAATCACGTGAACGAGGCGTATCCGATGATCAAATCCTGGGCGATCTCGCCCGACTCATTTGCACACTTGGCGGGGCTGCCACTGCCGCGCCGATGTTGCACCACCGAGTTCGCCCACGCCCGAAGCCACAAAGGCCCGGCTGGCACTTCGCGGGACGCCATACACCGAGGCCGCCAGTTGGCCCACTGTACGGCTAAGGCCGCCGCTCCACCGCCGCGTGCCTGGCGAGGACGGCGCTCCGACGAGGCTCGTCCTCCTACCGAGCTCCACGAAGCCGCGCGGCCGAGCTCAACGAGGCTCCGGCTCGTGCGACCTCCGCGGCCGTAGGGCCGCCCGACCTCAAGGCCCCGCACCATGGCTCCGTGCTCGCCGCGCTCAAGCGCCCGATCTGGCGGCCAGGTCGGGACCGCCCGGCCTCACGCCCCCGCCTGCACGCTAGCGTCCACCTCAAGCTTGTCTGACTTGCCGCTGGCCGACGGCCACGAGTCCTCGCCCGCCGCGACTTCAACCCGGGAGCCCTCGCCCGCTCCTCAGCTGCGCCGCTCGAGGCTCTATGAGCTCGCCCTGGCTCGGGCTCGAGCTCGGCCACGAGCTCCCTCGCCGCATCTTGTGAGCCCCTATCTCCGCCCGCCCCCGCGAGCTTGGCCCACGAGCTCCACGAGCTCTCCTCGAGCTCGGTCTCGAAGTTTCGGCCCACGAGCTCACGAGCTCCGCCTCGGCTCGGCCGCGAGGCTCCACGAGCTCCCCACCGCGAGGCTCGGTGCGTGCGTCCATCTCGAGCTTGGCCACGATATCCATGGGCTCTCCCCTCGAGCTCGGTCTCGAGTTCGACCACGAGCTTCACGAGCTCGCCTCGAGCTCGCGGCGCGAGCTCCACGAGCTCCCACCGTGAGCTCAATTGCGTCGTCCATCTCGAGTTTGGCCACGAAGCTCCACGGGCTCTCCCTCGAGCTCGGTGCGGGTTCGACCCGAGCTCCACGAGCTCCGCCTTGAGCTGGCTGCGAGCTCCACGAGCTCCCGCCTCGAGCTCCTCCACGAACTTCCACGAGCTTCCACCGCCCGCCGTGAGCTCCGCGAGTTACCGCCTCCCGTTCTGCCCTCCGAGGCACATCGGCTCCGCGTCGCGCCGCCCCCGGGACATGGTCGCCAAACTCCGCAAGCGCCGCGATGGAGCTCCGCGCGCCCAAAGGAGCTCGTCCGCCAAACTCGAGACCGAGGCGCCCGCGCGACGCGCTCCTCTTCATGCCCACCGACCCGGTCCAAGACTACTCGTCGAGGCCATGTACGAAGGTCGCGACGTCCGGGATCGCTCTTCCAAGGCCATCGGCCCGCGCGTCGCGCCGCCCGTCGAACCCCTAGCGGTGCCCGTCACCTCTCGAAGCCTACCGGCTTCGGCGCCATGCCGCTGATGTCCGCGCGCCACCAGGGGCGCGCCCATGCGGACGCGCCATCTCCCGAGACAAAGCATCGCGGCCTGAACAAGTTCGACGAGACCACGTCCGCATCACTCCGATTTCTTGGGCTCCGACAATTTACACCGCAACTTCGTACAACCTCCAAGTCGTCCACGACCATTCCTGACGGCTCTCTCCCTCGCACGCGCCCGCTCTTCCACCTTTCATCGTCCCTAACCGCGTCGCGCTTTGTCGCCTCACCGACAAACCACGGGAAGCCCGGCACCGTGACCTCGACATCGCCGGGCTGTGTCATCGTCAAGTGACTTACCCTCGAGGGGCGAGACGACCGCGACATCGGGCACCTCGCGCCCAGACCGTGACTGCGACGCCCTGTATGCGCGTTGTGCGCCCAGAGGCCTCTGCTCCAGCCACGTCCGAAAGGGCGAACCCCTCGGCGCCAAAACTCCGCCACAAGCTCCTCCGGTCGAGCTTCATCGACGGAGCTCCTCCACCAAGCTCTGCCGGCGACCTCCACCGTCGAACTTCACCATCGAAAACGCCCGACTCTGGCGGCGAGCTCGGCTGCAAGCTTCATCAAGCTCCGTCCCCCGAACCCGCCGCACAAGACGGCGCGCTGATCCGCCATACGCTCGACCTCGACCACTCGTGTGTCCGCTACCCGACTCTCGACGCACAAGATCAAGGAGGCCGACAATCGATTCCTCGTCGATGCGATCGAACGGCTTCGTCTCTTTACCCTTTACGTACTTTATAATTTCTAACCGGGCTTCCCTTGCTCGGGGGCTACAGAGGACGGGGTGTACACCCCGCTTTTTTACCTTTTCAGCAAAAAGTCACACCAACTTCCGATCCGTTCGGACCATCTTTACTTACTTTTCTTTTCACTCATGCGAATATCGTTCGGCGAGCTCGGGGTTATTGTTTTAAGGCACGGCGCGTCGCCTATCGACCTCCCACGCCCACGCGGCTAGCGAGGAATGGCCCGCCAATCACTCCTTTGAAACACGACCCCGAACTTGGAAACCCGATAAAACGCATAAAGAAAGAAGAGAAAGTAAATCGCACACGACTTAAACGACTTAAAAGTTGGTTAAAGTTTACCCCGAAGCCGGGGACTTCGTCCCTTTATGACCCAAAGAGGTGCGCTCGACCTACACCCACTTCCTTGATTGTGCGGGTGCGTCATAAGCAATCGGCGTGCGCCATCGGCGACCTCCGCGACCGTCGACCTCTTTCCGCCGTCACGAACTCCTTTTTCGTGCGAACCTCCGATCGACCTCACAAACTCAGCGCGGCGACAGGCGGAATGACGCGAGGCCACACATAGCTTGTCGGAGTAGCGAACTACGATAAGTCAAAACTATGTAAAACCACGAACTCTTGCGCTCGTCGCGAGACCGGACACGATCGCGTCCATGGTTCAAGGCCGACCCACCGAGGGTTCGGCGGCGCCGTGGGACAACCCGAGTGAGGGACACGTCGACGGGCGCCTCGGCGGCCCATGTCCGTGTGCACGGCACGCGGGCTCAACGACTGTGCTCGAGTCACCGCCACGCATCGAACCGACCTTTGATTTCCTCTTCGATGAGGAGGCGACGAGCCCTCGGCGATCTCCATAGATCTCGAGAATTATAGAGGTTGAGGCACTGGAACATGAGGTCGATCCACTAGCTGATCAGACGAACGAGCTGACGAGCTCGGGCCTCACTTGAGCTACCCGCTAGTAACTCACCGAGCACCTCATCTCGGCCACCGAGGTAAGACGAGGCACGAGCTCACCCCACCTCTCCGCGAGAGAGCAGAATGGGGAACGAAAACAAAAAAGCGACTCAAACGAGAGTCCAGATGAACGCCGCCTATCAACTCAAAATACAAGCCTCTCACGAGAGTGTAACACTCTCTCGGCCTCGGGGGCTACACCGGTGGAGTGCGCTTCGCGCACCTTCGGAACGAGAAACAAATCTAACGGCGATCATGACGACCTCGACCTCGGCCTTAAGCGCACGAGGGAGAATTCACCTCCCCCAAACGCTCGAGGGCCATCGAGCTCGAGCTCACCCTCTCCACAGGCAACAGTGGGGAAACGAACGAAAACGCGAACCAATTAAAGCCTCCGCGAGAACTTCTCGTTCCCACGGAGCCTCGGGGGCTACACCCGCGGGTGCGCTCGCGCGCACCCCGCGGACAAGGTCAACCCGAGCACGGCCCTTATCTCCACCACGATCTCGAGGTCATCGCCAAAACGTGAGGGGAGGAGACTCCATCTCCCCGCAGGCCTCGGGGGCTCTTGTGGGATACCTATATCACGGGCATCCTAAACACACGACTAATCGCGGCAAAAACAATGACGAGATTCGACCCTAACTCCGCCTCGGGCAAGCTCACGAAATCGTGGTTCGATCCCCACCTCGCCGACGAGCTCAAAAGACGGAACCCCACCCATGGGAGATCCGTTATTTGAACAACTCTCCGCCTCGCTCGAGCTCTACCACCATGAGCTCTCCAACCCCGTGCCGAGCACGAGCTCGGTCGAGGACCTCTCTTTGCCTCGCATGAGCTCGCCCCTGTCTCGAGTAAGGAGGAGCTCGAGCTCATTCCGCCCGCACGAGCTCAAGCTCAAGCGGCGACCAGCCGGCTCGTCCAAACATGTCTTCTCGAGGAAGCCATCGGGTGCGTGGGTTGGCCAACCACTCGCCTAACAAAAAGACGTAACCATACCGAGCCCCAGTGACGGGTTAAAGGTGAGAGATTCACCCCGCCATACCCTACAAAGATCAAGCTCCTCTACAATCGTATCCGTGTACACACGACATAAAACCACCTCATCCAAATACGGCCCGGGAGCCAGAGCTCGCCACACGCCGTGTGCCCCTTCGCCCGCGCACGGCTATTAAGTAAAATGGCACATGCACCGAAGCGGCAACATCGACAAGCGGCCTCGTGCCACGCCGCGCGCTTGGCGAGGCCACGAGCTTGGTCGTGCCCCGGCGCTCGCTTGGCGTCCAAGGTAGCCCGCTCGTCGAACTCGCCTTCTCACTCGCTACCGCCCGGGGAAGGCCAAGCCATGTATGCATACGTACATATACAAATACGTGCACAAAGACATGCAAAACTAGCAAGCAATGCTAGCGACAAGCTAGCGGCTTCGTCCCCAAGCCCAAGTATACGTATATATACATATATGCATGCATGCACGAACACACAAAGCTAGCGGCGAGCTAGCTAGCAACTTCGTCTCGGCGAAGCGCCCGGGGCCATGAAAGCGAATATATTCTCTGACGTTACAAAAGGACCGGCTCCCCTGTCTTTGCCGCCTAACCTTGGCCGGTTTGGATTCCGGGAGGTTACGAATTTCGTTGCGGGTGATGCGAAACAACGAGGAGACGACATGGCCCGCGGCGGGCCGCCACTTTTTCCGAGGGGCAGCCCAACGAAGGGGCACTCGGGAGGACAACCCGACCACGGCGCCCGGCTTGCGTGGTTTCCACGCCCCGATCAATAGGGGCGAAGAAGGGCATACACATGCTTATAAACAACGTCATCTCCTTCTTCTATTTTACCTTTTATCTTTATCCTTTGACCACAATAATTGTAACTTTTGCCTTCACCCTTTCGATTATAAAAGGGCGGGCCGAGTGCAACTCGGAACGAAACGAAGGGCACACATACTCTCACCTTCTTCTTCCTCGACGCTCGTTCATTCTTCATGAGACTTGGGAGCCGGCTTCCCTCTCGACACTCTTGTATCCATCCCCGATCGAGCCTTTGAGCTCGGACATAGTGACTCCGACTGGAGACTGGACTAGGGCACCGATTTGCCCGAACCAGTATAAACCTTGCGTCTTTGTGTCCCTTGAGCTAGGCCATCGAAGCTCCACACGAGCCATTCGACCGATTTTACTGTGTCCGTGGTATATCCGCCATATTTCACCACGACAGTTGGCGCGCCAGGTAGGGGGAGCGCTTCGTGTGGCGGCGATCACCGCTTCAATGGCTTCATCCACTTCCTCGCCCGTCGCGGCGCTCGTGCGCTTTGGGGCGCTCACCTTCGCCCGGCCCGGTCTCGAGGGCCCCTCGTTGGGGCTACCTCTCTCGGCCCAGTCGGGATGCGGCCGGCTCGTGTCGGTTCGCCCCATCGCCAACCACTTCCTCCATCGCCAACCACTTCCTATAGCCCGCCGGGCAGAGTCCTTCGATGGCCCGACGGCCCCACCGGCCTGCCGTGCCCCTCGAGCAGCGAGCTCAAAGTGGAAGGGCCCCGGGGGCTCGAGTCGGTCCCGGGCGTCCCGAGCATCTGAGCGGGCTGCGGTTCCCTCTTGGGAGCGCCCCATGTAAACACCCCCCGCGGCCACGTCAGAGATGCCGACGCGCCGGCCGACGAGGACCTCCCGGGCGACGAGCGACTGCGGCTCGTACCCCTGGCACCAAGCGTCTCACGCCGGCCCGGGCGGTCCCGATGTCGCGCGACCCTCACCGGCCGCACCCCCCGAGGCCTCCGCGCGCGCTAAGGCCGGTCGCTCCTCCGGGCCGCGGCCGCGCTGCCGATGGTGCTCCGGCGAGGCTCGTCCTCCTACCGAGCTCCACGAGCCGCCGGGCCGCTGAGCTCAATGAGCTCCGCCTCATACTACCTCCTTCACACGAACCCTTGCCGGGCCGCGCGCACCGTGCGCACCAGCCGCACTGGCCGCGCGGATGGGTCGCGTCTAAAGCCCGCCCTCTTTGCCGCCGTTTCGCTGAGTTAAAGCTTGGCGCTCGAGGTCACCGCGCTCGAGCTCGAGCCGCAGCTAGCGCGCAGGGGCCGGCGACAACAGCCCCCCACGGCACGCGTTCCGAGGAACGCAAAGGCACATTTGTGTATATATACATGTGCATGAAGACATACAAGACTAGCATGCAAGGCATCCGTGTCACCATGACGTATTGGTGACTTAGAGCAAGCAAAGCCATAATTCACACGTATCGTGCGTGAACAGGCGTATCCGATGATCAAATCCTGGCCGATCTCGCCCCGACTCCATTGCACACACTTGGCGGGGCTGCGCGCACGCCGATGTTGCACCACCGAGTTCCGCCCACGCCCCCGAAGCCACCAAGGCCCGTGCGTACTCGCGGGCGCCATACACCGAGGCCGCCGGTTGGCCCACTACCGGCTAAGGCGCCGCTCCACCGGCCGCGCAGTCACGCCAGCGGGCGGCGCTCAGACGAGGCTCGTCCTCCTCTGGGAGCTCCACGAGCCGCGCGGCCGAGCTCAACGAGCTCGGCTCGTATCGACCTCGCGGCCGTAGGGCCGCCGACCTCAAGGCCACGCACCATGGCGCTCCCGTGCCGCACGCTCAAGCGCCCGATCTGCGGCGGCTGGTCGGGACCGCCCGGCCTCACGCCCCCGCAAGCACGCTAGCGTACACGAACGCCGCGTACGGCTTGCCGCGGGCCGACCGGCCACCAGTCCTCGCCCGCCGCGACTTCAAGTCGGGGAGCCCTCGCCCGAGCTCCCCTACGCCGCTCGAAAGCTCTATGAGCTCGGCCTGGCTTCACGAGCTCGAGCTCGGCCACGAGCTCCTCGCCGCATGCGGCCGAGCCCCACTCTGCGCCACGAGTTCGCGAGAGCTTGGCCACGAGCTCCACGAGCTCTCCCGAGCTCGGTCTCGAGTTCGACCACGAGCTTCACGAGCTCCGCCTCGAGCTCGGGCCAAGAGCTCCACGAGCTCCCCACCGCGAGCTCACGGCTGCGTCGTCGTCCATCTCGAGCTTGGCCACGAGCTCCATGGGCTCTCCCTCGAGCTCGGTCTCGAGTTCGGCCACGAATGGCTCACGAGCTCGCCTCGAGCTCGGCCGCGAGCTCCACGAGCTCCCCACCGTGAGCTGTTGCGTCGCGTCCATCTCGAGTTTGGCCACGAGCTCCACGGGCTCTCCCCTCGAGCTCGGTGCGGAGTTCGGCCACGAGCTCCACGAGCTCCGCCTTGAGCTCGGCCGCGAGCTCCACGAGCTCCCCGCCTCGAGCTCCTCCACGACTTCACGAGCTTCCACCGCCCGCCGTGAGCTCGCGCGAGGTTACCGCCTCCCGCATACGTTCTCCGAGGCACATCGGCTCCACGTCGCGCGCCCGTGGACATGGTCGCCAAGGAAACCAAGCGCCCACGATGGAGCGACCGCGCGCCCAAAGGTCGCGCGTCCGCCCGAAGACGGACCGAGGACGGCGCGGGCACGCCAACACCGATGCCCGCCCGACCGGGTCCAAGACTACTCGTCGAGGCCATGTACGAGAGTCGCGACGTCCGAGGATCGCTCTTCCAAGGCCATCGGCCCGCCGCGTCCGCTGGCCGCCGGCCGAGGCGGTGCCCCGTCACCTCTCGAAGCCTCTGGGACTCGGCGCCATGCCGCACAATGTCCTTGGCCACCAGGGCCACGCCCATGCGACGCGCCATCTCCCCGAGACGCCATCGCGACGGTAGCCGGTTCGACGAGACCACGTCCGCATCACTCCGATTTCTTGGGCTCCAGCAATTTACCTGCAACTCGTACAACCTCCAAGTCGTCACGACCGTTCCTTGACGGCTCTCTCCCTCGCACGCCGCTCTTCCACCACTGCCTCATCGTCCTAACCGCGTCGCGCTTTGTCGCCTCACCGACAAGCCACGGGAAGCCCAGCACCGTGACCTCGACACGCGCTGTGTCATCGTCAAGCTGACTTACCCTCGAGAGACTGAGAACGACCGCGACATCAGGCACCTCGCGCCGACCGTGACCGCGACGCCGTATGCGCATTGTGCGCCCGTAGGCCTCTCGCTCACCCGCGTCGAAAGGGCGAACCGTTCGGCGCCAAAACTCCGCCACAAGCTCCTCCGTCGAGCTTCATCGACGAGCTCCTCCACCAAGCTCTGCCGACGACCTCCACCGTCGAACTTCACCATCGAGCAACGCCGGGCTCTGCCGGCGAGCTCGGCTGCAAAGCTTCATCAAGCCGTCCCGAACCGCGCCGCCGCCGCGCACGCGATCGCCATACGCTCGACCTCGACCACTCGTGTGTCCGCTGGCCGACTCGCCACGCACAAGATCAAGGAGGCCGACAATCGATTCCTCGTCGATGCGATCGAGCGACTCGTCTCTTTTACCCTTTACGTACTTTATAATTTCTAACTTGGGCTTCCCTTGCTCGGGGGCTACGAGAGGGGCGGGGTGTACACCCGCTTTTTACCTTTTTCGGCAAAAAAAGTCACACCAACTTCCGATCCGTTCGGACCATCTTTACTTACTTTTCTTTTCACTCATGCGGAATATCGTTCGGTGAGCTCGGGGTTATGTTTTAAGGCACGGCGTGCGCCTCCGACCTCCCACGCCCCCGCTGGCTGGCGAGGAATGGCCCGCCAATCACTCCTTTGAAACACGACCCCGAACTTGGAAACCCCGATAAAACGCGCATAAAGAAAGAAAGAAAAGTAAATCGCCTGACTTAAACGACTTAAAAAGTTGGTTAAAGTTTACCCGGCCGGGGGACTTCGATCCCTTTTATGACCCAAAGAGTACTTGCCTCGACCTACACCCACTTCCTTGATTGTGCAGTGCGTCATAAGCAATCGGCGTGCGCCATCGGCGACCTCCCCGCGACCGTCGACCTCTTTCCTTCCGTCAGACGAACTCCTTTTTCGTGCGAACCTCCGACCTCGCAGCGCGAGCGACAGCGGAATGACGGCGAGCCACACATAGCTTGTCGGAGTAGCGAACTACGATAAGTCAAAACTATGTAAAACCCGCGAGCTGCTGCGCTCCGTCGCGAGACGGACACGATCGCGTCCATGGTTCGAAAGGCCGACCCACCGAGGGTTCGGCGGCCGCCGTGGGACAACCCGAGTGAGGGACACGTCGACGGGCGCCCCGGCGGCCCATGTCCGATGCACGAAGCGCGCGAGCTCAACGACGTGCTCGAGTCACCGGTTGCATCGAACCGACCTTTGATTTCCTCTTCGATGAGGAGGCGGCGAGCCCTCGGCGATCTCCATAGATCTCGAGAATTATAGAGGTTGAGGCACCGGAACATGAGGTCGATCCACTAGGCGATCGGAACGAGCGGTGACGAGCTCGGGCCTCACTTGAGCTACCCGCTAGTAACTCACCGAGCACCTCATCTCGGCCACCGGGTAAGGCGAGGCACGAGCTCACCCACCTCTCGCGAGAGAGCGGAATGGGGAACGAAAACAAAAAAGCGACTCAAGCGAGTCCGGATGAGCGCCGCCTATCAACTCAAAATACAAGCCTCTGAGAGTGTAACACTCTCGGCCTCGGGGCTACACCGTGGGTGCGCTCGCGCGCACCTTCGAACGTAAAACAAATCTAACGGCGATCATGACGACCTCGACCTCGGCCTTGGCGCCGCGAGGGAGAATCCACCTCCCCAAACGCTCGAGGGCCATCGAGCTCGAGCTCACCCTCTCCACGGGCAACGGTGGGGGAAACGAACAAAACGCGAACCAATTAAAGCCTCCCGCGAGAACTTCTCGTTCCCACGGGCCTCGGGGCTACACCGCGGTGCGCCTCACCGCACCCGCGGACAAGGTCAACCCCGAGCACGGCCCTTATCTCCACCACGATCTCGAGGTCATCGCAAAAGCGTCCGGAGGAGACTCCATCTCCCCCAGACGCTCGGGGCTCTTGTGGGATACCTATATCACGGGCATCCTAAACACCACGACTAATCGCGGCAAAAACAATGGCGGCATTCGACCTAACTCCGCCTCGGGCAAGCTCACGGGCGTGGTTCGATCCCCACCGCACGAGCTCAAAAGACGGAACCCCACCGTGGGAGATCCGTATTTGAACAACTCTCCGCCTCAGCTCGAGCTCTACCACCATGAGCTCTCCAACCCCGTCTGAGCACGAGCTCGGTCGAGGACCTCTCTTTGCCTCGCATGAGGCTCGCCCCCTGTCTCGGTAAGGAGGAGCTCGAGCTCATTCCGCCCCTACGAGCTCAAGCTCAGCGGCGACCGGCCAGCCTCGTCCACATGTCTTCTCGAGGAAGCCATCGGGTGCAGGGGTTGGCCAACCACTCGCCCTAACAAGTGCGTAACCATACCGAGCCACGGTGACGGGTTAAAGGTGAGAGATTCACCCGCCATACCCTACGCCAGCCCAACTGCTCCTCTACAATCGAATCCGTGTACACACGACATAAAACCACCTCATCCAAATCTGACCCGGGAGCCCCGAGCTCTCGCCTTGCGCCGTGTGCCCCTTCGCCACGCCACGGCTATTAAGTAAAATGGCACATGCACCGAGCGGCAACATCGAGATCGCGGGGTGCCACGCCGCGCGGCGAGCCCATCGAGCTTGGTCGTGCCCCGGACGCCTTGGCGTCCAAGGTAGCCGCTTCGTCGAACTCTGCGGCTCACTTTCGCTACCGCCCGGGAAGGCCAAGCCATGTATGCATACGTACATATACAAAATACGTGCACAAAGACATGCAAAAACTAGCAAGCAATGCTAGCGGCAAGCTAGCGGCTTCGTCCCCAAGCCCAAGTATACGTATATATACATATATGCATGCATGCACGAACACGACAAAGCTAGCGGCGAGCTAGCTAGCAACTTCGTCTCGGCGAAACGCCCGGCCGGCCATGAAACGAATATATTCTCTGATTGCAAAAGGGCTCCTCCCGTGCCGCCCTAACCTTGACCGGGCCGGATTCCGGGAGGTTACGAATTTGTTGCGGGTGGTGCGAAACAACGAGAGCGACATGGCCCGCGGCGGGGCGCCGCGGTACCGAGGACAGCCGCGGGGCACTTTCGGAGGACAACCCGGCCACGGCGCCCATTGCGTGGTTTCCGCGGATCAACGAGGGGCGAAGAAGGGCAGACATGCTTATAAACAACGTCATCTCCTTCTTCTATTTTACCTTTTATCTTTATCCTTTGACCACAATAATTGTAACTTTGCCTTCACCCTTTCGATTATAAAAGGCGGCGGGCCCGAGTGCCGCTCGAGGAAAACGAGCAGAGGCACACATACTCTCACCTTCTTCTTCCTCTTTCGTTCATTCTTCATGAGACTTGGGAGCCGGCTTCCCTCTCTCGACTGCTTGTATCCATCCCGTCTGAGCCTTTGAGCTCGGACATAGTGACTCCGGCCGAGGCGGACTAGGGCACCGATTTGCGAACCGAACCAGTATAAACCTTGCGTCTTTGTGTCCCTTGAGCTAGGCCATCGAAGCTCCACACGAGCCATTCGGCCAGATTTTCTTGTGTCAGGTGGTATATCCGCCATATTTCACCACGACACTAAACCAAAATCTAGACAACAAGGCACATCGTAAGTAAAGTACACCATTCCACATCAAGTCTCAGCTCAACAAATTCAAAATGGTGCGGTTAATGAACTCAATAGATTTTTAACAAGGATCATGTTGGATTGTCAAATTATATATTCACAAACCCTCAAGGAGCTTTGCCTACAAATGAAAAGGAACATTAGCCATAGCTACACATGCCTCACAGACTTTTTAGTTTTGATGAACATTACTCTTAGCTACCTCTTTTCTCTTGGAGCGTGTTCGCCGACTATGACCCTCATCCTTACAAAGGGTACATTTCTTTCTTATCTGAAACTAATTTCAACTTTTTCTTTAGGCCCCTCTGTCGGGTACATGTTTGGGATCTAAGAAATTTACGGACTCTACAAGATCGGCATTCAGGGGCTTGCGGTAGCACAGGACCAGACCTATTGCCTCCGTTCTCTCCTCCATTTGGAGGGATCATAGTAGCTTCCTCATGCGAGAATGCGTTTTAGCCGCTCATATGCTTCACGCGACTGAGATGCTATCAAGGATGTAGTTTGACGATATTGTGTAGCTCATGGTACCTCTGTAGGCTATTGGAATAGTCATATATGGTGCTCTTCCTTATAAAGAGGAAATGCATGTCTGGCCTCCATTGTCCACCTTTCAAAACACAACAATGAAAGCTCGCGTTCTCCGTGATACCCAATATAAAGAAGATGTGTGACCAGGAGTACCAAGCGACTACAAGGACCAGAAACGTCCTTTAGCTTGCATTCAACAACACATATCTTACATATCTCCTTTATCAACCCTTTCAACAATATACTTAACAATATCATAGCCTTCTAGAGTCTCAATCCAATAACATTTCTGGTCTCCGATTCTTCTGTTCTTATGGCCATTAGCTGTTCGTTTATCTTTTAATTTCTCGTGTGAGTTTTCTCGGGTAAGCACCAAGGAAAGGAAAACCAGAGATCAAGGTGAGCTCCTTTTTTTTTTTTTTCCTCCAAATCGAGCATATGACGCCAGGATTCCTTTGCTCCAAACACGGACAGAGTTAAACGAACTCCTTTACTTTTTTTTTTTGAACAAACGAACTCCTTTTACTCCGTTTTGCCATTCTTGAATTTTTCCTTCAAAAATTCGTATTGTATTAATACTCCCTCTGTTCCGGAAAACTTGCAATTCTCGACAACGATATTTTCAAACTCCTTTAATTATTTATTAAAATATATAAAAATTTTATACTAAGTAATTAGTATCATTGGAAAGATCTTTAAGTCTAGTTTTTTAACAAATTTATTTGGAGATATAAATGTTGCTTGCGTATTTTTCTACAAACGTAGTTAAAGTTGAGTCGGTTTGATTGCTTCCCATAGTTGCAAATGAAATGGAACGGAGGGAGTACAATCCAAACGGGCCCTCAAATCCGTATTTGCAGGCCTCTAGCCTAGCGCCCCCTGCCCGCTCAAGAAAAAAACAAGTTTATGGGCCTCAACAGTCATTGCTTTCCTCTCCTGTCTTCCCGTCGATCTGCCGCCGTCCTCCCCTCCAGGCTCCAGTCCCGTCCCTCGATCTCCTCCTCCACTCCACTTCACCGCCACCGCCTACCCCCTCAATGGCGTCTCCTCGCCGCCGCTCCCTCCCACTCCGCTTCCTCATCTTCATCCCTGTCCCCTCTTCCTTCTCCTCCTCTTCCACCGCTCCTCTCATCCTACCGCCCCCGCTCCTCCTCCACCGCCGGCTCTGACTCCGGCCCCAGCCCCGATCCCCGCCGCTTCTCCCTCCTCATCAAGCTCCTCGCCTACGACCGGCCGGCCGCGTTTCGCCGCTGCCTCCGCTCCCTCGCCGCCGCTGACTACGACGGGGACCGCGTCGCGCTCCACGTCCTCCTCGACCACCGCGCGCCCAACTCGTCCTTGTCCCCCTCGCCGCGTCGCACGAGATCCTTGACTTCGTCGACGCGTTCCCGTGGCCGCACGGGGAGAAGCGCGTGCACTACCGCACCGCCAACGCGGGGCTCCAGGCGCAGTGGATCGAGGCGTGGTGGCCCGGCTCCGACGACGAGTTCGCCTTCGTCGTCGAGGATGACCTCCAGGTCTCGCCGCTCTACTACAGGTTCCTGAAGCGGGTGGTCATGAGGTACTACTATGACCGTGAGAACTACAGCCCCTATGTGTTCGGCGCGTCGCTGCAGCGCCCACGGTTCGTCGCAGGTGAGAGCTTACTTTAATAGGTATAACACTGCATTGCGTCATGAATGCTTATTTAGTCTGATCCTTTGGTTATGAAGAAAGGGTGCGAAATGCATACTATTATTGATAAATATAGGGCCGTGAATCATCTGTTTTTTTTTTCTGAAGTTCGTTGAGATGGAGCGGCTATTTAGCATCATAGCTAGTTTTTTGTTTGCCTTATCACATCTGTGATGTGTCCGATTCATTAGGATTAGTTAGAAGATTGACTTTGTTTTTTTGTGTCATGCCAGATTGAGGAGTTTGTGTGTTTATAGTGGATCTCTACTTATAATGTATATTAAATTAATTGTATATGTTTGCGTTAGAGCTTTTGTCACTGGAACTTCGAACAAATCTGAAATGCAAACACAATTAATTACTGTAGGTTAAAATATGATGATACCATGCCATGGTGCTCTAGTGGAATCTCTGGTGTCATTTTGTGTCTAAGCTAGAATGGAGGAGATCCACAACCTTGAGTTTCTTGCAAGCAGGATTTATGCATTTGATTTTTTTTTTAAAGCGTTCATTTTGGTTTTGAGAACTTTGATCTCGCAATATTGCTCTGTCATTAACAATAATAGGGCAAAGTTGTTTGACTTGTTTTGACTTTTGGTGGCCTGCAGCCTGAGTGTCATCAAATTACTATAGTTGGTTAGTAAAGAGTGATCCTGGCTCATGGATGCATTTTTGTAGCTTTTCTGGTTATTATCTTTTCTGCACTTCATTGTCCAGGACGCCTTACTGACATGGTCTAAGACAAAAATTGGTCCTCGTGGAAAATATTATCTGCCTAGAATCTAGGAATGGCCACCTGGTTTCTTCAGCTAGATTGGTTCAGTTAATTCCTATGTTTAATCTTGAGAAATAAATGGCAACCGAAATAACCAAGCTGAATAGAAACTGAACCTCATTAACCTGTTAGTTGGTTTAGCTAATTCAGTTTCTTGGTAAACCAATCAGCGTCACCTCAGCACTTCAGCAGGGTGGCACAAACATAGCGCTGTGACAGCTACTGGCCTTATGAACTTTTCAATTTGATCCAAGGAAACAGTAAAGGTAAGGTAGTAAGGTACCGTCTTTAGTGGAAGAAGTGCAGCTTGAATTAGCATAAGCACTTCCATCAAACCATTTTACATTTCAATAAGCATAAATTATCTTGGCAAGAAAAGGAATATAATGAAGCGCAGTTCTCCTACGTTTTTTGAGGAAAAAAAAAAAAGAATCAAAGAGGCAATACTGGCGTTGAGTTGCTGAGCCCACATCTGTCTTCATTTCTTCCGCATTTGTGCCAGCATGAAAGATTGGCAGTTTGGTTTCTTGGCATTGAGTAATTGGCTGCAGGCTGGTAGGTAGGTGGTGGTGCCAGCAAGGGGGTGAAGGTTGCTGTGTGAACACGAAGCTGGGCAAACATAAGGTCGGGATCTTATCCATGACACGGATGTATTACAACAACAACAACATAACCTTTAGTCCCAAGCTAGTTGGGGTAGGCTAGAGATGAAACCCATATGAAACGAGTATAAAAGAACGTAAAAAGACACAAGACAAAAGATAAAGATAGAGTAGATAGAAAAGGAAACAAAGTCATGGTTCGAGCACGTTGATAGCTAGCCTCCATGCGCTCCTGTCCAAAGCTAAATCCTTGAAGATATTCCACTCCTTAAGGTCTCTCTTAACCGCCTCGTCCCAAGTCGGTCTAGGCCGACCTCTATCTCTCTTTACATTATCTACCCGCTCTAGGACTCCACTACGCGCCGGCGCCTCGGGAGGCCTCCGTTGAACATGTCCAAACCATCTCAACCGATGTTGAATCAATTTCTCCTCGATAGGAGCCACCCCGAGCCCTATCCCGAATATCTTCATTCCGGACTCTATCCCTTCTAGTATGCCCAAAAAACCAACGCAACATACGCATCTCGGTCACGCTTAGGCTGCTGGACATGTCGTCTTTTGTAGGCCAACATTCAGCACCATATAGCATCGCCGGGCGAATCGCTTGTCCTATAGAACTTCCCTTTTAGCTTACGTGGCACCCTCTTGTCACATAGGATGCGGAAGCTTGACGCCACTTTAGCCAACTGCTTTGCGATTCTATGTCTAACATCTTCATCAATGTCGCCATCCTTACGTAGCATAGATCCTAAATACCGAAAAGTATCCTTCTTGGCCACCACTTATCCATCGAGACGTCCCCATCCTCGTGCCTAGTCGGGCTAAAGTCGCATATCATATACTCGGTCTTGGTCCTACTCGGTCCCGAACCCTTTTCGACTCTAACGTGTGCCTCCACGGCTCCAACTTCCTATTTACCCCCTCTACTCTCGTCCATTAGCACCACATCATCGACAAAGAGCATACACCAAGGGATATTACCACGTATATCCCTTGTGACCTCATCTATCACCGGAGTAAATAGATAAGGGCTCGATCTTGACCCTTGATGTAGTCCTATGTTAATTGGAAAGTCACCGGTATCGCCATCACATGTTTGAACACATGTCGTTGCATCCTTGTACATATCCTTGATGAGGTAATGTACTTAGTTGAGACTTTGTGTTTTTCTAAGGCCCACCACATGACGTTTCTCGGTACTTTGTCATACGCCTTCTCGAGGTCAATAAAGACCATGTGCAAGTCCTTCTTACGCTCCCTAAATCTCTCCATCAAGCTGTCGTACTAAGAAAATCGCCTCCATGGTCGACCTCCCGGCATGAACCCAAATTGATTTTGGGTCACACTTGTCGACCTTAAGTGGCGATGCTCGATAACCCTCTCCCAAAAGCTTCATCGTATGGCTCATCGGCTTAATCCCGTTAGTTAGTACAACTTTGAACATCTCCCTTATTCTTGAAGATTGGTACTAATATACTTCGCCTCCATTCTTCAAAGCATCTTGTTCGACCGAAAAATGAGGTTAAAAGCTTTGTCGACCATACTACCGCTCTCGCTCTCCCGGACATCTCCACACCTCAATGGGGATGCCATCGGTGGCCCATCGCTTTACCTCCCTTCATCCTCTTCAAAGCCTCCACGGTCTCGCCTCCTGAATCCTTCTCACAAAGCGTCTACAAGTATCGTCAAATGAGTCGTCCAACTCAAAGGTAGGACTATCATTCTCCCCATTGAACAACTTATCGAAGTACTCGTCATCCGTCCTTGATCTTCTCGTCCTTCAGCGGCGCCGATCCGCCCCATTCTTGATGCATTTGATTTGGTTTATGTCCCTTGTCTTCCTCTCACGTATCCTAGCGATCCTATAAATGTCCTTCTCCCCTTCCTTCGTGCCTAGCCGTTGGTAAAGGTCATCAAAAGCGACCCTTTGCTACACTCACGGCTCGCTTTGCGGCCCTCTTCGCTATCCTATAGCCCTCGATGTTGGTCACTCTTGTCTAGATGGAGGCGCTTGAAGCACTCCTTCTCCTTAATAGCCCTTTGTGCCTCGCCGTTCCACCACCAGGTGTCCTTCGCTTCCTTCTTGCCTCCCCTACTCACACCCAACACTTCCGCCCACCTTCCGTACACATGTTGCCATCTTGACCACATATCATCTGCATCTTGTCCTTCTTCCCAAGGCCCCTCGTCTAGCATCCTCTCCTTAAACGATTGTGCCGCTTCCCCTCTAAGCTTCCACCACTTCGTCCTCGTAACCTTGACACGTTTGTCCCGGTGGGCACGCACCCGAAAGCGAAAGTCCGCCACTACAAGCTTGTGTTGATGGACCGCACACTCCCCAGGTATCACCTTACAATCTAGGCAAGCACTCCTATCCTCCCTTCTTGCAAGGATGAAGTCGATCTGGCTCGAGTGTTGTCCACTATAGAAGGTCACTAAATGGGATTCCCTCTTTCTAAAGAGGGTATTCGCTAACAACAAGTCATAGGCCAAAGCAAAATTCAAAACATCCTCCCCTTCTTCGTTCCTACTACCGTACCCGAAACCCCCATGCACTCGCTCAAATTCTACATTTGTTGCACCCACATGGCCATTGAGGTCTCCTCGGAGTTTCTCACTGATAGGCACAGTACTAACCATGCTATCCAGGTCCTCCCAAAACTGACTCTTGGCGTTCTCACTAAGACCTACTTGAGGGGCATAGGCACTGATCACATTCAAGACCAAGTCTCCAACGACCAATCGGACTAGGATAATCCGATCACCTTGCCTCCTAACGTCCACTACTCCATCCTTAAGGCTCCTATCTATCAAGATGCCTACACCGTTCCTACCGATGTTGTCCCCGTGTACCAAAGCTTGAAGCCGATTGCCCTCCACCTCTTTTAAGCCTTCGGCCCTTCCATTTGGTCTCCCCGAACGTATAGAATATTTACACGCCTCCTAGTTGCCGCATCGACTAACTCTCTTAACTTACCCATTAGGGACCCTACGTTCCAGCTACCTAGACGAATCCTAGTTGGCTCGGCTAGCTTCCTTACCCCTTTCGCACCCGTCGAGAAAAGTGCGAAGACCCTTGCTCATTTTCACTACACCCGGGCGCGGATGTAGCGCGCCACTAAGGTTCGACGACCCGACCCTTGCTCACTTAACATCGTACCGGGATCACGATCGACGCGCCACTAAGGGGATGGCGACCCGGCCCTTGCCCATTTAACACCACACCCGGGTTCGATGTAGCGCGGCGTCGCTAAGAGGGGTACGCCCCAACAATTTCTTATGGGTTTCATATCCATTAGAGTGGCTGATTTTTTTTTTGGTTCGCCAAACCTAACGCAACCCTCCTCCTTTACCGGGCTTGGGACCGGCTATGTTGAGACGACTTAAGAAAGTCTTCCAGTCAACATAGGCTGGAGTTATGACACGGATGTATTATTGGGATCAATGACTGCTGTAAATAGTGATTTTCCATTGCATTAGAAATCATCGGGATCAGCTGGCTCTACTTAGTAGCTCTGGCTCTGTCCCTTAGTATGGAAGAGAAGTGAGGGTAGTGGCAGGTGGTGTGAGGTGGGACTGTTATAGGCAAGTCAGATATGGAAGATCTGTGGGATTTCTGCAGTAGTGAGTCTATCGGGTATTCAGGTGTTCTCACTCAGCTCTGCCTTGTGCACCATATGTATTAATTGAACTGTTGGGGCACTTGGTTGATTCGAATATAATGTATGTTCAGAATTGATCAGCTTCTTCAGCCTATTTGGTTTCCAGCTGATGGAAACATAGGCGTAACACCCAAAACTGAACAAAGCACATTCCAAAACCGCACTTAGCAACAAAAATTGAGCAAACCAAGAAATTTAGGTACTTAGTCAACGTTTTTTGGTTTGGTTTTTGGGTTGTCCATTGCAACTAGAAGCTCTGCTTTCATGTTTACCACAATTTAAACCTTTGTTTTGATCGAAAATTGCCGGTCTATGCGATTGCTTGAGAATGGTGTGAGTTGGTGAAATTAATGTTTGTTTTATGCTGTGTCATAATGCATTATAAAAATGCATATTTTTTTTTCCTTCAATGGCGCAGGAGATCTGCATGTTATTTCATTATTAATTAAGAAGAAAATGTACAGCGTCTAAAACCACACCACATGAATTACACATGAGAACCCACACCTAAACTGCACAACAACAACAACAAAACTTGCCACATGAATACAAACAAACAAAAAAAAAGAATAAAGGTTCTAAGGGTTCCTCTGCAATTGATATGATCCTTGGTAACAAACGAGTAAAGGTTGTAGCTACTGTTGGTACTTGTACAGGTTCATTAACCTCCTAGAGGTATGCTTCCCATGTTGGGAAATTGTTTAAGAAAAATGGCCAGTGGAGATAAATGGTAGATAGACTTTTTGGAGAATCTGTAAGAATGTTGCAACTTCAGTACTTCACTATATATATCATATATTCATGTCAAATCTGTAAATAGTGTGAAATGTTAACAACTGAATCTGATGCTGACAAAATCTAAATTAACTATTTTTTTTTGTTTAATTCAGTCTGATGCTAACATCTCACGTAAAAACATTATAACTTAGGTAGTGATCAAAATGCTGTAGCAGCAGCATTTCTGTCCTCCGTGTAACATTTATGTTACTTGTAGATAGAAATTAATATGTAGAATTTTGTTTGTCTTCAATTGTCACTATGGTATTTCCCCATTTATTTGTATATATGTGATGAGCCATGCAGGGTGTTAATGAAGATGTAATTAGCAAGTAACTTTTGCTCTAAGTAGAAGATAATTTACTATTCCCTCCATTCCAAATTATAAGACTTTTTGGCTTTTCTAGATGCATTTCCTTTACTATGCATCTAGTTATACACTATGTCTAGATACAAAGCAAAGGAAATGTATCTAGAAAAGCCAGAAAAGTCTTATAATTTGGAATGGAAAATAATGTTATATGGGTGGTGGTAATCTTTGTATCTATTTAAACTGTTACATGTTCATTATGTATGATCCATTTTGTGAATTATTGTGCAGTTTGAGTAAGTGGTGTTATGTTAGATGGGATTTTTGGCCTACCTCATACGATACCATTTGGATAATGGCAGTTCAGTCTGTAAAATTATAACATAATTCGTTTGTGGTCCAAAACTTAAAATAGACACATGAACAACCCCTGGGCAGACCGTTGTACAGTTGAATTTAATAATGAGGACCAGGATTTGACTAAAACATAGTCGCACACCTACAGACTGACAGACATTGCTCCCAGGTTCAGGGTTGACTAGCCCTGGTAAAATGGGGTGGATCGTGTCTAGTCAAACACTCCATTTGATGATATAGGTCCATGATAGCCCATGGTTTTATTTTTACGCTAATATGGTGTACAACTGCCAAATATACAAAAGGTATTCTAAATTCTGCATATATCAGTGTTATTCAAGTATCTTGCTGATCTATGATCTAATTAGTGTCACAGCAATTAGTTTTTTGTTTGGTCATATTTGCTTAGTTTCTGTTTTGAATGCTGGAATATTCGAGGTTAGGCCTTACAATCATGCATGCCATATAGTGAGGGCACAGAAAATTTTTCAGGTACTATACAATACAATCACTTGAACTCAGAGGGGAATTTGTGGCGACTATTCATTTTTGGCAGTAAATTGTATGCTATCATTTTTATAATGATCTACTTTTGGTAGCTTAAGTATAAATTTTCCTCTTGGTATGGTTTTGTTTTGTTACTTTTTGCATTCCTTGGTCTTTGAGACTATATGTTTTTCTGTTTACTCCAAAGAAAATGTTTGTTGGTGACTCTTACAGTCTATGTTGCCTGGATATGTATATAGGTATCAGATCACGATACGTATCAAACAGTGACACGGGGATACGGCTAGAATATATTTTTAATAATAATAATTAATAACTACACATGATAAAAAATACAAAAAGGAACAAAATCCAGGGCGTATCCGTGTCCGATACGTATTCGATATGCGATACGGACCCCCTCCCCCCCTGGGAGTTTCCACGCATCATAGCTTACAGTGCATACACTTTTTGAGCGCAATTACAGTATATACGCACTCCTTACTCCTAATATGATTACAGCAATTGCTGGCAATTTTGCACTGCCACTGTTAACCAGTTGATCTTGAACTACATAGGTAAACATGGAAACAAGATACAGCTGGATAGTGAGACTCGGCTTTTCTTGTATCAGATGGTAGGCACATGGGGTCAACTTCTCTTTCCAAAACCATGGAAAGAATTTCGATTATGGTATGATGACCACAAAGCCAAAGGACTTAAACCTATTCTCCAAGGCATGGTAATCTTTCTTTTCTTACTTAATGTCTGTCTGCTTCTTCAGTTCCTGTATTAATGGAATTTATGTACCTCATTTCTTATTTATAGCATTTTCGTCCTATGATGATATATGTCCATATTCTAACAGTATTTGTTAGCTTTACTGATACTGTTATTTCATTCCTAACGTTGCAGAAAACCACAGGATGGTACAAGAAGATGGGTGAGAGAATATGGACTCCTTGGTTCATTAAATTTGTCCACTCACGTGGATACTTCAATATTTACACAAACTTCCTGAAGGAAAGGGCCCTCAGCGTCTCTCATAGGGATGCAGGTGTGAACTATGGGAAAAGTGTTGGGCCAGATTCTATTTTGTTGGATGGGAAGAACCTTGATTTCAACTTATGGGAATTGCAGCCTCTCAACAAGCTTAAGTGGTATGATTTCTGCTTCAGTGAAGTTCTTCCAGGAAGAATTGTTACAAAAAATAGTGAACTTGGTTCTGTGCTCAAATCTGTGCAATTAAAAAGTACTATTGTTCTTGTAACTCTGTACTCGATAGAAGAGAGATTTGCAAGAAATTTGATTTGCCATCTTGACAAGGCAGGCATGAAGAACTCTATTGTCCTTGGTGACAGTTCAGATTTTCTGGATGACCTTGCTCATAGAGGATATCCTGTCATTGATGGTATGAAATTTCTTCAGAGCATCAAATTCAGTGGTTTGCAGGGCTCTGATGATTTTGTTAAGGAAGCATTGGTTAAATCTTATGTCATAAAAGCTTGCTTGGACCTGGGATACAATCTATGGCTACTAAATGGAAATGTGATTTCACTTGGCAATAAGCTGATCGAGCCATCAGATCAGTCTGTTGACTTCTTTACTGCAGACGAAGGGTTGATGTTTATAAGGAGCTCGCTAGACTTGAAAAACAAATGGAATGAAGTTGCTATGTCGAGAGTGAAAGTGATGCACACATCTAGTGATTTTTCTGTTTCCATCAAACAGAAGAGTTTTGTCCATATGCTAACTGAAGTGCTGCCGAGCAGTGCTGGTGTTAGGCTGGGAAAACTGGATGAGGCTATCAGAGTTATTGAATTAGGGGCCTAATACCTCAAACAGATCAATATCAGAAGACAAAAGTAATGTGCTTTTCTGGTCTCACAGTAGGGCTTCAGATTCAGTTCAAAAGCAACTTGAAAATATGGACTTATGGTTGGTTGACTCAGATTCGTCTTGTGGTGCTGTTGTTTGTCACCAAAAGCAGAAGTAGCCAGGTTGTTTGTTTTGGCACATTACTTTTGCTTCACTGAAAACATTGGTGCTATCATAGGGATCCATGGTAACCAGCTAAGGGGCACTTATATACTTTCCAAAAATCATATGATGGCGTATCTTTGGATGCCTGAGGGGATCAGCTATTGTTTGATTTTTGTAGATTATTCGATGAAGTTCGATCAAATGTCTGTTTCTGATTACAGTTGGTTAAGCCCCCGCAGATAACCATTTTGGAGTTCCGCTTCTGCCATTAATTTTATGCTGAACACAGCTATAGTTTTGAGGTTCTGAATGCTCGGATCCTTTTTGGTTTGGTGAGAGCTAACAAAATCTTCAGTTAGCTAACCTGCTAACTCAGCTTACAGGAGCAGTTTTGAACATTATATCCTGCTACGTACCATGTTGATAGCAATGGCCCAACCACAGTCCCTGCAGACACTGAAACTGGTATGGTTCCTTTTTGTTGAGTGTACAAAGTACTCACTAGTCTGTACTCTAATTCTGTAGCAATGCAATGTTATCTGTATTAAAAGCTGTTTTAGTCACGAACATCTGGCACGAGAAAATCTGTGAGATATGCATAGCTAACTAGCATGTGTGATTTTCTTTTCGCCTGTGACTTGAGTATTCCTACATTTTTTTTTTTTCCTCAAAATGTGAGTTTTAACATCGTGCTCTTTGTTTGGTTGCAACCGGATCGCAGCAGCACCTGTCGTTCTCTCTATGGGACCGATGCAGAAAGTGTGTATCTGAAGAAAATCTGGCAGTTGCGGGTGGTGCGGTGCACATTTTCACTGGCAGAAGCAACGTCTGCAGGATAAAGAGAACCCAGCTGGAAAGTGGTTCGGCAATTTTGACAGATCGATCGTAGAGCCTAGAGACAGCTCTGCAGCAGCAAGTAGCAAGTGTTTGCCGAAGAGATTTCCCAACCATAAGAGTTGACGCTCATGTGTTGTTAGCAGAACCTGAACTAGGTGTGTGGCATCATCTGTCGCTGTATCTCCAACTTGGAACACAAGCAAGGACTGGCTGGGACAGAACGGTCCGGCAGAAAATGACATGTGGGTTGTACCGGATGCGCCGTTGCACCTTCGCTTAGCATATGACGACGTGACAGTGCATCGTTTCAGGTTGGGGTGCGAGCGTTGTGAGCGTGATATCTGCTCTGCAGGGCTGCCCGCCATTGTTCCGTGAAAGGAGGACTGGGACCTGAAGTTGCAAGCAGCAGTTGAATCATGTTATTAATTGGCCAATTCTTTGAATAAGATCATGTTAGGTAGCAAGTCCCAAAGTCTCGCTCGCCACACGCGATTGGCAAAGAATTCGGTTCCCAGGTCTCCATTGGAGCGTTGCGTTGCCGAGATAGCTTTCCCCAGGGACTGTTTAACACAATGCCAGGACCATTAATCAAAACCAACCGACGATGCTTTATGATGCCTGATCTTATATAAACATAATGCGTACGTACATTAATTAAACGCTAAAGTGCCCGCCCTTATGCAGAGCCGGCATCACGATCTTGGTATCCACACACACTAGTCGGTGTCGTACATTGCACTCCCTTACTTTCTCTGTGTCCACTGCATTTGGCCGAAGCAGAAGCGTTTGGTTGTGCTGGTGAGTGGTGACACATTTTTCTTTTCTCCACTCCAACGAGGTAAAGAACAAAAAAAAAAAAAAAAAAAAGAGGTTTCTACGTCACGCCGTGGAAGAGGACAAGGCAACTAATTAGGTGCACCAAACGATGGGATCAGCAGGCGCGAGCGTCTTCCATCTTCGAGCTATATTAATCACCCCACCACCTTATTTTTAGATTAGATTATTACTAGATCAGGATGGAGATGCGGCGGTGTTCAGAGAGTACAAGAGACCAATCGGATGTGGCTGGTCCTTGGACTGTTGTCGCACACCATACAGCAACGGGTACAGGTGTACAACCGAGCACCCATGTGCCGTGTGATGTGCCTGCTGCGGTTGGACTCATCCGATTCCGATCCCATCTCTACTCTCTAGCGCCCCAGATGTGTAGGAGCTCAGCCTGGAATCTGGATCAACACCGGCGCAGGCAGAATCGCACTCTCATGCTATGCACGGTGATTACCGATTGCATTCCTACGCTACTAGACTGGTTGAAACGCACCACTGTTGGGTCAGGTTAGCTACCAAGGAGTATCATATCAAGTGGGGCAGGGCAGGGCACCCAAGGAGTCGGTGACGAAATATCAAGCTAGTTTTGTCGGCAGGCAGAGCAGAGGTAGCCTTTTCCCTTTGGCTCTCGAGTCAGAACAGAGATGGCAACGGGAACGCGATGCAGGTTGGTGAATCGACCCTGTCAAAGTGTCCATCAACAAGCCGAAGCACGCCGCATTGAGCGATGCCGAATCACCCGATGCGAGCGCTCGCCTGGGTTGATCTTTCCCGCCTCGGTTTGGCTGGCAGGCACTGTTGGGTCCTCCGGCGGATGCGCCTGGACGTAGTACGTGAACGTGAGAGGCTTGCCGTTTTGCCGTTCCATGCCATGATTAGGCGTATCACATGCGTCGATGCGTGGCAGGAGGTGCACGACGCTCTTGTTTCGGAGTGGGGCTGGCTGTCTGTCGTTCTATCTTCTATGCGCTTCGGCAGTAACCTAGCTTAGCTAACACACACGTACAGTACTACATACCGATCTCGCCCCAGGGTTTTTTGGCCACATGATTTACTGCCGTCGCGATGGTCCCATACCACGACGCATCCCCCTGCTCGACGCAACGACACTGCACTGCATTGTCATACCCTACCCAGGGGCGGCCCGGGCCGCCGTGCCCGTGCGGCGACAAGCAGAGGCCATGATGGGATGAGCATTCACAGCGGAACATGGCAGTGGTACGATATGCTACAGTATATACCACCAGAAACGCAACCAGGACACAATACGCATACGGTACACCGAGTAGCTGCCGCACGGCGCCAACCAGGCACTGTGGCTGCGCCCCGCCGCTTCCTGTTTCTTGTGCGCCCGCGCATGTGACTCGCTCGTGGACTGGCTGGCGCTGCTCATCACGTGAAACCAACCATTTTAATTTCACCTCACCTCACTAGTTTCCGCGGTGTTGCCACATGCGATGCGCGCAGAAGCAGAATAGAAAGATTTCAGGTCGGCCGGCCTTGATCCGTTGATCGGGTCCGGGGAGATGCGAGATGGACTCGACAGCACGCAAAGGCGCGCGTGTCCACGTTCGCTTCCACGGACCGAGCGCTGGCGGTTGGGCCAGCGCCAGCGACGCTCGAGCTCCACACTTCGACAGCGCCAGCGGGGATGTCCTGTGCTGTGTGTTATGCCTGCAACTGTTGAGTGTGTGTGAGCGTGAGTGAGCTGAGCTCTCTCAGGACTGCGAGGCTGCTGGTGATCGATCTAGCTGAGCTGCCACGGCCGGCTCGATCGCTCATCGGTTCGGAGTACGCCGGAGTACATACATACTCTTACATTAGTGCATTATTACGTGTGGATGTGGGGACTGTCGAGAATAACCTCACATTCCTGATCTGGATCTGCTGCCGGGTGCCATCCTGGTCTCACCTCACCTCACCTCGTGCACAGCGTGACAGCACAGCGCTGCATTGTGGATGGGACTGTGGACCTACAATGATTGAGCCAGCCTTGTTGAGCGAATCACCTTAACCTGCCCGGTTACCAAAGTTACAACCACTCGATCGGTCCCGGTCAGTATGCCAGCCGCAGCCGCTCTGCTCTGCCCTTCGTTAATGGCTGGCTACAATTTTAAGTACTCCGCGCGCATCACTCTTCCTATGGCAACCGGCGTTTAATAAAAACAAGCCAAATCACCACCCCTTTGATTAGACACTATTTAGATCCAGTAAGCTAATAGTTAGCTGCTAATAATTAGCTCCTTAAATCATCCAGCTAACTGTTAGCCCAACGAACAACTATTTTACTAGTTGGATCAAACCAGCTAATGATACTACGAGTCATTAGCTAGCTATATGTTAAATACAGGTGAATGGTCTGATCGCGGGGAAAAAAACTAGCTATACGTAGTGGCTACCCGCCCACGTACTGTTCAATCCCGTGTCAAGCAACACAAAGCTACAATAAATAAGGCAACACAATGAGGCAATCAAAATTAGTGCTTTTAACCCAGTCAAGCAACACAAAGGTATAATAACGAGAGAGAGAGAGAAAAAGAAAGATGATGCGTGCAGCTCAGCACAGCAGCTGGGACGATGGGATCGATCAAGATTCAAGATCCTTGTATTCCTGTCGCTCTTGCACATGTTCGTTGGTACTGTACTGGACAGAGTGTGCCCGTAGCCTGCTCGGTTGTGTGCTCATATGGGAGGAGTCGGTCATTCAGTCACCGTGTCAGCAGTGCGTCGCCGGCGGATTAATAAATAATAAAGAAGTTCAGGAGGAGGAGGAGGCTCATCTGCTCTCTGCTCGGGCCAAAAGGTCAAACCTGCCGCTTGACTACAATGATTATTGCGTAAGCTTAGGCCAAATGGACGCTCCTCGCCTGCTGCTCCGTATCCATCGCCATGTTTGTCACTTCGCAGCGAGATGACGAATGTACCCCTCTGCGCTAGTATGTTTGTTCGGCGCTTACTCCCTTGTGAACAAATAAATCAATACAATTTCAAGATTTAAATATGATAAAAAATGTCTGTCAAGTTTTAAAATCTATAATTATAGTGAATTACATTCTTTTTGAGATGCAAGGATTACACATAAAGTAATATAATTTTAGTATAGCAAAAGTCAAATTATTTAAATTTTGACCACACTTTCAAAAAAAAATATCATATTTATAATACCATATAAGCTTCCTAGATTGTTCCTTGATTTTTTTTTTCACTATATATGTAATTTAACGTTTTAATATCAACAATGTTTTTCTATAAGTTTGATGAAACTTTAAAAATATGATCAGAACTAGAATTATATTTTTTTAGGACATAGTTGGTACATTGTTTATTCCAACGGCAACCACAGCTAACTAGACTGCTACAACTTTTCTGTCTGTTGCTCCCTCTCTGACTTAAAAAGATGTAACTATTTCCATTTTATGAGTCAAATGATTTGGAGTCTAAAGAGGTTTATACAAAAAATAACAAAAAGTATTTCTTTATAAACTTTGTTATAAAATATTTTTCTTATTGGTCTAGTGGCACTTGTTACATAACATAAAGATTAGTACTAGCTTTGTTATGAAAAATATGTTTCATGATTGATCAAGTGATACTTGTTACATATCATAAATATTAGTACCTTTTTATAAATCTTTTGTTAAACTTGGAATTATTTGACTTCTTGGTAAGTGAGATTTTATTCCTTTTGGAATGAAGGGAATATAAGCTAGCTACCCATGCCCCAACACAATTTATAATGTAAATAAAGTACTATTGAGGCTCTTATTGATAAAATTAACGGATGAAACTATATATTTAATTTTTTATATTCATTTCTAACACAATACTTGTTTTCACTGTAATCTCCCTCCATATATTTTCATCCTTTATATATCCTATGCCATTTTATGTAAACTTAGTCAAACTCACAATTTGTTTAACTCAACTAGTATTATTTTTTAGGATAAAAGGAGTAGCTTGTATGAAATGAGGTGATAATGGATCAACCACCCCATTTGGGCTGTGTTTAGGGCTTCTCCAAAGGCGAAAGAAAACTGACTCAATGGGGTGATCGGCATCCATGAATCGACTCACACCACTGCAGGGACCATCGACTCATTTGGAGATGTCGAGTCGACTCAAAATATTGAACCGATTCATGAGAATAAACAAGTATTTTGCTACGATGGAACACAACGCGGACGAAATTTGCTGCGGAGCCTCGGTCTCCTTGGCGACGGCGGGGGCTGCGGAGCGCCTCGTTGTTCCTCGCCCGCCGCCATTTTCTGCCGCACCGGCCGGGACTCGTCTCGGCGGCGCGCGGCTTATGGCGGTCTTGGGGGCGGGCGGGAGCGGCGAGGCGGGATTGGGTCTCGGCGGCGGTGGCGCGCGGCTCCCGGTGGTGTTGCGGCGGCCTTGCCGCGGCGGCGGCGTGCTCCTCGGCCGGGCGGTGTGGGTGGTGCGGGCGGCGACTAAGCGGCGGCGGCGGCGGTGCTGGCTCCGCGGATCTGGTGGAGACGAGGGAAGGGAAAAAGAAGCAACGGAGAGGAAAACCGATTCATGAGTCGATGGTGGGTCCTACACCGTTGGAGAAGTATTGAGTTGATTTTTTTTCGAGTCGTTTTTGCATCTACGTGTTCCCTTGTATTCCCTCTCTCTCCTCTTGAGTCGGCTCAACCACTTGCGGGAACTTCTCTCCAAAATTTCTTGCACTCCCATCACATCCCCATCACATCGAAGTTAAATGCACCAAAAAGACACATGCTCGGAGTTCGAAATGTAGGTAAAAAACTAATTACACGGTTTAGATGTACATTCATGAGACGATTTTTTTGAGCCTAGTTACGCCCGTGGTAGAATAATATTTAGCACAAACAAAATCGAAACGTCTTCTGATCTTTTACGTTCGATGCAGTGCTTTTCACTGCAATTTCTTTAGAAATCCCATGAAATTCGCAACGCTTTTGACATCTAAACACAGCCTTGGTAAATCAAACAAAAAAAAAAGTGAAGAGATGAGATGGCCATCTCGTTTCTAAAACCTAACATGTATATTAATTTTTAGTTAATTCTATTTAAAAATTAAGATAAGAATTGCCCCCAACGCATTTTAAGAAATTATCATTATATATATAACACTCCTGGCCCGGTGTAGTGGACAAAAACAAATCCAGTCGACTGATGTACGCAAAAAAAAAAAAAAGATTTTCCATGTTGTACGCAAAACGAGACAGTCACACAAGACAGCCGCCCATCGGGCCGACGCCGGCAGAAGCAGAAGCAAACAAACCCCTCGACGCGCCCGGGGCAGTAACGTCACACCGCAACAACCGTTCCGTTCCGCGCGGGGAAGCCGGGGCAGCACCGTCATTTCCGCTGGCACGGAAGCGGACACCCGAAAAATTTCAAAAATCAAGCGCCCAACGGGCCGTTTTCGAACCCGACGCTGCCGGCCGTCCGATGGGAGCGATCGGACGGCCCCCCGGCTGCCGACGGCGCCGTTGGAGGGGAAACGCGACTGGGCCGCCTGATCCCGGTGCCCTAGCCCCCGCGCCCACTATAAAACCCGCCCCCTTTCTGGCCACTCGCCCATTTCATTTACCACCCCTGCCCCCGCTCCCTCCCTCATCTGGACGGCCGATTCGCTTCTGTGAGGTAAAATGCGGCGGAACCCTACCTTGTTGCTTGCGTTGTGTCTCATCTGGGTGCGGTTTTAGTTTTGTTTCGTGTTCGCGTGCGGGATTTCTGCCTGGTGTAAACAGATTTGGGGACGTTTGTACGGAGATTCAAATTTTGGGGGCTAGATTTCGGTGATGTTGTTTGGCTGCTGTCGCGGCTACGGTTTTCTGTAGATCTACACCGCTCCAAACCTGTTTTGGCGTGTGATTTTTGAAATCATGAATCATCTACCGCCGCTTCGGGAGAGTAAAAGTTGTCGGTTCGTGTTTTGGGATTTGGGGGGATTCGGTTCCTGAGGTATTCTCATAGAATTTCAGGTAGATCACAAGTAGATACTCACTTGCCCTGGGTGCTACATCAAGTGTTTTGAGTTTTCTGTAATCCTCTTTGTTTTTTGTTTGCGATTTTTCCGTGTTGTGCACGGATCTGTTTGATTTCGAGCCGGAGCTCGTTATTCCTCCGTAGATCTGGTTCTCCACTCCCTTTCGGAGTAATGTCTCCATCATTTTTTCGCTACTAACCACCACCCTTCTGCCTTCTGCTCCCCTCCCACCTGCAGCTACCAACCTTGTGATCCAGCCATGAGGGAGATCCTCCACATCCAGGGCGGCCAGTGCGGTAACCAGATCGGTTCCAAGTTCTGGGAGGTTGTCTGCGACGAGCATGGCATAGACCCCACCGGACGCTACGTCGGCACCTCCGACCTCCAGCTCGAGCGCGTCAACGTCTACTACAACGAGGCGTCGTGCGGTCGCTTCGTGCCGCGCGCCGTGCTCATGGACCTTGAGCCCGGCACCATGGACAGCGTCCGCACCGGGCCGTACGGCCAGATCTTCCGCCCCGACAACTTCGTCTTCGGCCAGTCTGGCGCGGGGAACAACTGGGCCAAGGGCCACTACACCGAGGGTGCTGAGCTGATCGACTCCGTGCTCGACGTCGTGAGGAAGGAGGCGGAGAACTGCGACTGCCTGCAAGGTCCATTTCGCTTTTACCGTCCTTAAATGCTTACTGTTAATTGTCTTTTGACTTGAAAGCATGCTGTTAATTGTGCCTGAGTGATTGCTATGTTGTGGGTTAGATCTGATGAGGGCACTTTCAGATCCGATGCTGTCTACTAATCTTGGAATTTGATTATTTAGCATTTAAGCATGCTTTGATAGTTACTTGATTGTCGGCTAGTGTGGGTTTACTGTCAAACTGTAGTATTCTATATTGTTTATTTATACTACTTATTTATCTATACTTTAGGATTCACCTATGTATTGCCGGCCTGTGTTTTTTTTGCTGTTAACTGCATTCACATTAGCCTGTTCACCAATATTGATTTTAACAGGTTTTAACTGTAAATGAAGTTTGACCCATATATGCTGTTTGATTTCTTTCATACCTGAAAGACTGTTTAAAAAGTGTCAGATATGGAATATGCGATTGACATCTGTAGTAATTTTTTTTACCTTCTGTGTGATAAAAAGAGGTTGTCTCTATCTTGTTTGTGCACAGGGTTACTGTGATAACAGTAGAAGTCCTTGGTCTCATATAGTGTACTTTAATTTGTTTCTAGATTGTGTTGTCGGCAACTTACTAATTTTCTTAACTTGCTCTGAACAGGCTTCCAAGTTTGCCATTCCCTTGGTGGAGGCACTGGATCTGGAATGGGAACTCTTCTCATCTCCAAGATCCGGGAGGAGTACCCTGATCGGATGATGCTCACTTTTTCTGTCTTCCCATCGCCCAAGGTGTCAGACACTGTTGTTGAGCCATACAATGCAACTTTATCTGTCCATCAGCTGGTTGAGAATGCCGATGAGTGCATGGTTCTGGACAACGAGGCTCTGTATGACATTTGCTTCCGTACTCTGAAGCTTACAACACCTAGCTGTGAGTTGATCTAAACTCAAGTTGAATTATTCTGTGTTCAGATTTTGTTATTTGTGATATGCTTTATCTGGTTTTTTTGATTTATGTTCTAATGATGACTTAAACAATATATTTTTACTCAGTAATTGAATTCAGTTTTTGTAATATCTGTATTGCTAGATCTGTTGATTTTATTGTGTCTAGGTCCTAATTTGCTGATTAGTTGCACATGACTGTCCTATTTTTATAAAGCTGGCACTTGATGTTATTTGTGATATGCTTTATCTGGTTGATTTGTGTTCTAATGATGACCTAAACAATATATTTTTACTCAGTAATTGAATTCACTTTTTGTAATATCTGTATTGGTAGATCTATTGATTTTATTGTGTCTAGGCCCTAATTTGCTGATTAGTTGCACATGACTGTCCTATTTTTAAAAAGCTGGCACTTGATGTGTACCAGATTATTAATTAAAATGTCCTGTACCTGTCCTATTCATCAATTAAGGCAACTCATTATTTCTCCATGATTGTCCTTGTCAATATTCTGTAGTAATATGAAATTAGCTTAGTTATATAATCTAACCCTAGCTCCTCAGATGAGATGACTTTGCACCTGTTTAGACATTGGCTATTCCTTCTATATGCTTTGTAATTATAGTGTTCACTTACTGACTAATTCTGGATCTGATTATTTACAGAAATCTTGTAGCAGTTTATTATGTTTAAATTCTTGAATACTTTTCTGACATAGTTTGTTTCTGAACAGTTGGAGACCTGAACCACTTGATCAGTGCTACTATGAGCGGAGTGACTTGCTGCCTGCGCTTCCCAGGACAGCTGAACTCTGACCTGCGCAAGCTTGCAGTCAACCTCATTCCATTCCCTCGCCTGCACTTCTTCATGGTCGGCTTTGCGCCACTCACCTCGCGTGGCTCGCAACAGTACCGTGCTCTTACTGTCCCAGAGCTGACACAGCAGATGTGGGATGCCAAGAACATGATGTGTGCTGCTGACCCGCGCCATGGCCGCTATCTCACAGCCTCTGCCATGTTCCGTGGCAAGATGAGCACCAAGGAGGTGGATGAGCAGATGATCAATGTCCAGAACAAGAACTCGTCCTACTTTGTGGAGTGGATCCCCAACAACGTCAAGTCCAGTGTGTGTGACATTCCACCACGTGGCCTCTCCATGGCCTCCACCTTCATCGGCAACTCCACCTCCATCCAGGAGATGTTCCGCCGTGTCAGTGAGCAGTTCACTGCTATGTTCAGGAGGAAGGCTTTCTTGCATTGGTACACTGGTGAGGGTATGGATGAGATGGAGTTCACCGAAGCTGAGAGTAATATGAATGATCTGGTGTCTGAGTACCAGCAGTACCAGGATGCCACTGCTGATGAGGAGGCGGAGTATGAGGATGAGGAGGATGCCATCCAAGACGAGTAAGATCCCGCTGGACTTGCCCTGCCAGATGTTTGTACCCCTCTGGACCTGGTTTTCTTTCAAGCTGGAGCTTTCCTATGGTTTGCTTAATTGTATTCGCGCATGTTATGCTGGGTATGTAGTAGTACTCCTGTTGGTAGCATGCTGTATGCTACCACTCTTTCGCCTCCACAAAGACTTGTTCACCTGCACTGCTTGATATGCCATGGCGTATATGTGAGGAATATTTTATTATTGTACTGTATCTGCGTGCCTGCTTCCTCTGATGGTTCTTTTAACGTTAAGAATGCGATTTTGTCCCTTGCACTTGTTATCGTTGGATATCGTTGGGTCAGCACGCCTCAGGCATATCGAATTCGAAGTGCTGCCGCGCTGGTCCAAGGGACACGGCCGGCCAGGACCTCAATCCCGATAGCTCTCTATCCACAGGATTACCGTCGAGCCATATGGACTCGCACCGTAGTCCAGGATCTAGATGCAGAGGCGCTTGTTGGAAGTTTCGTATGGATTCATTCATCTTATAAGGTATAAAATTGACTTGCAGTTTAACGGTTTGCCAATACTTGTTTTGTGATTTGTCTTTTCACGTTCACATGAAAGAAAAACTGTTAGGTTTGTGAAGGGAAAAATTACCCCCAGTCTCGACATCAGAAATCAACGATTTAACACAATCTCTCTTTTTTGGATTTCATTGGGTATATTTGTCGTCCTCGTTTCAAACTACTTCAGCACATTGTGACCGTAGTGTTTCAGTCTTTTTTAAGAAGGAATGATAAAAGATTTGCCCCAAAGTTTTAATAGAGGATAGAAAAACATGAACATAGAAAAAGAGGGTTTGCCAAGTCTCTAGAAAAAGGAAAACACGGACTTGGCAAGACACCCCTGATTTTTTTTTGATCCTCAAGACACCCAAGATTTACTAGTGATTGAAAACACAACTCCAACATACGAAGGGAACAAAACAATTGGGCCACTACTTTTGAGTCTTTATTTGAAATGGCCCAAGAACTATTGGACTTGTCTTGGTTGCAAATCCTTGAACGTTCTCCTATTGTGTTATTTCCAAATGTTCCGCAAGAAGTAGACTATAATGCCATCAAAATATCTTTGTTTTTATTTTATCAAACTTCATCCGCCAAAACTTATGGAGGGGGAGCATTTCGAGATTACAACACCAAACCACTGTTAATAAAGTGCCCATGTCTCTTTTGTAAACAATCTTTACAAAGGTGAGTTGTAGTTTTCGGATTATATCCGCAAAAACTTACAGATCGTGTCATTGGGCCACCTCCATCTGCTTAGATTGTTGGTTGTCATGACTTTCTGTGGAGCAATGTCAAGCGAAGAACCAACATTTTGGTTCTGTTTTGGCTTTCCATATTGGCATGATTTTAATTTTACTGAAGGCTTCAAATTGAATTGTGAACGAAGAGGTATGCAGTCTTTATGCATCATGGATCAAGATTTTAGACCAAAAATGCACTTTCAAACTTGATGGACCAAATTGACACACCCTCACAAGTTAATAGACTATCCATGCAATTTACTCAATGAAAAATATCAAATATGAGCCCTTTATGATTTATTGGCACACCACCGTGGCACATTCGCTGCAAAAACTTCTTCCAAGATGTATAGAAGCCCACGCTGACAATAGCCACACACCACAATGGCGCATGGAACTCAAGCTGTCAAGCAGAACTGCAACATAGCGTGCAGGGGAGTGTATAGACTAGTCCAAGAATTTGCATCATAGACAACTCCTGACTTCTTTTAATTGAGGATAAACATAACAATCATCATGTACTCCCTCCGGGCTGGTATTAGAAGTCGTTTTGGATAAGTTTGGGTCAAACATCGGGAATATAAATCATCAATAACTTTTAAGTTGTTGATTTTGTAAATATAAAAATTATATGAGTAGATTTGTTTTAAAAAATACTTTAATAAAAGTATACATATATCATATTTTCATAAATATTTTTATAATAATAAGAGGTCAAAGTTGTGTTTTGGAGACCGTGTCGCTTGTCCTAAACGACTTCTAATACCATCCCGGAGGAAGTATGTAAGGGGAAAAACATGAAAAGAACAACCCGTCTTTGCTAGAGTCGCAAACCATGACAGTAGAATTATGGGAGACCACTATCTAACAAGGTTGATTGATGTTGATCATTTTTTTAGATAAAGTTATGTTGATGATTTGTGTTTGCTTTGAGAATCACTTCATTCTTTAAGATGGTTCATCGTAAATTCATCTAGTTTACTAGTTAAGGATAAGGTGGAGATAGACAAACCAATTCTACAGCTCAAACCGGGCAAAAGAGTGACTTAAGAAGTGGACCTCTTGTTCTTGAAACCAAACACCTATACCTGGTTTCAAAAGAGAAAAAATGCAATGCCACAAAGCCCCATGACATTTTTGCTAAAAGGCGTAGGATTTGTTTTGTATCTGATACGTCATTGATTCATCACTTATCAAAAACAAGGTCGCAGTAACACAAGACAAGATCACAACTTAGATATGAAGCACAAAATCTACTCCATTGCTGTCATTAATCTGTCACTGGAAGCGATTACAGCTAATCAAGTAGAAAAAACAACTAGACAAGTCTAAATAAATACCACAAAAGTATGAGCTCATAATAATTAAGCTAAGTAAATAATGAAAACACAGAATCATGGAACCGATCGACAGTCATCACTACTGTGTGGTACAGTCAGAGGACGGCGAGGCAGAAGAACGCGACGCACGGATCGCACGGATCAACCACGGGCTCCGCTTCTGCTCCGACTCCGAGCACACAGTAAGACGCGTCGGCCTCTTCGCGACGGCCGGGCCGCACTTTTTGTTGCTGTGGCGGTGTCGGCAGTGCCGACCAAGCCACAGCGGGGCGGCAGAAGGACGCGGAGCCTCCTCGACGGCGCAGGGCGAGGCCGCGCTCGACGACCGCGGACGACCACCCGAGCGCCATGTCGACCTCTTCCCGCCGTCGTTCCAGGGCTGCCCCACCGCGGCCTATCTTCGCCGCGACGCGGTTTCGCCGGCTTGCGAGCTCCTCTGTAAAGTCGTTCGCCACCATGGTGATGCCTGCGCCGTCAATCGATCCTCTGCGGCTCGGGCAGCGGATTGAGATTGGCACGATCGTAGTGACCGCGGGTGAGGGACGCGAGTGCCCGAGAGCGTCTGCCGTACGTCTGGGGTTTCCGCCTTGCTGGCGGGATCCCATATATCGCTTGATGGCCCCGGCTCGATGACTCGGAATCCTTACTCGAACTCCACTCGGGCGTTTTGAGTCCGTGGCAGGTGGGAGGGAGCGCCAGAGCGTGCATGTCTTCCTTTCGCGAGAGGCCGGGCAAGCGTATAAGGATTCAACTTCAAATTTCCGGAATTTATCGGTGATTTCAAGGTTCAAACATCAGGTGGAGGGTGGATTTCGTGCCCCTAACAAACTACTACTCCAAATTATATTGTGAAATCACTAAGGGCCATTTGGATCCCTGGAATTTGGAGGAATCCAGCCCTAAGAGAAGTCGATATGTCTCCAGGCTAAACACCTATCTGATCAAACTCCATGGCAGAGTGGCTAAAGGACACAAAAATAGGACATGATCAACAGATTCCCATAGCCCTCACAAGAAACAGTTTGCATCCCTCTCCATTTCCCTTTTACTAAATTCTGAGCAACTTGTAGCTTGTTGTTTTCTTGTGTACATTTCAAAATTTGAATTTAAAAATAACAACTCCAGACAACATTTTGAAACATCAAATGATTTCGGCTAAAGAAGTCATGGATATAAAAGTTGCATAACTCATCAAGATGTACATTTATTGTTTTAGTCATTTTTCATATGATAAAGTGAAAGTAAAATTATTCAAAAATCTTACATATCTCTCTTGTAGTTTCATAAACTACAAGAGAGATGTATAAGATTTGTGTACATGTTAGAACCACTATGTCGGATGAACAAATGACCAAACAACTAAAATAAACTTTGTAGATCTTAAGAAGTTATAGAATTTTGTAGTTTGCGACATTTTGATTTGAAATCATCTTGTCAAGCAAAACTACATTTTGAATTTTTAAAATTGAAAATCAATTTTTTAAATGACCTTGGATGGAAAACAATCAAAAATGAAAATTGTAAATCTCAAAAAGATATAAACTTTGTAGTTCACAACCTTTTGATTTGAAATCATCTTGTCATGCAAAACTATGTTTGAATTTCTCAAATTTAAAATTCTTAAATGACCTCAGATGGAGAAAGTTTCTAAACGAAAGTCATCGATCTTGAAAAGTTATGAAATTTTGTAGTTAACAACTTTATAATTTAAATTCGTTTAGAGCCTCCAACAATCAATTTACATACGATTTAATATAATATGTGGGGGAACCAAAATGGCTTCTAAATACAAGCGAATGTGAGGTGCATTGGTACATGAGGCTCCATACGGGGGAGAGGTCATGGGTTCGCATCCGCACGGACGCATAGCGCACAATATGCACGAAAAAATGAGCGACTTGTGACTTTGGCGGAGCAAGCGGGTGGTTGACCGGTGGGGCCTCCCTAGAAAAACGATTTGTAGGGGTGACACAATATCTAGCTAGCCCTAAAAATAGATTTGTGTTTTTATCCAAGTTTGTATCCAGTCTGTGTTCTTCTTTCGATGTCGGCGATTATAGCTTGAGGTACCAAGCACACCGACTAAGTCAACATGTTCACAGCCATTTCCATCATTAGGGAGCTTCATATCGTCAACTTTCACATGGCCACACAAGTTCTTTTGGGAGTGCATCTCTTTTGCATACACACATATGTATCAGCCACTTGGTTACTAGAAGTGACTAAGTGACTATTTGTCATCACAATGATAAGGAAGCAACCTCATAAGGAGGCTCGTGCGAGGGAGAGGTCGTGGATTCGAATCCGCACGGACGCATAGGGCACAATTTGCACGCGAAAAAAATGTGTGACTTGTGACTTTGGCGGAGCAGGTGGGTGGTTGACTGGTAGGGCCTCCCTGGAAAAATGATTTGTAGGGTGGCTCAGTATCCAACTAGCCGTACAAATCGATTTGTATTTTTATCCAAGGTTGTATCCAATCTGTGTTTTTCTTTCAGTGTTGGTGATTATCGCTCGAGGTACCAAGCACACCGACTATGTCATGATGTTCACAACTATTTCCAACGTCGGGGACCTTCACATCAACAACTTTCACATGGCCACACAGGTTCTTTTGGGAGTGCATCTCTTTTGCCTACACACATTTGTATCAGCCACTTGGTTATTTGAAGTGACTAAGTGACTATGAGTCATCACAATGATAAGGAAGCAACTTCATAAGATCATGAGTTCATTTGGATCCCCCATAACCGTACTCAAGTGTATTCCGTGCAGCTTCGATTCAATAATTAAATACCCCCTCCATTCTAAATTGTAGATCATTTAACTGTTTGGATCCCAAGTTTGGCCCTTTTCTTATTCATTCATACAAATATAGTTAAATTTAAGTTATTTGATGAACTTTTGTTAATAAAGTAAGCCACACAAAAGATGCTATTTTTTTTTGCAAAAGTTTTTTTGGTCAAAAAGTTAAGCGAATTATAATTTGGAACAAGTCACTAGAAACCACTTAGTTAAGAGAAGTGACTAAGTGACTATGAGTCGCCACAGTGATAAGGAAGCAACCTAGCTATGATAAGGAAGCAACCTAGCTATGATAAGGAAGCAACCTAGCTATGAGTCTACGACGCCTAAGATCATGAGTTCAATTTGACCCCTCGCCACCCTCTGCGCCCTTTGGCGGCCCTAAACAACACGGCCCATACGAGCTTGAGTGTGGCCTCCACCACACCCCCGTGAAGCTGCTTTTGCTGCGCTAAGCCACGCCGCCGCCGAGCTCCATCCCTACAGGTTGCGTTCGCGACTAGCCTGGATAAGAGATCATCATAGCCACTATCCTAGGGAGCCGTGTGGGCCTCTAGACAGGTCTCTCTGACAAAGGCGAGGGAAAAGGAAGGGAGGTGCTCTATGGCTACATCGACTAGGCTTTCGTCACCCTCGAGGGGAAGGATGGGGGACTTAGGCATTCTGAAACTCAGCTTGAGACAAGTGAACTTGTGAGAACCGTTCGGGACTTCGATGATTACTTTGGGTGTCTCGGCGACTTAGGCTTTATGAAACTAGGCTTGAGACAAGTGAACTTGCAAGAGCCACTGAGGACTTCGATGATTACTTTGCGCGGCTCGGGCGACCTTAGGCATTCTTAAACTCAGCTCGAGACAAGTGAACTTGCAAGAACCGTTCAGGACTTCATCGATGATTACTTCATGCGGCTCAGACAACCTTAGGTATTCTAAAACTTGGCTTGAGACAAGTGAACTTGCAAGGACCGTTGAGGACTAACGATTTCTTACTTTACTCAATTTGACATAAGGAAGTCCTTTTAGTGGCAATGAATACCATCCAAAGGAAAATATGGTGGGATTATTCTGGTGTGTGTGTGCGCTGGAGGGGGGTTTGACGTTGCACCTATATTAATTACCCTGTATATGTCATTAGTACCCAATTTTCTCCATCATGCAATCTTATACTTGATAATTTATACATGCTCATAGTTTAAGTTCAGCATGACCCGAAAGGTTATCTTGGCCATCTGGCACAATACAAGTTGAAGGAGATCAGAAAAGCTACCAATAACTTCAGCCAAACAAATATTTTGGGACGGGGGGATATAGAATAGTATACAAGGGATGATTTGGATGGCAAAACTGTTGCTATTAAAGGATTGAAGGATCATGATTCAGTTGTTGGAACGATCAATTCCACACAGAAACTAAAACCGGCATTGATATTCTACATGTTGGTAAAAGAAAATTTATGATTCTTCTTACCCTTTGGGATAGAAAACTGAGAGCTAACTTTTTTTAGGAGACAGAAGAAACTTCCCCGCTTCTGTGTGTCTCACACACAACGTTTACATTATACATAGTTTCAGTGATATTGCTAATGAGTCTGGGAACAAAAACTTTTGTTGCACATTGCACTTTAACGCCATATATATGACCATCCTTGCCACACAATTGGCAAGTGAGAGTCGATGCACCTCCACAGCCACCATCACAACCACCCTTCTAGCCACGCCTAAAGCTACCACGACCCCGGGCGTTGTTGTCTTTGCCACTTCCACGACCACCATTGGCATCCATATTCGCATAAGAATGAGAAGAGCTACCATGCATCTCTATGCGCTGCTTGCAGCTGATCAACTAGGTGCAGAATTCCCCAACTGAGATTGACTCAACTCAAGCAGTAATAGCGGACCACCGGGTTGAAGTCTAGGTCTAATCCAGTCAAGATGTCGAAGACAAGCTCGTCATATTCTAGCTTCTTCCCTACATATGACATGGGTCTTCATCTTCGTGAAATACTCGGAGGCAGTTGACGCCCCCTTAGACGCCGTGGCAAGAGCCATCTAAGTGCTGATGATCGACATGTGTCTTGGATTAGGATGCAAACATACCCTCAATGGCGGCCCTCATGGTCACCATAGTCTTTGTAGAGGCTGCCACTTGAGAGAAGATGTCACGGTCGAGGGAAAAAAAAGGTTGTTGAGCACCTGTTGTTCCTTGGCAACCCACACCACATAATTAGGGTTGGGCACGGGTGGCTTCTTGTCGTCGTCGCCCTTCGGTGGAGCTGGAGTTAGGAACGACATTGGGGGCTATGCCAATGAGTTGACGTGCCCGGCAACCGAGGCACCGTGTAGTGCCAAGATGACTTCACTCCACATCACAAAGTTGTCTCTCATCAGCTTCTCGCTCATAGGTAAAAATCCTATATCGACAGAAAGGTAGGCGCATGGGAATAGGATGTGGCCAAATGGACCAGCTCTATTAGGAAATAGGCTTTGATTACCATGTGAAAGTGGGTTAAACGAGATACCCCTGAGCGTTTTGGCTACATGTTATTAATATAATAAAGCTCGAGAACAGCCCCCGTGTGGCTTGTACATCAAGTCAAGATTACATCCATAAGATCAATGAAGATCCAACAAAGTACCCTGTACAACAGTCTAGGAACTATACAATGAACCTAGACACAAGCCAATAACACTTTTATCTTAACATGTATGAAGTTAGTAGCTCTGAGATAATTGTGTGTGTGCGTGCGTGTGTGTGTGTGTGTGTGTGTGTAGCATGGCTCACAAATGTCCATAGGCGGAGTAGCAAGTCCATCCTGTTTGATTAGTGTATTCTATTTACCTACAAATTAATTCCATTTAGCAAATAGTAGGCTGATGGCTGAAGTAGGAAATGCACAAGTAGCTCATTTGAATCACCATCCATTGTAGCTTTTGTAGCGGAAATCCAACCATCAACGACAGCTTTCCAGGGGGTCTATAGTACGTTCTATATCATCAGAAGTAGCAAATTATTCCTCTACAACAAATTTATTTATATATCAAGTACCGACCGCGGTGTGTTCCATACACTACTTAAATTATGTGGCAAAAACAAAAACAAAAAAAATCATGCACAACCTGGGGCAGTAATAAAAGCTCTATTGGGTAGCAAAGAAACTTGGATGCTACTTAGCCTTACTAATAAGAATTCATTTTCAGCATTAGTGACAAAATCCTTACCGTGAATGTTTCAGAAATGGGAATTGGTTAGACACAAACTTTGTCCCTTTTTATATCTTTTCTGACTTGCCAGCCATGACATAGCATCTAAAACTGAAATGCTTGAAAATGAAAAATAACAATAAGCACCATGATGGCGTTAAAAACAGTAAGCATCCTGTTCAGGTAGACAACCTTGATTCTTAAGAATACTTCTTATGTTATCATTTTGGGCTGTATGGATTGTAGAGTCCTCTGATTCAGAAGGGTTAACTAGAGTTGTTTTCCAGAAAAAAAGGAAAAAAGTGAGAGATCTGGGCCTTTGTCCTCATCAGTTATCAAAGATAAAATCTTTAAATCAAAAGGAAAATCTAAATTTTCTCCTTCAAAAAGGAGCAGGAAGATCTGGCTGTGACACCATGTCATTCTAGTCAGGACATTGTGCTATCGGGTGCAATGGAAAAAGAAATAACTGGAACATCAGTTGGTGAAAGTCCTTTTCTCGAATTGTGGGAGTATAAATTTTTTTTGGTGTTTACCCATCTTAAAGACCTTACTGTGAAATTGTTTTCATCTGTAGGAATTCAAGAAACAATGGTTCAGGACCTCGATTGTTTTGAAAGCAAAATATGGAGGGGGGTCATTCCCCGCCACGGTAGTATTGATTTATCATGAACAACCTCATTTTTAGGCAAATAGGGTTAATTTTGGAAAACCGGACTAACAACAGTATATATAGCAGCCCCTGCGCAAGGGCTAGATTGTGGAATATCTAGAAATACACCAAAAAGAGAAAAAGAAAAAAAAAACTACGACACCAAAGGTGTAGGAACTCTTCGATGATGCCTCTAGGAAGTTAAGGTAGATGATGACACAACATAACCATCATCAGCCAAGCAGCATGAGGTGACGCCACAAGGGCTTGACAAGGCTTTTGCCTGAGCAGTGTGTTAAGGGGCTAAACGGTCCGACCATAAAGAAGTAGCAACAAGAGTTTTTTTTATTGAAGCCTTCAAAAAGGATTCCTTGTCACTGATCTAAGCTAAGATTTCACCCAGAACCTTGTTGTTGCTCCTATTGACCCACCCACAATGGAGGGAGGCCAACAGCTGCGAGCATCCAGTCCTGGATGGTGCGGGGTGCAGATCACCACCACACCGCGTGAAGCCATTGTTGGACTCACCCGTGACGGTGGGACCCCACATGCAAACACTTGTTCCAGAACAGACGCAGTGCTAACCGCAGCCACAACTCGTGGAGCCATTCCTAGATTCATGTGCGATAGTGGGAGGCACGCATTGGCAGCGTCCATGCTTCCTAGACGGAAGGGGGGTTGCTAGTCACCGCCACACTACATAGAGCCGTTCATGGGGTCACTCGAATGGTGGAAGGTGCACACCTCTACAGTCTTTCATGCCTAGATGGAGGGGTGTGTGCCGACCACTACCACACCTCATGGAGCCGTTCCTAGACTCTCCAGCAATAGTGGGAGGCATGCACCGAGATGCGTCTGTGCTTAGATGGAGGCGGGGTGCTGGTTGGACTCGCTCGCGATGGTGGGAGGCGGGCACCACTAGGCGCCCGTGTGTCTTCTCCTAGATGGATGGTGGGTGCTGGTCGCCGCCAAACCAAACTGAGTTGCTATCGATCTCACCGGCAACAGTGTGAGGTGTGCACCAGCTAGCGTCCTTGCATGGCACAAGGAAGTTCCTACTTCTGCCACACCTCGTGGAGCCTTTCCTGGGCTCGCCCGCTATGGTGGGAGGTGCGCACGGACAAAGTGTCCCATGCCTAGATGGTAGCCCCACTTTTGTGCCCTAGTGTTGGTGTCTCTCCCAGCCACAGTCGTATGGAGCCTTTCCCGTAGGCAGTCGATGCCCACACAATCCTCAAGCTAGACACTTCACACCCAAAACCAATGCCCTTATGCTCCCATGACAACACCCAAATATCTGGGGAAGCACTGGCTCGAGACCAGAGGGTTTGGATATGATCTCCATTAACTTTGTGAAGGAGACGCAGTACCAAGTCATCGGATTGATGCCAGAGAAGTAGGTTTCCATGGTCATCAGTTGACAACCTAGTTGCAATCGCTGCCGTGCATCATCCAAGTCGCCATGACGTGAGGCCATTGCCTCCACTTCCTCTGACCATGACCCCATCCACCAATTGTCTAGGCAGTCATATGCTATCGTCGAGTTCTAGTAGGTGCAACTGTTGTGGCCCTGATTGTCGTAGGCTAGCCACACCGTAGGACATGTCCATGCCATAGGAAACTACAAGAATAGTGCACAAAGGTCCCTGATTCTCCCCACTAGCGGATCTAAGGAGCTATAGACAAATAGGAAGAGGAAAAGGGCCAGTAGTAGTGGATGTGGGGTGAGAGGCTCGGTGTAGCTGGCAAGACCTCTTTACACAACAGTGCTAGATCAGGCCAAGGGAGGACCGGATCTAGCCTGGGCGACACCAGAAACTTCTACTCAGTGTTATCGCCATCGTCACCCTCTTGCAAACAAAAAAAATTGCCCTTCCTAGCTTTAGAGTGCAGCCCCTGGCACATCCCACGCGTTGCTTCCACTGCGCCAAGTATAAAATAGAACATAAAGTAACATGGTGTCTACCTCTAAGCTAGAAAAAATTACTTACATTGAAATCTTGTTGATATTGGTTAATTCTCACCTTGATCCTACATATATTTGCCTATATATGCTTTTGTACTAATCATGTATACAATCTCCAACATATATTACTCTAAGGCTTAACAAGAAACCAAACATTGACATCTTGACCTTGGTAAAAACGGTAAGGAAGCCATGACAAGGAGAGAAATTGAGATCAAGCCCATCGAGAATAAGGGCACACATCATGTTCGCTTCTCCAAGCGCCGCCAGAACCTGTATAAGAAGTCTAATGAGCTCTCCATTCCATGTCAAGCATTGATAGGTTCTGTTGCCTTCTCAGCCTCTAGTAGATCTTTTTCATTCGGCCGTCCATCCATTGATGGTGTTGTAGACCGATTCCTCGATTCAGTTACTCCTGATGGTCCTGCTTTGAGTGGTGCAAACAATGTTTACTATATTACTTTACTCAGTTAACATAAGGAAGTCATTTCTATGGCAATGGATACAATCCAATAGAAAATATGGTTGGTCTGAGTGTGTGTGTAATGAACAACATACATTACTCTAAGACTTAGCAAGAAAACAAATATAGGCATCTTGACTTGGTAGAAGGTAAGATATCCATGATAAGGAGAAAAATTGAGATCAAGCCCATCAGGAATAAGACCACACATTAGGTTTGCTTTACCAAGCGCCGCCACATCCTGTTCAACAAGGCTAGTGAGCTCTCCATTCCATGTGGAGCATTGATTGGTTCAGTTGTCTTCTCAATCTATGGTTAGTCCTTTTCTTTTGGCCATCCATCCATAGATGATGTTGCAAACCGATTCCTCAGTTTGGGTACTCCTGATTGTTGTGCTTTGAGTAGTTGCAACAATGATTACTAAATTACTCTACTCACTTGACATAGGGAAGTCGTTTCTATGGCAATAGACATTCCAATTAAAAATATGGTGGGTCTCTGTGTGAATAACGAGCAACATACATTACTCTAAGACTTAACAACATACATTAATCCAATTAAAAATATGGGAATGAGGAAACACATCATGTTTGCTTTTCCAAGAGCCACCACAACTTAGTCAACAAGCCTAGTGGGCTCTCCATTCATGTGGATCGTCCACTGGTTATGTTGTCTTCTGAATCTCCGGTTGGCACTTTTCTTTTGGCCATCCATCCATTGATGATATTGAAAACTGATTCCTCAAGTCGGTTACTCCTGATAGTCCTTCTTCGAGTGGTGCAAGCAATGATTACTAAATTATGTGACTCAGTCAACATGGGGAAGTTGTTGCTAGGGCAATGGAAGAGTCCAATATAAAATATGGTGGGTCTCTATGTGTTTAACAGACATCATACATTATGCGAAACTTCGCAAGAAACCAAATATTGGCATCTCGACCTTGGTAGAAGATAAGGTAGCCACAACAAGGAGAAAAATTGAGATCAAGCCCATCGAGAATGAGGACACACATCAGGATTGCTTCTCCAAGCGCGATCACAACCTATTCAACAAGGCTAGTGAGCTCTCCATTCCTTGTGGAGCACCTATCGGTTATGGTTCCTTCTCCACCTCTGGTTGGTGCTCTTCTTTTGGCCATCTATCCATTGATGATGTTGCACAACGATTCCTCAATTCAGTTCTAGATGTTCCCACTTTGAGTGGTGCAAACACTGATTACTAAATTACTTTACTCAGTTGAGATAGGGATTTCGTTTCTATCACAACGCATAGAGTCCAATAGAAAATATGGTGGGTCTTTGTGTGTGTAACAAAAAACATACAACACTTAGCAAGAAACCAAATATTGGCATCTTGACCTTGGTAGAAGGTAAGGTAGCCATGACAAGGAGAAAAATTAAGATCAAGCCTATCGGAATGTGGACGCACGTCAGGTTTGCTTCTCCAAGCGCTGCCATAGCCTACTCAACAAGGCTAGTGAGATCTCCATTCCATATGGGGCATGGTTTTGTTGTTTTCTCAACCTCCGGTAGGTTGGTCATTTCTTTTGGCCATCCATTCATTGATGATGTTGCAAACTGAATCCTCAATTAGGTTACTTTGGATGGTCCTGCTTCGAGTGGTGCAAACAATGATTACTAAATTACTTTACTTAGTTGGCATCGAGAATTCATTTCCTGCGCAATGGACAGAGTCCAATAGAAACTATGGTGGGTCTTTGTGTGTGTCACAAACAACATACACTACTCTAATAGTTAGCAAGAAACCAAATATTGGCATCTTGACCTTGGTAGAAGGTAAGATAGTCATGACAATGAGAAAACTGAGATCAAGCCCATCGAGATTGAGAACACATGTCAGGTTTGCTTCTGCAAGTGCCGCCATAACCTATTCAACAAGGCTAGTGACGTCTCCATTCCATCTAGATCATCCACAGGTTATGTTGTCTTCTAAACCTCTTGTTGGTGATTTTGTTTTGGCCATCCATCCATTGATAATGTGGCGAACTGATTCCTCAATTGGGTTACTCCTGATGGTTCTGCTTCAAATGGTGTAAACAATGATTACTAAATTACTTTAATCGGTTAACAAAGGGATGTCATTTCTATGGCAATGGATACAGTCTAATAGAAAATATGGTGGGTATGTCTGTGTGTAACGAACAACATACATTACTCTAATACTTAGCAAGAAACCAAATATTGGCATCGTGGCCATGGTAGAAGGTAATGTAGCGATGATAAGGTCAAAAATTGAGATCAAGCATATCGGAATGTGAACGCACGTCAGGTTTGTTTCTCCAAGCGCCGCCACATCCTATTCAACAAGGCTATGAGCTCTCAATTCTATGTGGATCATCCACTGGTTATGTTGTCTTCTAAACGTCTGGTTGGTCCTTTTCTTTTGCCCATCCATCCATTGATGATGTTCCAAACCAATTCCTCAATTCGGTTACTCCTAATGTGATAAGGACATCGCCACGCTGGACAAGCCGACGCCATGGTCTTCCCCAAGTTGCAATTCATCTCCAACACAGCTGCCACGTTACCCTCGGATTCAGCAGACACATCGTCATGGTTCCGGCCATAACTTCTACATACTACAATGAAACTAGACGATCTTGGACTCTTTGGAAAGGGGACGACGACACCGTCGTTTTGAATCTGGTTCCAGATCCAGATGCTTCGTGGATCATTATGTGTGACCCACGCAAGGTGCTATGTCACCATTTATGGCCAACTTGGCCATGTATCGAGTCGGGCCGTAAGCCCCGCCGGGGCGCCGTCATGTTGGTCGCCCCCAACCCTAGCATCCTCACGTTATAAACTCGGTATCCGTCGTCATTTAGACTTGGGTTTTGTTTAGTTTGAGTTTTCCATCGAGAAACTTGATTGATTCATTGTTACTATGAAGCTGATTCCGTTTACAGTGATCCAGGGCCCCCTGTTCTTGATCTCCCCCACTGTGTCAATTAGTCCTTTGGAAACGGGTTCTTGAACCTCATAATACAATTCGTGTCATTCATATGTGCAATATTCATATTGCATTCTTATCTGTTCTTGCTTGTGTTCTTCGATTCGCTTGCAGGAAAGCCTTCTTGGCAAGGTCAATCAAGTCACGCTTGGATGATAACCATCGGAGCTGTGGTGTAGCGATTCTTTGTGTTCGAACCATGTTGGTTTGAAGCTGGATCGTCAATGTCGAGATCCCCACTATCGAAATTATCCAATTACCTCATGGAAGATTGGGCTGTGCCTCATCAATTGGTATCAAATTTCCGGGTTTGTTGTGAGGTATAATCTTGTTTTCCCTTAGCCTCATATTTGTTCATTGCCTAGAGTCCACAAAAAGGCCAAAAATATTTCAATTTCCGCTGTCCTATCACCCTTTATGCCTTGCATTTTGGTTTTCAGATTGCTTTTGTTGAGTTTGTGTTTGTAGTCGAGTCTAGTTGCTGGTTTAGTATTGTGTTCGTCATCGTAGTTCAATTGCCCTTTTCTATGTTTCTGTTTTTCGCCGCTATCCTATCCACGCTTTCCCAAACAACAAGTCGGATCCACCACATCATGCCCCCGCTAGCCGCCTTGTGTGATTTGTCACCGCCAGGCAAACCCTAGATAGGTTGCTAGCCGGTCATATTTCGCCTGCATCGCAACCCTCCTCACATCATCCGGCGAATACCTACTGCTGTTCTTCACAGGGAAGATTAATCCTGTGATCGGACATCGCCAAGGTGGAGTCGAGGACGACTCCAATTCAAGAAGGGGAGGATGATGAGGACATTGCCACACTGGACAAGCCGACGCCATGGTCTTCCCCAAGTTGCAATTCTCCAACTCAGCTGACACGTCACCCTCGGATTCAGCAGACACGTCGTCATTGTTTCGGCCATAACTTCTTCATACGACAACGAAACTGGACGATCTTGGACTCTTTGGAAAGGGGACGCCGCCGCCGTCGTTTTGAAGCTGGTCCTAGCTCCACATGTTTCGTGGATCATTCTGTGTGACCCACGCAAGGTGCTGTGTCACCATTTGGGGCCAACTTGGCCATGTATCGAGTCGGGCCTTAAGCCCAAGTTTTGGGCGCCATCATGCTGGTCGCCCCCCAATCCTAGCTTCCTCCCTCACGTTATAAACTCAGTAGCCACCGTTGTTTAGACTCGGGTTTTGTTTACTTTGAGTTTTTCATCGAGAAACTTGATTGATTCATTGTAACCGTGATGTCGATTCCGCTTACAGTGATCCAGGGCCCCTATTCTTGATCTCCTCCACTGTGTCGATTAGTCCTTTGGAAACGAGTTCTTGAGCCTCATAATACAATTCACGTCATTCATATTTGCAACATTCATATTGCGTTCTTATCTGTTCTTGCTTGTGTTCTTCGATTCGCTTGTAGGAAAGCCTTCTTGGGGAGGTCAATCAAGTCGTGCTTGGTTGATAACCATCGGAGTTGTGGTGTAGCGGTTGCAGGTTTCGAGCCATGTTGGTTTGAAGCCGAATCGTCAACCTCGAGATCTCCACAATCAAAATTATCCAGTTACCTCACGAAGATCGGGCCGTGCCTCATCATAATGGTCCTACTTCGAGTGGTGCAAACAATGATTACTAAATTGCTTTAACCAGTTGACATAGGGAAGTTGTTTCTATGGCAATGGACAGTCCAATAGAAAATATGGTGAGACTCTTTGTGTGTAACAAACAACATATATAACTCTAGGCCTTAGCAAGAATCCAAATATTAGCATCTTGATCTTGTTAGAAGATAAGGTAGCCATGGCAAGGAGAAAATCTTCGATCAAGCCTATCGAGAATGAGGATGCACACCAGGTTTGCTTCTCCAAGCGCCACCATAACCTATTCAACAAGGCTATTGAGCTCTCCATTCCATGTGGAGCACTAATTGGTTGTGGTTTCTTCTCAACCTCTCGTTGGTCCTCTTCTTTTGGCCATCCATCCATTGAAGATATTGCAAAACGATTCCTGAATTCGGGTGCTCCGGATGGTCCTTCTTCGAGTGGTGCAAAGAATGATTACTAAATTACTTTACTCTGTTGACATAGGGAATTTGTTTCTATCACAATGGATAGAGTTCAATAGAAAATATGGAGGGTCTTTGTGTGTGTAACAAACAAGAAACAATGCTCTAAGACTTAGCAAGAAACAAAATATTGGCATCTTGACCTTGGTAGAAGGTATGATAGCCATGACAAGGAGAAAATTGAGATAAATCCCATCGAGAATGAGAACACATGTCAGGTTTGATTCTCCAAACACCGCCATAGCCTATTCAACAAGGCTAGTGACCTCTCCATTCCAGTTCAAGCATCGATTGGTTCTGTTGTGTTCACAACCTCTGGTTGGTCTTTCTGTTTAGGCCATCTATCCATTGATGATGTTGCAAGCCGATTCCTCAATTTGGTTACTCTAGATGGTCTCGCTTCGAGTGGCTCAAACAATGATTACTAAATTACTTTACACAGTCGACATAGGGAATTTGTTTCTATCGCAACAGATAGAGTCCAATAGAAAATATGGTGGGTCCTTATGTGTGTAACAAACAACATGCATTACTCTAATACCTAGCAAGAAACTAAAGATTGGCATCATGACCTTGGTAGAAGGTAAGATGGCCTTGACAATGAGAAAACTAAGATCAAGCCGAGGAGAATGAGAACACACGTCAGGTTTCCTTCTCCAAGCTCCGCCACAGCCTATTCAACAAGGCTATTAAGCTCTCCATTCCATGTGGAGCATCAATTGGTTTTGTTGCCTTCTCAACCTTTGGCCGGTCCTTTTCTTTTGGTCATCCATCCATTGATAAAGTCGCAAACCAATTCCTAAATTTGGTTACTTCTGATGGTCCCGCCGAGTGGTGCAAACAAAGTGGTGCAAACAAAGATTACAAAATGACTTTACCTAGTTGACAATGAGAAGTCGTTTCTATGGCAATCTATAGTCCAATATAGAAAATATGGTGGGGTCTCTATGTGTGTCAGGAACAACACACATTACTCTAAGACCTTGCAAAAAACCAAATATTGGCGTCTTGACCTCTGTACAAGTTAAGATCACCATGACAAGGAAAAAATTGAAATCAAGCCCGTCGAGAATGAGAACACATGTCAGGTTTGCTTCTCTAAGCGCCACAACACCCTACTCAACAAGGCTAGTGAGCTCTCCATTACAAATGGATCATCCACTGGTTTGTTGTCTTCTGAACCTCTGGTTGGTCCTTTTCTTTCGACCATCCATCGATTGATAATGTGGCAAACCGATTCCTCAATTGGGTTACTTCAGATGGTTCTGCTTCGAAGGGTGCAAACAATGATTACTAAATTACTTTAATCAGTTAACAAAGGGATGTCGTTTCTATGGAAATGGATACAGTCCAATAGAAAATATGGTGGGTCCATCTGTGTGTAACTAACAACATACATTACTCTAATACTTAGCAAGAAACCAAATATTGGCATCCTGACCTTGGTAGAAGGTATGGTAGCGATGACAAGGAGGAAAATTGAGATCAAGCCTACTGGAATGCGGACGCACGTCAAGTTTGCTTCTCCAAGTGTTGCTATAGCCTATTCGACAAGGCTAGTGAGCTAACCATTCCATATGGAGCATGGTTTTCTTGTCTTCTCAACCTTAGTTGGCCGTTTGCTATTGGCCATCCATGCATTGATGATGTTGCAAACCGATTCCTCAATTCAGTTACTCCGGATGGTCCCGCTTTGAGTGGTTCAAACAACGATTACTAAATTACTTTACTCTATTGATAGAGAATTTGTTTCAATCACAATGGACTGAGTCCAATACAAAATATGGTGGGGGCTTTGTGTGTGTCACAAACAACATACATTACTCTAATAGCTAGCAAGAAACCAAAAGAGGGTTTCCTAGGCAACTCGAGTAAGGGTGGGTTACGGTGACTCCTTCTTCTTCCTCCCGATCTCATTCCCCGCGATCTAGATCTCTCTTCAACCCCCAAACACACATAGCTTCTCCGTCAATCGTCGGCCACTGCCGATCGTCCTCACAATTCCCTGTCCAGTGGCGTACAGTTTTCCTCACTAAACCAAACCTTTTCTGCTAGCCTTTACCCGGTGTCCACCTTAAACCTGGTCGCCGTCACCCACGTAGGATTCTCTGGTGATCATGGATGGAGTAGAGGGGATGATGAAGGCGCTGCGGCTGTCGGAGGAGGAAAGGAAAAAGATCCGGATCGGGAAGAAACCGCAGGCGGCTGTGGCGGCGGAGGCAAACCCTAAAGCGTTCGCCAAACTACTGTCAGAGAAGGAGATCAAACCAGAGGTGGTGGTTCAGTCCGTCGGGTGGATCTGGTGCCCGATGAGGGGAATTGAGTGCAGGAGTTTGGGTGACAATTGTTTTGTCCTCACATTCTTGCAAGCCTCGGGGAAGAAGAAGGCACTTGAAGATGGCCCGTGGACAATATCAAAAGAGGTGCCGGTGGTTGTAGAGTTCGACGAGTCCAAGTCCATTGATGAAGTGGAGTTCCATTCCATCCCGATCTGGATCAGGGTGGACCGCCTTCCAATGGGGATGTTGAACCGGGAGGCGGCGGAGACAATTGGTGATGACATAGGAGAGTTTATGTCTGCAGATTTTGAGAAGGAAGAACTAGCGGCAGGTAGATTCTTAAGGGTCAAGGTCAGAATTGACATCCGTAAACCACTGCGCCATGGAATCATGGTGGATATGGGTGACGATGTGGAGGAACGCTGGTGTCCCGTGCAATACGAATTCCTCCCCGATTTCTGCTATACCTGTGGCAGGATCGGACATGTTGAGAAGACGTGCTTGGAGAAGCTTGGCTCCGGCGAGCGGGCACCGTATGGGAGGGAACTTCGTTTCATTCCTCCCAAAAAAAGATTCGGTGGGGAGGCATGGCGCACCCAGGATGCCAAGAACTCGATTGGAGGCAGAGGCGGTGCCTCTGGGTCTTGGGGCTCGGGTGGTTCAGGCGGTAGGGGTGGCGGCCGATCGAGAAGTGATGCTATCTCGTGGAGGAAGGATGCAGGTGGGAAGGACGGCCGTGATAAGGGTGAGGAAGAAGAAGTAACGAGCCCACAGAAGCAGGTGCAGCAAGGTGTGGGCGGTGCTGCGTTAAGTGTAAAGAAGAGCCTAGTGCCAGCGTTGGAGGGCGCTGATGGCACTATGGGTGGAGGGAAACGTGATGAAGCAGGCGAAAAGGAGGTGCATAGTGTAGAAAAGGGTGGCGACCAGCAAAAACCTACAGGAGATTCACTACCTGCGGGGGAGACACAGAAGGAAGTGGCTAAAGGGGCACTGAAAAAATTCAAAAGACAAAATAGGGCGGGAAAAGGAGTGTCGACTAGTGGTGAACAGGCTGGGGGGAGCAGGAAAAGAAGTGGGGAAGATTCCATGGAGGTGGATGAGGAGATAGAGAGGAGTGAGAAGAGGGTCCGTAATGATGGAGAGTTTCAGGCTGTGGTGGCAGCACAACATGTTGAAGCGGGGCTGTCGGAACAGCTCCGCGGGACCCAATGAAGCTAGTGGCGTGGAACTGCCGGGGCCTGGGCAATAGCCCGGCAGTTTGGGGGCTTCTGGAACTCCAGAAGTCGGTGGGGGCAGACATCCTCTTTTTGTCAGAAACTAAACTTGATGAAAGAAGGATGCAATGGTTTAGGTGGACGTTGGGGTTGACGAACATGGTGGTGCGTGATTGTGAAGGAAAAGGAGGTGGTATAGCAATGTTGTGGAGGAAGGGGGTCGATGTGAAGCTTAGGAACTACTCCAAGTATCACATTGACATTGATGTGACTGATGAAGATGGTCGGGAGTGGAGGTTCACTGGTGTTTACGGTGAGCCTAATGGGGATCTGCGTGATCGCACGTGGCAAACACTTCGTTCACTAATCGTTTCGACGGTGAAACCGTGGATGCTGGCGGGGGACTTCAATGAAGTGTTGTTTGCGCATGAGAAGGAAGGAGGGCGCCAACGGAGTCAACATTCCATGGACAAGTTCCGGGAGACTCTAGAGGCGTGTGGGGTGGAGGACCTTGGATTTGAAGGTGATCGGTACACTTGGAGGAATAACAACCATAAGGTGGAGGGTTACATCTGAGAGCGTTTGGACAGGGCGGTGGCCAATGTGGAATGGCAAGAGCTGTTTCCCAATGTAAAAATAATAAATGGGGATCCTCGCCATTCAGACCACCGTCCCATCATCATTGATACCGGACTGGAGGAGGAAGGGGTGAGTAGGGGTGAGCGAGCGTATAAGTTCGAAGCGACATGGCTGGAGGAGGAGGAGTGCAAAGAGATTGTTAGAAAGGTGTGGCAGAAAGCTAAGGATGCTGATCTCCCCTCGGTGTTTGATAATATTCAGTTGGTCTCTGAGGAGTTATCTAGTTGGGGAGGTAATCTCCTTGGGGGTCTGGAGAAAAAAATAAAAGAGTTGAAGAGAGAGCTTGAGAGATGCAGGCGTGGGGGGCTGTCCCAGGAGAATGTTGAGAAGGAAGGAGTGCTTAGATATAAGCTAGATAAAGCACAAGAACAAGTGGACTTATATTGGAAGCAACGTGCCCATGCGAAATGGATGCAATCTAGTGATCAGAACACGGCATTCTTTCATGCAAAAAAGTCGAGCGGAAGAGGAAAAATAAAATAGGGAAGCTGAGGAGGGAGAGTGGAGAGTGGGTGGAGAATGAAGGAGAGAAGAGGGAGTTTATTACTAACCACTTTTCACAAATTTTCAGGGCTGCAAATAATCAAGACATACAACAACTCATTGGCTGTGTGCAAAAAAAAGTCACTGATGGCATGAATGCTAGTCTCCTGGAGGAATTCACTAAGGAGGAGGTGTGGGAGGCGCTGAAATCTATCGGTAACCTGAAGGCTCCGGGGCCGGATGGGAACCCAGCGCTGTTCTACAAAAGTTTCTGGGAGACGGTGGGAGAGGAGGTGACGGCTAGTGTGTTGGAAGTGTTGAATGGTGGACCGATGCCAAGCCACTGGAATGATACCACGGTGGTGCTGATTCCTAAGGTACGTCGACCGGAGTACATCAAAGACCTGCGACCTATAAGCTTGTGCAATGTGATATACAAAGTAGTGTCGAAGGTCATGGCAAACCGGCTCAAAAAAATTCTACCCGAAGTGATCTCCCCAGCACAGAGTGCATTTGTCCCTAGACGCCTCATCACCGACAATATCCTGGTCGCATATGAGATGACTCACTTCCTTAAGCGCAAGAAGAAGGGAAAGGTGGGTTATGCAGCTATCAAATTGGACATGAGTAAGGCGTACGATCGGGTGGAGTGGCATTTCCTGCGAGATATGATGCTGAGTTTGGGTTTTGATAATCAATGGGTGGACCTGGTGATGAAATGTGTGACAACAGTAAAATATAGAATTCGGGTCAATGGTGAGCTGACAGAAGAGTTCGTACCTGAGCGAGGACTGCGGCAGGGCGACCCCATTTCGCCCTACCTATTCCTCCTTTGTGCAGAAGGTTTCTCGGCACTCCTATCAAAAGCCGAGGAAGATGGGAGAATCCATGGCATCAAGGTCTGTAGAGAGGCACCATCAGTCTCTCACCTTCTTTTTGCAGACGACTCCTTGATCTTATGCAAGGCTGTGGAGGAGGAGGTTCAAAATCTCAAGGAGATCCTAGAGATATATGAAAGATGTTCTGGCCAAGTGATTAATGCAGATAAATCAGCGGTTATGTTTAGTGCAAACACTAGTGAGGTGGCAAGGAGGAAAACTAAGGAAATCATGTCCATCAGTTCAGAGACACGAAGTGAAAAATACCTAGGCCTGCCGGTTTATGTGGGTAGGTCAAGGACTGAAGTATTTGCATACCTAAAGGAGAAAGTGTGGCAAAGAATTCAAGGTTGGAAAGAGAAATTACTCTCGAAAGCAGGGAAAGAGGTTATGATTAAGGCGGTTGCACAAGCTGTCCCGGTCTTTGCCATGTCGTGTTTTGACATTACAAAGGAGATGTGTGATCAGATCAGCTCGATGATTGCAAAATATTGGTGGAACAATCAAGACAAGGAGAACATCATGCATTGGGTGAGTTGGGATCGCTTAATATTACCAAAGGAGAAAGGGGGGCTGGGGTTCAGAGATCTACATTCTTTCAACATGGCAATGCTTGCCAAACAAGCAAGGAGACTCATCCAGTCACCTGACTCCCTTTGTGCTAGATTGTTGAAAGCAAAATACTTTCCAAAGTCTACCCTGCTGCAGACAAAAGTGAAGGAGGGATGCTCTTATACTTGGCGTAGTGTGATGAAGGGTGTGGAGGTTTTGAAGGAAGGAGTGATCTGGAGAGTGGGGTCTGGTTCCGATATCAACATATGGGTGGACCCGTGGCTTCCAAGAGAACCCAGCAGAAAGCCTATCACCCCGAGAAATCACAATCTGCTGACCAAGGTTTTAGACCTCATTGACCCATATACTGAAGAGTGGGATGAGCAGCTGCTGAATGACACATTCTGGGAGGAAGATGTGAAGCTGATTAGAGCAATTCCTGTACACATCGATATGCTGGACGTCTTGGGATGGCACTATGACAAGAAAGGCCAATTCTCAGTGAAATCAGCGTATAAGGTGCACAGGGCAGTGATGCTAAGATCCACACAATCGTGCAGGCCAGGAGGAGCCGAAGGGAGTCGTGCAAAGGAGGAGTACTGGAAAAAACTATGGAATTTAGACCGTCCACCAAAAATTAAGCACTTCCTCTGGAGACTTAGCCATAATACTCTAGCTGTCAAAACTGTCCTGAAAAGAAGGTGATTGAAGATCGATACAAAATGCTGTGCATGCAATAGAATGGATGAAGATGGGGGACACCTGCTGCTTAAATGCAAGGAAGTGAGAGAGGTGTGGAGAGAACTGAATTTAGAAGAGGTAAGACCGAAGCTAGCGAAGCAATCGTCCCCTCGATGGACATGATGGAGATGATTTTTAAGTTGCAACCGCGATTTGCAAAACCACGCTTATCACCTTACTCGGGCTGTGGGTGGAATGAGAGGAACCGAAGACGAGAAGAAGGCGGGGGCTCGAACGTCGAGAGAGGTCGCTTATATGGCGCGGAAGAGTTGACAAGGTGCGGTCGGTGAAACGACAAATGTATTGTCGAGAAAAAGTTCAGCAAATGCAAAGGGAGGAAGCCAACGACAAGAACTCTGAAGATTAATGTTGATGGTGCGTTCCACCCGAATTCCAACACTGGTGGCTGGGGCTATGCAATCAGAGATGATCGGGGTGTTGTCTTGCGGGCTGGTGCTGGTAGCTCAAGACACCTACAGGACCCCCTCCATGCTGAACTCTTGGCGTGCCTACAAGGCCCGAAGATGGTCGCTTGGATGGGCATAAACACAATCATGCCGAGACCGATGCAACTATGGTGCAAGCGGCTCAAGACCGACGACTTTCGCCCGTCGGCAATGGGTGTTCTTGTCATCGAAATCAAGCATGTCATTTTTAGTGATCTAAGTTCATACCTATTTCGATGCGCCCCGATCTTGTAATAAGTTAGCACATGCTTTAGCTTCTTTCGGTTGTAATTTGCCCGGAGGGGAATGCACCTCCCCGGCGTCCCAGACTGAAACTCGGAGGGTATTGTGTCCAGCGATTCAGCTGTGACAGAGTAATGGAAAGCGCTCTGTTCTCAAAAAAGAAACCAAATATTGGCATCTTGACCTTGGTAGAAGGTAACATAGCCATGACAATGAGAAAACTGAGATCAAGCCCATCGAGATTGAGAACACACATCAGGTTTGCTTCTCCAAGCGCCACCATAGCCTATTCAACAAGGCTGTGAGCTCTTAGTTCCATGTCGATCATCCACTGATTATGTTGTCCTCTGAACCTTTGGTTGGTCCTTTCCTTTTGGCCATCCATCCATTGATGATGTTCCAAACCAAGTCCTCAATGTTACTCCTAATGGTCCTACTTCGAGTGGTGTAAACAATGATTACTAAATTACTTTACCTAGTTGACATGGGGAAGTTGTTTCTATGGCAATGGACAGTCCAACAGAAAATATGATGGGTCTCTGTGTGTGCAATAAACAACATACATAACTCAAAGACTCAGCAAGAATCCAAATATTGGCATCTTGATCTTGGTAGAAGGTAAGGTAGCCATGACAAGGATAAAACTTTTGATCAAGCCTATCGGGAATAAAGGACGCACATTAGGTTTGCTTCTACAAGCACCACCACAATCTATTTTTCAAGGCTATTGAGCTCTCCATTCCATTTGGAGCAACAATTGGTTTTGTTGCCTTCTGGACCTCTGGTTGGTCCTTTTCTTTTGGCCATCCATCCATTAATGATTTTGCAAACCGATTCCTCAATTCAGTTACTCCTGATGGATGGTCCTGCTTTGAGGGGTGCAAACAATGATTTCTAAATTACTTTACTTAGTTGACATAAGGAGGCCATTTCTCTGGCAGTGGGCAGTCCAATAGAAAATAATGTGGGTCTTTGTGTGTGTCACAAACAACATACATTACTCTAATAGCTAGCAAGAAACCAAATATTGGCATCTTGACCTTGGTAGAAGGTAAGGTAGCGATGACATGGAGAAAACTTGAGATAAAGAATATCAGAATGCGCACACACATCATGTTTGCTTCTCCAAGCACTGCCATAGCCTATTCAACAAGGCTAATGAGCTCTCCATTCCATATGGAGCATGGTTTTGTTGTCTTCTCAAACTCTACTTGGTCATTTTCTGTTGGCCATCCATCCATTGATGACGTTGCAGACCGATTCCTCAATTCAGTTACTCCGGATGGTCGCGCTTCGAGTGGTGCAAACAATGATTAGTCAATATGGACTGAATGTAATAGAAAATATGGTGGGTCTTTGTGTGTGTCTGTTGCATTTCTTAAGCGCAATCACTAGAAATAGGTTTAGAACCCATCTCTAATAACGACGCCAGAAATGCGTCGTTGACATTCCTAAGTGAAACCACCGTGTGGGTGATAACACTAGGTACATCAACGATGATAGACCTTGCCAAATAGGATATTCATCGCAAGCGCCGCGGATCTATCATTGTAGCATTTCACCCTAAGTATTCAGGTATCGTTATTTATATTTTCCCAAAGGAAGGCATGGTGGAAAAGGATCTAATAGAGACATGAACAAGATAACATGACGTGTAAAGGACCAATGCTCATGACAGGGATATAAGGGAATCCGGTAAAGGGATAACTTGACACACTCACTCAAGCCAAACTCAAGGATAAAGATAAGTAAGGAATAAAGAAAGTCCTAAGTGGAGCATACGATTCTAGTCATGGCTGTGCATAGAACCGCTTGATAGTCGGGCAACACGCATGAGCGGGAGGTCGAGTGAGAATGAAATGGATAGTGAGACCTCCCGGTGCATCCGCCCAATGGAAGGCATTTACGAACTCCTACACAACATACGAACGTGGGGATTTCAAGGGGCGGTCAAGGCTTGTCACGACCCAGCCGCCTACCCCCTCAACCGTGGCATGCCGCCATATTCGAAGGATACCGGCATCCGGACACCACGCCCGCATACTAGGACACTACTCATGTCCCCCCATGGCCCCCACCCTATGGATGGACGGAATAGGACACGAGCAAGCCCCGAAGGACACAAAACGAACCGCCATTCAAAGACAATCCCGACACTACCCAATTATATTGCATGAATGGTTTAAGCATAAAGTTCTATATGACGATATCACAACATAGAAACTATAGACTAGTTCATGTGTCATGATCATGTCAAGAACAACATGTTAGATCATAGGATAAATCACGAGGTATAGAAATAACATGAAGACTCTAATCCTAATGCACAACCAAGATAAGATAAGAGCAACGCTTTGGAAGAATACCATAGAAAGATTTATTCCCTGGAATCCATCTTCCAAGGAGCCAAGCCCTCCTTGGTAGCTTTTTGCCTAGCTCCACATCCTAAACTACTAATCCTACTAGGAGGAGGAAGAAGAAGAAGTGGAGAGGAGAGAGTAGCTTTCTTGTGAGGTGTGTGTTTAATGAGGGGGAGAGGGCCTCCTTTTATAGGTAGAGGAGAGGGTGCTCATTGGAAAATGTCCCTCCCCATATGGAAGGAGCCAAAACCGTCCTTGGGCACCTTCCAAATCGCTTGAACCGACAATCCAACGTCGGCCGCGCCCGCTTATGGAAGGTAATGTACCGCCTCAAAACACAGGCCCGAACCGCCTCGGATGGGTGCGGCGCACAGTGGTGCGCGCACACTGTCTGGCTCGGTTCGGGCCGGCCTTGGCAGTTGGGCGTGTTTGGGCTTGAAAAGTTGTGTGGCGGTGTTTGCTCGGCCCGCCTCAGCGTGTTTGGTCCATTTCTCCCTTGGGCTTGATGTTCTTCAGAATGCGCTTTCCGTGGAGGCGTCTTTTGGTACATATTCCACTTGTTTCTTATATAAATCTGCACAATAAGAATTTGGACACTACAAGTGGAATTATGTCAATAATAAATGTATATGTGTGTAGTAAGGTATAGTTTCAACCCCTTATTGGTAGAATGTTGACGTTAAAAATGTGTCGTTAGTGACCGCCAACAATGTCACAAACAACATACATTACTCTAATAGCTAGCAAGAAATCAAATATTGGCATCTTGACCTTGGTAGAAGGAAAGATAGCCATGGTAATGAGAAAGCCGAGATCAAACCCATCGAGATTATTGAGAACACACTTCAAAGTTCTGCTTTCTTCAAGCACCGCCACAGCCTATTCAACAAGGCTATGAGCTCTCAATTCCATGTGGATCATCCACTGGTTATGTTGCCTTTTGAACATCTGGTTGGTCCTTTTCTTTTTGCCATCCATCCTACCAATTCCTCAATTTGGTTACTCCTGATGGTCCTACTTTGAGTGGTGCAAACAATGATTACTAAATTACTTTACCTAGTTGACATGGGAAAGTTGTTTCTTTGGCATTGGACAGTCCAATAGTAAATATGGTGGGTCCCTGTGTGTTCAATGAACAGCATACATAACTCAAAGACTAAGCAAGAATCCAAATATTGGCATCTTGATCTTGGTAGAAGGTAAGGTAGCCATGATAAGGAGAAAAATTTTGATCAAGCCTATTGGGAATGAGGACGCGCGCGTCGATTTGTTTCTCCAAGCACCACCATGTTGGTATTTCTAACGTCACTATAACAAAAAGGTGGAGTTAATCTCACCTTAGGCTATATGCCGCCGTCGAGACCCTCAGTGTGGTTCATCTCTTAACACTACTATGTGCTAGGTTGTCATCCCCAAGAAGCAATGCTAGGAAATGCATATGTGATACTCGTGAATGTGTTGTTTGCAATCTAAGGAAAAAAAATATAAAAGTCTATCCAAGCGCGCACGCATAAAAATACCACTTTGTAGCATTTCACCCCGGAGTAATCCAGGTTTTGTCATTTATATTCTACCACGAGGGAGGAATAATTAAAGGTGGGCTCATATACAATTGATAAGTGGCATACTTAACTTTAGCGAGGGTAAGTCAATCAATAATGATAATAATATGATAATGATAAATAAAGGCGAGGCATCACACACCGAGATGGGAATAGACTACTATAAGTTAGACTTAACATTGATTACCATAAGAGATTTAATTCTTCTATAGCATTGAATCTACTAAGTCATTACATCTACTCTATGGCATATGTTATCATATATAGCATAGTAAACTCTAGATTATGTATCCTGACGACTATCAAGGAAAATCAAGAGCGAAACAAGATATTCCCCATACTCATTGTCCACTTGTCTTATAGACGGAGGGTGGATTCCAAAGGACTCAACAGATCACACTCCCCGATCTACCACACGACCTCGAATATAAGGTGCACTCGCAGTAAATCATATATAAGCACCACGCTTACATAAATATCTCTACCACCTAACCCACTCGAGTACTGAATTAGGGCTCTATGAATAGATACATAAATCTATCATAAACTACATCTATATCAAGCATACTATTAGAATAAAGTAAGAACATAGCAAACAAACACATAATATTATAAAAGAGCAAATTCATAGATACAAGATAATATCTATACCGTAAAAAACTTGAAGATCTAGAACTCGGGTAGGCACACCCAGCTCTACTTGAATCGACTTGCTAATCAACTTAGACGAACTAGAACTAGATGAACTAGAACTTGAACAAGTAGCTAACCCTAATCTCCGTGGAGATACTCTCTTCTACTACGCCCCGACTTACAACCGAATTGATATGAATAATAATGAACTTAGGGTTAGCCCCGGGGGTCGGGGTCTTCTTATATAGGCCTTGGCGATGAACGATGACCATTGGACCAAACCGACCTTCAATAACGGTGTAGATACAACCTCAAAGTCGGTTACCAACCCGACCTAGAAACCCGAGGCCGACTGCGAGGGTCCCACCCGGCGGCCAAAATGAAATGACCCAAGGCCGCCAGGGTTGATCTCCCCTCGCCCTCTGGTTCCTTTTGGTGTCTCCCGGTACCTTCTAGAATGTTTTAGTCCACATTTTGGGTCGGGTTACTTCACGGTTAAGTGTTGTCATCATATGGGATGTATATTCGAGAACTTTCTCCATTCTTCTCTGCATTTATCTGTTAAGTCCCTGAAAATACATAAATCACCAAAACTCGTGGAACTTATTAGTATAAACCTCTAATCTAAGTATTTATTCAATTTATGTCCTTATTTCATATCTTGTTGACATATAAAAGTATATCATAACAAAAATGTCAACACACCACAACCTATGTTTCAAAGCGATTGAGCTCTCCATTCCATTTGGAGCATCAATTGGTTTTGTTGCCTTCTGGACCTCTGGTTGGTCCTTTTCTTTTGGCCATCCATCCATTGATGATGTTGCAAACAGATTCCTCAATTCGTCTACTCCTGATGTATGGTCCTACTTTGAGTGGTGCAAACAATGATTACTAAATTACTGTACTTAGTTTACATAAGGAATCCATTTCTATGGTAGTGGAGAGTCCAATAGAAAATATGGTGGGTCTCTCTTTGTGTAATGGATAGCATACATTACTTCAAGACTTAGGAAGAATCCAAATATTGGCATGTTCACCATGATAGAAGGTAAGGTGCCATGATAAGGATAAAAATAGAGATCAAGCCTATCGAGTGAGGGGGCGCAAGTTAGGTATACTTCTCCAAGCGCCACCACAACATATTCAACAAGGCTAGTGAGCTCTCCATTCTATATGTAGCATCCATTGGTTCGGTTGTCTTCTCAACCTCTGTGTTTTCTTTTTAGCCATCCATCCATTGATGATGTTCCAAACTAATTCCTCAATTCGGTTACTCCGGACGGTCCCGCCTTGAAAGTGTTGCGAATAATGATTACTAAATTACTTTAACCAGCTAACATAGGGAATTCGTTTCTATGACAATGGACAACCCAATTGAAAATATGGTTGGTCTTAGTGTGTGTAACAAACAACATACATAACTCTAAGACTTTGCAAGAATCCAAATATTGGAATCTTGACCTTAGTAGAAGGTAAGGTAGCCATGATACTGAGAAAAATTTGGATCAAGCCCATTAGGAATGAGAACACACGTCGGGTTTCCTTCTCCAAGCGCCAAGACAAACCAATTCAACATGGCTAGTGAGCTCTCCATTCCATGTGGATCATCCACTAGTTATGTTGTGTTCTAAACCTATGGTTGGTCCTTTTCTTTTGGCCAATAATCCATTGATGATGTTCCAAACTGATTCCTCAATTCGGTTACTCCTGATGGTCCTGCATCGGGTGGTGCAAAAATGATAACTAAATTACTTTAACCAATTGACATAGGGAAGGTGTTTCTATGGCAATGGATATAGTCCAATAGAAAATACGGTGGGTCTCTTTGTGTGTAACGAACAACATACATTACTCTAAACCTTACCAAGAAATCAAATATTGTTATCTTGACTTTGAAGAAGGTAAGGTAGCCATGACAAGGCAATAATTTGAGATCAAGCCTATTGGAATGCAGACGCACGTCAGGTTTGCTTCTCCAAGCACTGTCATAGCCTATTCAACAAGGCTAGTGACTTCTCCATTCCATATGGAGCATGGTTTTGTTGTCTTCTCAACCTCAGGTTGGTCATTTTCTTTTAGCCATCCATCCATTGATAATGTTACAAACTAATTTCTTAATTCGGTTACTATGGATGGCCCTGCTTCGAATGGTGCAACCAATGATTCTTGAATTACTTTACTCGGTCGACATGGAGAATTCGTATCCACTGCAATGGATAGAGTCCAACAGAAAATATGGCGGGTCATTGTGTGTGTAACAAACAAGAAACAATACTCTAAGACTTAGCAAGAAGTAAAATATTGGCATCTTGACCTTGGTATAAGGTAAGATAGCCATGACAAGGAGAAAGTTGATATCAAGCCCATCGAGAATGAGAACACACGTCATGTTTGATTCTCCAAGCACCGCCACAACCTATTCAACAAGGCTAGTGACCTCTCCATTCCAGGTCGTGCATCGATTGGTTCTGTTGTCTTCTCAGCCTCTAGTTGGTCATTGTCTTTTGGCCATCCATCCATTGATGATGTCGCAAACCGATTCCTCAATTCGGTTACTCCGAATGGTCCCGCTTTGAGTGGCGTAAACAATGATTACTAAATTACTTTACACAGTTGACATAGGGAATTCATTTCTATCACAACGAATAGAGTCCAATAGAAAATATGGTGCCTCCTTATATGCGTAACAAACAACATACATTACTCTAATACCTAGCAAGAAACTAAATATTGGCATCATGACCTTGGTAGAATGTAAGATAGCCTTGGCAATGATAAAACTAAGACCAAGCCGAGGAGAATGAGAACACCGCGTCGGGTTTCCTTCTCCAAGCTCCGCCCGACGCCTATTCAGCAAGGCTATTGAGCTCTCCATTCATTGTGGAGCATCAATTGGTTTTGTTGCCTTCTCAACCTACTGGTCGGTCCTTTTCTTTTGGTCATCCATCCATTGATAATGTTACAACCGATTCCTCGCCTCGGTTACTTCGATGGTCCCGCTTCGAAAGTGGTGCAAACAAAGATTACAAAATGACTTTACCCAATGGGAATTCATTTCTATGGCAATCTATATTCCAATATAGAAAATATGGTGGGGTCTCTATGTGTGTCACGAACAACATACATTACTCTCAGACCTAGCAAAAAATAATAATAATCAAATATTGGCGTCTTGACCTCTGTACAAGTTAAGATCACCCATGACAAGGAAAAAATTGAAATCAAGCCCATCGAGAATGAGAACACATGTTTGGTTTGCTTCTCTAAAGCGCCACAACACCCAACTCAACATGGCTAGTGAGCTCTCCATTTCATGTGGATCATCCACTTGGTTTGTTGTCTTCTAACCTCTAGTTGGTCCTTTTCTTTTCGCCATCCATCCATTGATAATGTGGCAAACCGATTCCTCAACCGGGTTACTCGATGGTTCTGTTTCGAATGGTGCAAACAAGGATTACTAAATTACTTTAATCGGTTAACAAAGGGATGTCATTTTTATGGAAATAGATACAATCCAATAGAAAATATGGTGGGTCCATCTGTGTGTAACTAACAACATACATTACTCTAATACATAGCAAGAAACCAAATATTGGCATCTCGACCTTGGTAGATGGTAAGGTAGCGATGACAAGGAGGAAAATTGAGATCAAGCCAACCGGAATGCGGGCGCACGTTAGGCTTGCTTCTCCAAGCACTGCCATAGCCTATTCAACAAGGCTAGTGAGCTAACCATTCCATATGGAGCATGGTTTTGTTGTCTTCTCAACCTTAGTTGGTCCTTTGCTGCTGTCCATCCATCCATTGATGATGTTGCAAATCGAATTCCTCAATTCGGTTACTCCGGATGGTCCCACTTCGAGTGGTGCAAACAATGATTACTTAATTACTTTACTCTATTGATAGAGAATTTGTTTCAATCACAATGGAATGAGTCCAATAGAAAATACGGTGGGTTTTTGTGTGTGTCACATACAACATACGTTACTATAATAGCTATCAAGAAACCAAATATTGGCATATTGACCTTGGTAGAAGGTAAGTTAGACATGACAATGAGAAAACTGAGATCAGGCCCTTCGAGATTGAGAACACACGTCAGGTTTGATTCTCCAAGCGCCGCCACAACCTATTCAAAAAGGTTGTGAGCTCTTAGTTCCATGTGGATCATCCACTAGTTATATGTTGTCCGTTGAACCTTTGGTTGGTCCTTATCTTTTGGCCATCCATCCATTGATGATGTTCAAAACCAAGTCCTCAATTTGGTTACTCCTGATGGTCCTAATTCGAGTGGTCCAAACAATGATTACTAAATTACTTTACCTAGTTGACATGGGAAAGTTGTTTCTATGGCAATGGACAGTCCAATAAAAAAATATGGTGGGTCTCTGTGTGTGCAATGAACAACATACATAACTCAAAGACTTAGCAAGAATCCAAATATTGGCATCTTGATCTTGGTAGAAGTTAAGGTATCCATGACAAGGAGAAAAATTTTGATGAAACCTATCGGGAATGAGGACACACGTCGGGTTTGCTTCTACAAGCACCACGACAGCCTATTTTTGAAGGCTATTGAGCTCTCCATTCCATTTGGAGCATCAATTGGTCTTGTTCCTTCTGGACCTCTGGTTGGTCCTTTTCTTTTTGCCATCCATCCATTGATGTTGTTGCAAACTGATTCCTCAATTCGGTTACTCCTGATGGATGGTCCTGCTTTGAGTGGTGCAAACAATGATTTCTAAATTACTTAGTTGACATAAGGAAGCCATTTCTATGGCAGTGGTTAGTCCAATAGAAAATATGGTGGGTCTGTCTGTGCGTAACGGATAGCATACATTACTTTAAGATTTGGGAAGAAACCAAATATTGACATGTTCACCATGGTACAAGGTAAGGTGCCATGATAAGGAGAAAAATAGAGATGAAGCCTATCAGGAATGCGGACACACATCAGGTTTACTTCTCCAAGCACCACTATAGCCTATTCAACAAGGCTAGTGAGCACTCCATTTTTTATGAGCAACCATTGGTTTTGTTGTCTTCTCAACCTCCGCATTTTCTTTAAGCCATCCATCCATTGATGATATTCCAAACTGATTCCTCAATATGGTTACTCCTGACAGTCCTGCTTCGAGTGTTACAAATAAAGATTACTAAATTACTTTATCCTGTTGACATAGGGAATTCGTTTCTATGGCAATGGATGATCCAATTGAAAATATGGTTGGTCTTAGTGTGTGTAACAAACAACATACATAATTCTAAGACTTAGCAAGAATCCAAATATTGACATCTTGACCATAGTAGAAGGTAAGGTAGCCATGACACTGGGAAAAATTCAGATCGAGCCCATTGAGAATGAGAACACACACTACTACAGAGTTGATTTTACACGATGTTTCAAAAAGCTTTTCCGTGGCGGTTTTTTGAGAAACCGCCATGGTAAATAGGTGGCCCGGCAGCCCCTCGTCCAAGGGAAAAACCACCACCATTAATCATCAAATAACCGCCACCGTTAATATTGGCCCATTTTAGCCCAACAAAGCCCATTACTGAGTTGCTCACCAAACCCTAAATCCCACCACTCTCTCTCTCTCTCATTCCCTCAGACTACTCTCTCTCTAAACCCCCACTCTCACTCTCTCTTAGCCACCCACTCTCCCGACGCCACCAGCTCTCTTCCCAACACCGACGCCAGTGAGGATGAACCCCGGCCCCGGATGCCGGCGCGGCCGATGAGAGTGCCGGATCTCGACCCGGCGACGAAGCCCCGGGCGAAGACCGACGGCCGGGCGAAAGCGGCGGCTGGGCGGCGAAGCCAGACCAACCGGCACATGTCGCGCCTCGGCGGCGGCGCGTGGGCCTCACTCCGCCACCTTCCCGCGACCCGACGGCGGGGCGCGGATTCCCCGCGGCGGCGAGGCGCCTAGATCCGGCGGCGGCGCCATTAAGGGGTGGGTTTGGGCTGGGCCGTCGATGTTTTACGACGAGAGCCCCCCACGGGGGTGAACCGGGCGGTTTGTTCGGGCCTCGATGAACTGGAGCGGGCGGTTTGTTCTTGCAGCTAACATTGAGAGCGGGGTTTTTATATCAGTTCGGGCCCTCGATCAAGGATCGGTAAAGACCTTACGTCCGGTCGGGCGTGAGCCTGTTTTTTGATTGATGGGGTTAGCCGAGAACCGGCTATGAAGCTTGCGGCAGCTTGGTTGTGGCCAAGCTTGTGTTCTATGCGTTCGTTCTCTCCTCTACGAGGTGTTCCTTGGCCGCCTTTTATAGTCTAAGGAGCCAAGGAACTCGCTACGTTCCTAGTCGGATACAGAGAGGGTTGTCCGTAGAGGAACCGAACACCCGAACTCTAAACAAGGTAACCTCGACTAGTGTTCTATCCTAATTACAACGAAGTCACCGTAGCTATGCTTCCATTGCCTTACGGGAGTTGTTTGTGGCCGCGGGCTAGGATAGAACCCCGCGAACAACTTCGGTAGAGTTCTTTGGTGATCCCTATCCACAAGCCCCCGAGCATCTCAAGGTCGAGCCATGAGAGTTGTCTTGCTTTTCTCGGGCGAGGCCTTGATATGGTCTTCAAGATCATCTTCACGGAGTGCAATTTTGAAAAAGTGCACCCGTAGGGTGTAGCCCCCGCTTCTTGCTTTTTTGGCGCAAAGAACTGGAAGGTCTTTGAGTTCTTCTCCTTCGTCTTCGAGTTCTTCTGTCGCCGTCGAGAGCTCTTCTTTCTTGAAAGAGAGCCTTGTTCCGCTAGCCCCCCCGAGCTTCTCAAGTTTGAGTCGTGAGAGTTGTCTACTCTTCTCGGGTGCGGTCTTGATGCGGTCTTCGTTGTCTTCATGCGGTGTGCACTTTTGTTGACAAAAGTGCACCCGTAGGGTGTAGCCCCTGAGCTTCTTGCTTTTTGGCACAAAGAGTTGGAAGGTCTTTGAGTTCTTCTCCTCCGTCTTCGAGTTCTTCTCGTCGTCGGAGCTCTTTTGAAAAAATCGTGCCCCCGGGTATCCTGTAGCCCCCCGAGCATCTAAGAGTTCTTTTTGTAGATTGAGCTCTTAGAGGTTCTTTTTTTCGAGGATTTTGACCGTTTCTCTTTTTTCAGATGCGGTCCACGGGAGTCACAATCTTTGCTTTTACTTTGCGCTCCATTTTTTGAGAAACGTCGGTGCATGGCGGTCATTGCCATAAATTCCATCTTAGCGTGATTTGAGGTGACCGCTCCTTTTTCTTTGGTTGCCTGTCTTCTTGTGGACTCGGTCCATAGGCATCTTCGGTTACGCCTATAAATATGGCCCGTCTTGCCGTTGATGAACGGGCGTCTTTCTTCTTCTCTGCTTCTTCTTCCTCTTGGACTATCTCTCCTCTTGTAGAAGAAAGCTTCTTTCTGAGCTTCTGATCCATGGCGGTGCCGTTGAGTGAGTTGGATCAGCCCCTGGGCGTCTTCTTGAGCCTTCGAGGTTCTTACTGCGGTGATGGATGTCTTGTGAAACGGGTAGAGGGGACTACTCGGCGGCGGCCCACTCTTGGGCGTGGCTAGCGGTGGGAAAGGGAGGCCTTGCGGCGGGGACGCGATCTTCTCGAGATCGAGTTTTCCTTCGCTCCGTCGTCCTACCCCACTTTGTTGGCCTCTGATGATGAGTGGGGCAGACTACTTCCAGTTGTTCCTTTGCTTGAGGAGGGCTAAGGTGCTTTCTTGGTCGGCTAGTCTGATCCTCACAATGTCCGTCGGCTCGAGTTTCTTGGAGAGGATAGCACCTGCTGTCTAGTTCAAGGGGGTTATCTTTCTCTAGATTCTTGCCTTTGAGTCTTGAGGAACTGCCGTGTGCGTACTCTTGCGGTACTTTGTTCTTTTCTAGGGTGTTGTCTTTGGCAAGGGTTCTTTTTCCCTAGGCCGGCCAGCCTTTGGAACTCGTGGTCCGTTGGTTCCCTGTGTATTCTAGGTTCTTCGGGCTTCTGGTACTTCTATGCAGATGCTGATTCCTCCATGGTCTTCTTAGCGTTCTTTGGTGCTTTGAGCTCTCGTGCATGGGTCTTGACTTCTTAGTCGAGATATGGAGGGATCTCCCCCTTGGCGTTTGGGGTCAGCTTGGTGGAGTTTGGAAACAGGTCCTGGCGCTCTATCTTCGTCGCTCTTAGACTCGGGCTCCTGCTGCCTTCTTGGAAGTACTCTTCAGAGTTGTTGGGCTCCTGGTCTTCTTTGTATCTTGTACGTGGGAGTTCTTGTTGGGCTCCCCGTGGATCTGAGTCTTCTTTGTATCTTGTAGGGAGTTGTATCCCATGTAACTTGTAATCTTCTAGATGTTGAATAAAGAGATCTGTCCCTTATCAGTCTTGTATTTGTACTTCTTGTATGTTTCTGATCTGCCTTCGTGCAGACTTGTTGCAGTTTGTTCTCTGCTTGTTCTTGAAGTGGTCATCCGGGTTGTTTTCCTCAGACGACTTGTTGCGATTGCGCCTTTAGAGTTCTTCCTTAGGCTTCCGGCTCTTATCTCCTTCTTGTAGACTCGTGCCGGGTTGTTTGGAATCATGCTCTATGCCATCAGTGTTGTTTTGTCTGATGATTCAGCTCGCCTTTCTGTAGACTTGGCTGTAGATAGGTTGAAGTCTTGCTTCGAGTCGCCAGGGTTGTTTTCCTGACTGGTCAGCTTGTATTCTTGTAGACCTGCTGGAGATAGCGTAGGATCTTGTCCTTGTGCGCCTTTGGGTTGTTTCTTCCTTGGCGCGTCAGCTAGCCTGTTCATAGGTCTTGCCGTAGTAGGTTGGAATCTTGCTTTAGTGCTTCAGAGTTCTTTCTTCTGAAGTAATCAGCTTGCCTTTTTTTGTAGACTTGGCTATAGATAATTCTGAAGTTCTCCTCCTGAATTCTAGGGTTGTTTTTCTTGAAGTATCAGCCCGCCTTTTCTGTGGACTTGGCTGAGGATAGTTGTAGAGGTCTGCTCCGTTTTGTCAGTGTTCATATCCTCTAACAAATGACTTCTGTCTTCTTCTTTAGACTTGTCATGATGATTGGAGACTTGCTATTGAATTCCAGAGTTGTTCTTTCTGGAGTATCAGCCCGCCTTTTCTGTGGACTTGGCTGAAAGGTGATGGAGTCTTGCTCCTGGTCTTCAGGGTTGTTCCTTCTGAAGATCCAGTTCGTCTTTTCTGTAGACTGGCTGGTGATGGTGGAGTCTTGCTCCTGGTCTCCAAAGTTGTTCTTCTGAAGATTCAGCTCGTCTTTTCTGTAGACTGGCTGGTGTTGGTGGAGTCTTGCTCCTGGTCTTCAGGGTTGTTTCTTCTGAAGATTCAGCTCGTCCCTTTCTGTGGACTTGGCTGAGGATAGTTGTAGAGGTCTGCTCCGTTTTGTCAGTGTTCACATCCTCTGACAAATGACTTCTGTCTTCTTCTTTAGACTTGTCATGATGATTGGAGACTTGCTCTTGAATTCGAGTTGTTCTTTTTCGGAGTATCAGCCCGCCTTTTCTCGTTGACTTGGCTGAAAGGTGATGGAGTCTTGCTCCTGGTCTTCAGGGTTGTTTCTTCTGAAGATTCAGTTCGTCTTTTCTATAGACTGGCTGGTGATGGTGGAGTCTTGCTCCTGGTCTCCAGAGTTGTTCTTCTAAAGATTCAGCTCGTCTTTTCTGTAGACTGGCTGGTGTTGGTGGAGTCTTGCTCACGGTCTTGAGGTTGTTTCTTACAAGATTCAGCTCGTCCCTTCTTTGGACTTATCGATGGTGGTTGGGGGCGTCCCCATGTTGCGGGGTTGTTTTCCTCGGCATGTGACTTGTGTCTTCTTACGAGACTTGTCACGATTGTTCGGAGGGTCTCTCCAGTCGTTTCGGTTTCTCCTTTTAGGCCCTCTAGCGTTGTCTTTTCTTAGACATGCTAGTGTAATTTGGTGGAGTCGTGCTCCAAAAAGAGTTGTTCTAACTCATGGTTGCCGCTTCTGGGCTAGGGCTCTCCCATGCTTTGTCTAGTGGACTATTCACATGACGTCCCTTGTAAGGTTCTCGGTCCGGGCCCATTTAAGTGCACCTTTGGACTGAAGGTCAAGATGGTTGGGTTCCTATTTCATAACACTACAATCCACCTTGCCCGTTTGGGCTGCTCGCTTTTCGAGAGACTTGTGTGAGACGATGGGTTTCTATTTCACAACACTACACCGTTCACGCCCAATTCGAAGGCCGTCCGCCCGTCATTGGACATAGTGACACTTTCGGACCCTCGATGGCCTGCAGTGACCTAGGCGGGCCGATCCCAACGTCCTCTTTTCTCAAGAGTCGAAGTTCACGATCTTCCGCTAGGATTTAAGGTGTGGGCGCTATTCCGAGCTAGGACGTTGCGTGGTTCCACCCTTGGAATTTGACCTCCGTTCTGGTGGTCGGGGTTGCCTTCTTTTTGGTCGACTTCTTTACGTGAAGCGCCAATTCGGGTTGTTTGTTCTTCTCCCTTGGGAGGCATGCGCTTTACTTTTGGCGACTTGTTTTGGTTGAAGTGCTTGGTAGCCGCGTATTTGGTGACCTTTCCCTTGATGGTTGGTCCATGGTTCTTCTCAGGCTGGGTCTTCTTCTTGTTGAAGTGTCAGAGAGTTGTTTTTTGCGTTACGCTTCTTCTCTGTTGCCTTGAGTTCCTCCTCGATTCTGGATAGAACCTTTTGAGTTGGCTTATGTGCCGGGGAGTTTCTGATTTCTTCTCCTTGCATGGTCATCGGTTCATAGGTTCCCGGTCCCGAGTACTCTTTTGACGATGTATGGTCCTTCCCATGGGTTTTTGAGCAATTTGTGCTTGCCTTACGTCTTTTGATTTCTCTTGAGTACTTGATCTCACGGGTTGAGGTTTCTTGGACATGTGCTCTTGTCATAATGCCTTCTTAGTCCTTGCGGATATCTTGCGTTACGGAGGATTGCATTTGATCGACTTCTTCCGCACCGGTCGATTTCTAGTCTTCTTATTTGTTCTCCCTTCTTCTTCTTCAAATTGCTCGATCCTTGGAGAGCTCCATATGAGGTCTCGCGGTAGAACGACTTCGATCCATATGTTAGGAAGAAAGGTGAGTAGCCTTGTTGCTCTGCGATTTGAGTTCTTAGGCCCCGGGCGACTTTTGGAAGTTCTTCAATCCATTTTGCTCCGTAGTCTTTGAGTTCTTCATATAGTCTTGGCTTTAGTCCGGCAAGGATGAGACCGTTTGCTCTTTTCGACTTGTCCGTTAGCTCGAGGATGTGCCACGTAAGCATAGTCTATCCGTATGCCACAATCTTGTGCCCAATCTTCGAATTCTAGGCGTGAATGGTGATCCGAGGTCGGTGATGATCCCGTTGGGCATCCCGAATCGTGCATGATCTCTTGGATGAACTCGACCGCCTTGGTGGAGCTGAAGGTGACCAATGGCTTGTATTCTATCCATTTGGTGAATTTGTCGATGGCGGCGTAGATATACTCATATCCTCCCTTGGCTCTTTTGAGTGGTCCGACTTGATCCGGTCCCGGCAGAAAAAAGGCCATGATGGTGGTATGCGATTAAGTTGTGGTCGGCACATGTGCTTATCTTACGAACATCCGGCATCCTTTGCATCTTCGGACGAGTTCTTCTCAAGTCTTTGAGGGTCTGTTGGCGGTAGTATCCGGTTACTCAATGCTTTTCCCACGAGGGGTTCTTGACGCCTGCGTGGTTTCCACAACATCCGAGTGGATTTCTTGTAGGATGTCCTTTCCTTCTTGAGCTTATGCATTTGAGTAGTATTCCCGATGATGTTTGCTCTTTTGTAGAGCTTGTCTCCGATGAGCACATAGTTCTTGCTTCTTCTCAAGATCCTTGTTGCTTCGGCTCATCGGGTAGCGTCTTGTTCTTGATGAAGTTAATGATGTCTTCGATCCGGGGAGTTGTTCTCGCGACTGGAGATTATCATCACGCCGTTTAGGGCTGATTGCTCCATCTTTGTCTTCTTCTAGGTTCCCTTTGATGGATGGTTTTAAGAGTTCTTCGACGAATACTCTGGTGGGACTTGTGCTCTGTCGGATCCGAGTTTGGCTAGCACGTCTGGCCGCCACATTCGCATCTCTCGAGCACATGCGGGATTTCTAGGCCTTGGAAGTTCTTTTCCGGCTTGCGTATTTCTCAAGCAATAGAGGCCCATGTTGTCCTTTGTGTAGTCCCGTCCTTGTTGACTTGATTGATGACAACAATGAGTCGCCGTATACTTGTAGTCTCTTGATTCCCGAGTTCTTGCTATCTTGAGGCCGTGGATGAGTGCTTCATATTCACCTCGTTGTTTGTAGCTTGCCACATGATTTGCGCGGACGTACTTGAGTTGTCTTCCTTACGGAGATATGAATAAAATCCCGGCTCCGCCCCTAGCTTCAACGATCCATCAAGTACATGTTCCAATGCTTCTTGATGTCGTCGGGTATGGGTTGTTGGAGCTCTGTCCCATTCTGCTATGAAATCTGAAGTGCACGGGATTTGATTGCTCTTCTTGGGGTGAACTCTAGATTCAATGCTCCGAGTTCTCTTGCCCACTTTGATATTCGCCTGTTGAATCTCTGTTCCTCGGATATATCGCCTAATGGTGAGTCGGTCCTGCACCGTAATCTTGTGGTTGTCGAAGTAGTGTCGTAGCTTCCTTGATGTGATCGGTATGGAATAGAGTAGTTTTTGTGCGTGAGGGTATCGAGCCTTGGACTCGGATAGGACCTCACTCACGTAGTAAACCGGCCTCCGAACTTTGGCTTTGAGTTGTCCTGCTCTTCTCTCTCCACGATGATTCTTTGAACTAACCACTTTGTATTTGTTCTTTGCTATGTAGAGCGGGGGTTCTTCTTGATCCTTTGGGGGTGTTAGGACTGGAGCTATTGTAAGGTATTGTTTGAGTTCTTCAAACGCCTTGTCCGCATCATCCGTCCATTTGAATTCTCCTTTGGTTTTGATGAGTTTGAAGAAGGGTAGCCCTTTCTCTTCATATAGCGATACCTTCTAGATTATAGGGCCCACATACATGTACCCATTTGTCCCAAGGACTTTCGATAAGATGTATATGAACCAAATGGTCTAGAAAGCACTATTGTATTGTCTGCGAGGATCTCATCATATACAAGTCGTCGTAACATTACAACCATTTATTCAAATACAAGACGTCTTGTATTTGAATAAATGGTTGTAATGTTACGACGACTTGTATATGATGAGATCCTCGCGGACAATAAATAGTGCTTTCTAGACCATTTGGTTCATATACATCTTATCGAAAAGTCCTTGGGACAAATGTACATGTATGTGGGCCCTATAATCTAGAAGGTACTGACCCATCTGTATCGAGCTCATCATTAACAAGTTATTGTAGCATTGCTATTTTAAAAATTCCAAAATAATTTGAGTCAAAGCAATTTAATCTCTATTTGGTCCAAATTGCTCACTACTCATCTTACTTCATGTTTAATTCTCTTCTACATTCAAAAGGATAGTAGTGGAGTTTCATAATCTGTTGCCCTATGTTTTAGGTTTAATGTTTCTCGTAAGTTCGAATCATGCATCATGCTTATTTAACATAATGATAAAACTTTCCCCTTTTTGGTGGTTTGGGTTAGGAATCATAATCCTATTCTTGCTAAACCCTAGACTTCCTTAGTCTAATCTCGGTCTTGACCTCTACGGGCATGGCCATCACTAGGAGGACAAAAAGGAAGAGGACAGTCCACGCGGAGTTCCCCGCCACCCGGCTTGCTCCACGGGGCAATGGGAGTAGCGGCGGCGGCGATGGCGGCCGCGGTCGTACCGGTGGCGGCCGCCGCGATAGCGGCGGCGGCGATAGCGACCGCGATGCGTACGATGGCGGCCGTAGCGATAGCGGCGGCGGCGGCGGTGGCTACGGCGGCAATGATAGTGGCGCCCGGGTTACCCCGAGCGAGAGGATCTCGGCGGTGACCCGGGGAACTAGAGGAGGTTCGCCGGGATAGGGCGGATGCAATAGTTCATGTTGGGAATCGCAAGGGAGCTCGAACGTCATGAACCGGAAGCTCGGGGAGACTAGTCGCGAGAGAGCCTTGGAGATGCGGGGACATGACAAGTCCGATGTGGCGTGTCTATGATCTAGACTGCCGGTCGCGGATCTCCGGGATCACAACCATGCACTCCGGGGAGGTCCTTCTGCGGCGGTATGGTGATGTCCCGGATATGAGTATTCCCGATCCCGCTCCTCGAAGCTCCTGCAGCCCCGGACTGGGGCGATCATGATAAGTGATGACGAGGAAGATGAGGAAGTGGAACCTATCATCATCGAGGTGTACTCCAAATGATGATGATGCTTGAAGAAGGAGATGGTGATGAAAGTGAAGTGAAGATGGTGTAAGATGTGTAAAATAGGAGTTGTTGTAGTATAAATAAACCCTAGTGGGGAGGGTAGTTTGCCCTGCGTGCAAACTTGTGTGCTGTTGAGAACTTTTAGAGCTTGGTTTGTAGTAGTTGTTGGTTGTGGTTGTTTCATGTGAAACTTGTAGTTGTTGGCAGGTTTGAAGTTGTTGGGTTGTATGCTAGAAGCTTATGGTACTTTGTAAACTTAGTTAGTACTTGGCTTGTATGGTTGCTTCTAGTTAAATAAAATCTAAGTTAGTTGTTTGTTAACAGATGCCTGTCACTCGATCTGCCGATCGTGCTGGTCCGTCCCAGGAGGGGGATAATTTGCCAAATCCACCAACCATCCCTCCTACCTTGACCGATGCTATTGCGGCATTAGTCCAAGCCACTACCGAGAATACTAGATTCATGCGGGAGATGGCCCAAAATAACCAAAACCAAAGACTGAACCGTAACCCACACAATGGAGGATCCGAGAACCTCTACCATAAATTTACCGAAACCCATCCACCCATTTTCCGTAAGGCAGAGGAACCTCTGGAAGCTGATGATTGGCTTCGCACTATGGAATTGAAATTTGAACTTGTTGAAGGGTGTACTGAGTACCATAAGCCCAACTTTGCCGCCCAGCAACTCCGAGGTGGTGCAACATCATGGTGGTCAAATTTCTTGGCAATGCAACCCGCTGGACATCGGGTGACTTGGACGGAATTCCGCGAGGCGTTTCGTTCTCACTATATTCCAGAGGGCGTTATGGCCAAGAAATTAACTGAATTCTTGGAGTTAAAGCAAGGAGACATGAGTGTGATGGAGTATGTGAATCAGTTCAATCAACTATCACTGTATGCACCTACTCATGTGGACACTGATGTGAAGAAGAAGGAATGGTTCTTGAGGGGATTGCACCCAAAGCTTCAGACTTTGATGCCAGTCCGATCTACCGACACTTATTATGAAGTGGTGAATCTGGCAGTGAGTGCAGAAGAGAAGTATCGTGCTTACAAGGAGATGAAAGGAAAGAAGAAGAGTGTGTCATCTGCTTCTTCTGGCGGCAACATGAAGCGCCAGAAAGTGTTCTATCATCCAAGAAATCACTCGTCCTTTCTTTCGTCGTCCCCGGCAATTCCGGCCTAGACAAAGAGCCATCCTTCAGTCCGGCTGGAGCTCTACCATATCCCCGCCAGCCAAATGTCCCCGCTATCCGAAATCCTGCTCCACAGGGCCAAAGTGGTCCTGTATGTTTCAACTGCGGAAAACCTGGTCACTATTCCCGAGAATGCCCCAATCCTCGGAAGTATGGTCCAAGCTATCAGACAGCACCGGGTAGTCAGCAGTTGCAGAACAAGAACAATGGTGGGCAGAATGCTCAGAAAGGAAAAGGGGAAAAGAAGACTGGAAGGGTATTCTATACAAGTGCTGGAGAAATTCCTGCGGGAGAACCAGTGATGATGGGTATGTTTCCTGTTGCCAATCATCCTGCAGTTACATTATTTGATTCTGGTGCATCCCATACATTCATCAATAGAACATTTGTGGTCAAACATGAAATAACTATTGGGGAAGCAAAAGAAGATTTTCATATACAGACACCTGGGGGACGTCTGTGTACTAAGGAAATGGTACATCAGGTGCCTATAAAGTTAGGTGGGCATGATTTTCCCACCAGTATGGTAGTCCTTAAGGATCGGGATATAGATGTAATCCACGGGTATGAATTGGATGTATCGGCATGGGGTCATCATTGATATTCTCGAATAGAACTATCAAAGTAAATATTCCCGATAGCAACTCTCAACTTCTTATTCAACTTCCGATTCCTAAGAGAGAGCGGTTGAAAGAGTTTGTGCTACATCGGCCAAAAGAAATTAAGAATATCCCAAATAGTCCGTGAATTTCCTGATGTATTCCCCGATGATTTGCCTAGTTTACCACCGGATAGAGACGTTCGATTCAAGTATAGAGTTGAAACACGAACCGCACCGATATCTAGAAGAGCTTATAGAATGCCCCCGAAAGAATTAGCGAGTTGAAGACTCAATTGCAAGGATTGCTTGATAAAGGTTTTATCCAAAATTAGTTCTTCACCTTGGGGATGTCCTACGATATTTGTGAAGAAGAAGGATCAAACCACGAGGCTATGTGTGTGGACTATCGTCCACTCAATGAAGTAACAATTAAGAACAAGTATCCTTTGCCCGCAATTGATCTTTTGTTTGATCAACTTATGGAGCCAAAGTGTTCTCCAAAATTGACTTGAGATCGGGTATCATCGGATAAAGATTAAGCCCAAGATGTACCAAAGACGGCTTTCACTACCGGATATGGTTTATATGAATATTTGGTGATGTCTTTTGGGTTAACAAATGCCCCACTCACTTTTATGTATCTGATGAACACTGTCTTTATGCCCGAACTTGACAAGTTCGTGGTGGTCTTCATTGATGACATCTTGATATACTCCAAGAACAAGGAAGAACATGCCGAGCATCTTCGGATTGTTCTGAAGCGTTTGAGAGACCATGAGCTATATGCAAAATTCAGCAAATGTGAATTCGGTTAGAAGAAGTGCAATTCCTAGGGCATGTATTGTCCGGCCGATGGAGTTTCGTAGATCCAAGCAAAGTCAAGGATATTCTCAACCGAAGCCGCCTACCACTTGTTCATGAAGTTCGTAGTTTCTTGGGAATGGCGGGTTATTACCGTCGTTTTATTCCTGACTTCTCTAAAGTGGCCAAACCTATTACTGAGTTGTTGAAAATTCAAACTAAGTTTGTCTGGTCACCTGAATGTGAGAAAGCTTTCCAGACCTTGAAGAAGTCACTCACAACTGCACCAGTCTTGGCACAGCCAGATATCGAGAAGCCGTTTGATGTGTATTGCGATGCTTCCGAATAGGAATTGGGTGTGTGCTTATGCAAGAAGGTAGAGTTATTGCCTACGCTTCTAGACAACTCAAGCGTCATGAAGAACACTACCCAACCCATGATCTAGAATTGGCAGCAGTTGTCCATGCTTTAAAGATCTGGCGACATTATCTGTTGGGCAATACCGCCATATTTATACGCACCATAAGAGTCTAAAGTATATATTCACTCAATCGAGTTGAATATGCGATGAAGAGAAGGTGGCTAGAGTTGATCAAAGATTATGACCTTGAGGTGCATTACCATCCCGTAAGGCAAATGTGGTTGCCGATGCACTCGATCGCAAGGTTCATTGCAATTGTTTGACAAAGGAGTCTAAGAAACAGAACTTTATGCCATGAGTTAGAAAAATTTAATATAGAAATTGTCAAACAAGGAACTATAGCCAATCTCACTTATCTACCAACTCGGAGGATCGATTATTGAGGCACGTAAAGGAAATAAGAAAATAGCATGTATCAAGGAGGTAGTTAGAAGTGGGAAGCCTACTTGGTTCGAATTGATGAAGCGGATGTGTTATGGTTCAAGAATCGGTTAGTAGTGCCGAAAAGTCCCCGAAGTTACGTCGACAGGATCCTCGATGAAGCACACTTAACTAGATACTCTATTCATCCGGGAAGTACCAAGATGTATCGGGACTTAAAGCAAAGGTTTTGGTGGACAAAGATGAAAATTGAGATAGCCCTAAGTATGTAGCTAGATGTGATACATGCCAGCGAAAGTTAAAGCCGTCCACATGAAGCCTGCGGGGATTGTTGAATCCTCTCCCCCGTTCCATCATGGAAATGGGAGGAAATTGGAATGAATTTTATTGTTGGTCTACCCCTGGACATCTAAGGGTTTCGATTCCATCCGGGTCATTGTAGATCGTCTCACAAAGATAGCTCATTTTCTTCCTGTCAAAGATACTTATAGAGCCCCAGACTATGCTAGACTTTATATTCAACGAATCTTTAGTCTTCATGGTGCACCAAGGAAAATCGTGTCAGATAGAGGTTCAGTGTTTATGGATAAATTTTGGAAGAAGTTACAAGAGTCTTTGGGTACTCAGCTTATGCATAGCACTGCTTATCACCCACGCATCGGAGGACGTAATCGAAAAGGGTTAATCGATACTAGAGGATATGTTGAGGGCTTGTGTTCTTACCTATCCTGCTAAGTGGGATGAATGCTTGCCTTTGGCAGAATTCTCTTACAATAACAGCTACCAAGAAAGTATCAAGATGGCACCATTTAAAGCTTTATATGGTCGCAAATGTAGGACTCCACTCAATTGGTCTGAATCTGGAGAAAGATGGTTCTTTGGTGTGGATTTAGTAAAGGATGCGTAAGAAAAAAGGTTCGGGTTATACAAGCCAATATGAAGGCGGCCCTCGTCTCGACGTAAAAGCTATGCTTGATAAGAGGCGACATCCTTTGGCATTCAAAGTAAAAAGATTTTGTTTATCCGAAAGTGTCTCCAATGAAGGGAGTAAAACGTTTTGGAGTCAAGGGAAAATTAGCACCTCGATATATTGGGCCATTCCAGATAATCGAGAAATGTGGAGAAGTAGCATATAAATTGAGATTGCCAGAACGACTTTCAGCAGTACACAATGTGTTTCATGTATCACAGTTGAAGAAATGCCTTAGAGTGCCAGACCAAGTAGTTGACTTTGAAGGAGTTGAACTTGAACCTGATTTGACTTATTCCGAGTATCCAGTTAGAATCTTAGACCAAAAAGACCGTGTTACTCGAAGAAGAACAACCAGGTGGTATAAGGTTCAGTGGAATCAACATTCTGAAGAAGAAGCTACCTGGGAGTCAGAAGAGTTCCTCCAAGAACATTTTTCCGGAGTTTTATGCTACCATCTAGATGTAGTTCGTTGTAATTATAGTGGGTATTTCTTTTAAGTTTAGTAGAAGTGACTTTTGTAAACTCCTAGTTGTTTTGTGAGCAAATTAGGTGTGTCTTCCTGACACATTTCCTTTGCCGTTATGTTTGTCTGTTTGTGTTCCTAAATCTCGGGACGAGATTTCTTTAAGGGGGAAAGAGTCAGAACACACCGGTGTTATATCACTAAAATCGGCCATGTCATCATATGCATTGCAAAGCGTCATTTTTGAGAACCTTGTCATGCATTCATTAAAATGAGTTTAATTCAATGCAATGTTTGTTAAATGACTTGTATTGCAATTTGTATGATGAATTGAGTGATATTTCATGTGTCAAACCCTACTCTTCAAAAGTCTAGTTTTACCCCCTTTTCAATTATTTCAAATTTAAGCAAAATTTGGGAAAACTTCCAACATCAACCTTGTAGATCTTTTTGAGATGAACAAAGTTGATGTTTTGAGTTTTTCAAGTTTAGTTCAAATTTTTAAAGTAATTTCAAATCCCAATTTGAATTTCAAATCTGACTTTTCAAGAAGTCAATCTTAGAGGCCGAATTAGGAAATCTTCCAATTGAGAAAAATGTAGATCTCGAAAAATTATGCAAAAGTTGTGTTTGGAGATTTTTGAGTGTAGTTCAAATTTTGAAAGTAATTTGTGAATTTCAGTGGCTAGGGTTAGAATTTAAATTTTTGGGGGGGAAAGGTGAACAGTGCCGGCCACGCAGCTGCTTGCCGCCGGCCGCTGTTCTCGGTCCTTCGCCGGTCCCCGCCGCCGTCCAGCCTGGCCACGCGCTGTCCCGACGTGTCAATCACATCCACCTCAACCGCCATCGTGTCCTCGTCATAGGAGCCCGTCATCCCTCGCCGCCATCAACAGGGTCGTCGGACCCCGCAGCCAGCCGCTGTGTCGTCGTCGCCGATTCCCAGCCGTCCGAGCGCGCCAGCTCCTGCTTGAGCGTGTCAATTGAGTCGCAGCCGTGTCCTCGCCCCGTCTTCTCGAGCCTAGCGCAGCAGGAGGGCCACTGCCGACGACGTGGTCGTTTTGCACTCCTCTGACGCCGGCCGACCGACGTTGGCATCGCCTATAAATTGGCGTCAATCCCTTCAGTGCTCGCCCTTCGCGTTTGTCACCTTCGTCGCAACTCCCTTGCGAACCAAACCAGCCCAGAACCACAGCAAACCCTTCTCTGAATCGCCCCAAACGACGTCGTCTTCTCCTTCTCCGGCAAGACCTCCGCCGCCGCTCGGGTTGCCGTCGCTAGCCTTTTCTGGTGAGCTTCGCCGCAAACCGACGCTTGTTTCTTGATCCCCTTGATGATGTAGTGCTGATGCGCTCACTTGTTGCCTCAGTTGATCACTAGCCTCGCCGGAACGCCATCACGCTCACCGGAGACCGCCGCCGAAGCCGCTGCCACCGTCGACCATCCTGCTCCGTCGTGTTTTTCTTCGAACCAACGTGAGCATCGTGATCCCCTTACTCGCGCGCACCCGTAGGAGCTTTTAATTTCAAGTCTAGTGCCCTAGGTTCGTCGGAACGCGGATGCCGACGAGCTCCGCCATGGCCGCGCCGCCACGCGACATGCTAGGTCCGTCTTGGGTCGGTTTTAGGGCCTGTTAGATGGGGCTCGGGTTCGCCCGATGGTGCTGGACTAGCCAGTGCCCCTCCCGTGGCCTCTAGCTGCTCCGTCGAGCGTCGCCGTCGGCCACAGCGCCGCCGGGCCGCCATCGCCGTTGGTGGTGGTGCCCCTGTCCGTTTCTTGTCGCGTTTGTGCGCTAGATTGAGTCGCCATGTCACCAGGATCACGTAGGGCAGCTTAGTGTCGCCGGAGACCTCACCGCCGGCGAGGAATCGCCGGTCAGCGCCGGCGAGCGCGCCGGTCAGCGTCGGGCGCTGGCTGGGCCTCGCTGGGCCGCGCGCGTGCCGCACAGTGTCGGGCCAGATTTGGCCCATGGCCCTGTTTCTTATTTCAATTCGATTTTCTAATTTTATTTAAATGTGTAAATTTCAGTTTCGTCTAAAATTCATAGAAAAATATCCAGAGCCTAGAAAATTATGAAAAATTTTGTGTGTGCTGTTCAAGATGTACATAATGTAGGAAAAATATCAAAATTAAATTTTAAACTGTTTTGGCATGTTCAAAAATTAGTAGCTTAAATAAAAAAATGAGACTTTGGTGAATTTTATAAATTAATCTATACTTCTAAAATTCATGAGATTTTATTTAGAACTGTTTTATGATAGGACCTACTTGTAGAAAAAGTTTGGGGTCAGATTGAGTTAGTTATATTATTTTCTATTTTTATGCTTTGTTTTAATTATAGAAAATGAATGTTGTTTGATGTAGAAATGTTGTGTTGTTTTGTGAATTAGAATCTTATTGGTGTAAAATGGTCCTTGAGAACTCCTTAGGCAATGGTGATGATATCTTTAAAGTAGTTCAACAAGTTGGTTTTGTTAGGTTGCAACTTTATCGTGAAGGAAAGTTGTACTCAAGTTGTTGTTTAAATTCCATGCACTTCAAAGCATCATGTTTATCATTTCGGCATCATGTTGAAACATGCATTATCCTCGTGTAGAGAACGATAGTGGGAATTTCAAAGTTGAGGAAGTTTCGAGGAGTTTGTGAATCCAGTTCCAGTGGGTTTTGATATTTGTGGATCGGATCCCGAACCTTGAGTGCTACTTACCAAGGCAAGCCCCTGGATGCATTTAAACCTTTCCTTGTTATTTTACAAAGTTTATTATCACTTATGTTGATGATATGATGCATTAGGTGAATAGGAGTTGAGTGATTACCTATTTGATGCATAACCATCCTTGTTATTGAATTATCACCCTTGATAACCTGTTTTATTTCAAAAAGAGCTAAATGCTATGCTTTGCTTAAAAGTTAGAATGCTTTTACAATGTTTACAAAGTTCTTCAATGATGATTCACACTTAGAATGTGAGAGATAAGTTAAATTGAGACCGGTCGGGTAACTTGCATTGAGAAGGGAGTCTCTTTGTAGTGTTTCCTACTGTGTCGGTTAAGCAATCGCTCGTTGGAAGGCCCTTGGATCATGAACTTTGTATACCGGCCACATACTTTGGGTAAGCCTGATCTCGGGGGTGTGTCAAATCGGGAACGCATAAACAACCGCGCCTTTGGGAGTGGAGAGATGGCGGGAGTACAAGATACCCTCGGTGGGTTAAAGTCCCGGGGACGGAGGCGTCTCAGTATTCTCGGGTGGCGTGGGACGCCGGTCCTGTTTTTGAACGAACTGGGGAGATGGTTGATATATGCAAGCTTGGGTGCTACATATATCGTGTGGTGAGGTATCCCCACCGGGTTAAGTGATTCGAATCGCCGTTGCTCTACGATATAAGGAGACTTGATCCTCGCACCTCCATCGTAGTTAAATTATGGAACCTTGATGAAGTTTAAAAAGGAAGTTGGTTGAGAAGTGATTGCTTTAGTAGATGATCACCTAGATGAGAGGTTCCACTAAAGTTGAATTAAAACTTTGAAAGTAGGAACCAACTTTAGTAAGCTTTTATGTAAAATGAGTCCTTGATATAACCTAACCTATGACCAAAGATTCCCGAGTCTTCTCCTATTTTCTTTAGTCGGGTAAGCCTTGTTGAGTACTCCCGCACTCGGGGTTCTTTAAACCCTTGTTGCGGGGAGAGAGCCGGGGCCAAATGTGTGTTGGTCCTTGTTGCATGACAGTGTTCCGTGGGATGAGGAGGAGGAGTAGGCCGGTGACCCTTGGGGCGTGGTCTTATGTTCTTTGTTTAAAACTCTACTACTATGATATTTGGTTTTGTAATAATTTACTTAAGTTTAAATCTGAGTTTGTAAAATTAAGTTATGTAAGACTTCCATTTGTTTCACTTCGTCTTGTATTTGAATAAATGGTTGTAATGTTACGACGACTTGTATATGATGAGATCCTCGCGACAATACAATAGTGCTTTCTAGACCATTTGGTTCATATACATCTTATCGAAAGTCCTTGGGACAGCGGTACATGTATGTGGGCCCTATAATCTAGAAGGTACTTTGTTACACTCTCCAAGCTTGGATATGAATCGTTGAGTGCCGCCATGCATCCTGTGAGCTTCGGGCGTCCCTTGACGCCGAGGTTGTGTCATCTCGGTGATTGCTTTGATTTGCTTGGTGCTGGCTTCAATGCCTCTCATTGTGACCAAGAAACCCAAAGAGCTGCCCCCGATGGTACTCGAATACGCATTTGGTTGGATTGAGCTTCCATTTCCACTTGTTGAGGTTCTTGAAAGTCTCTTCTAGATCTTGAATCGAGTTTACGGTTCTCTTGTTTTCACCACTACGCCGCTCTCACGTATGCTTCGGCATTTTTGCCAATCTGCTCTCCTAAACAAGTCTCAGACGCTTCTTTGATACGTTGCTCCGGCGTTTTTCAATCCAAAGGACATTGTTTTGTAGCAGTAGGCACCGAAGGGGGTGATAAAAGAGGTTTTGCTCTGATCTTCTTTCTTCAGCACGATCTGGTGGTATCCTGAGTAACAATCCAGGAATGATAGTAGAGCTGATCCTGCCGTGGAGTCCACTATTTGATCAATCCTTGGTAGCCCAAAGGGGTCTTTTGGGCAGTGCTTGTTCAGGTCTGTGTAGTCCACACACATGCGCCAATCTGAGGTATTCTTCTTTTGGACCAGAACTGGGTTGGCGAGCCAGTCGGGATGTAGGATTTCTCTGATGAATTTTGCTGCGAGTAGTTTCGCAATCTCCTTCTTTATAGCTTCTTTCTTTTCTGGTGAGAACCTCCTCAGTCTTTGCTTGATGGGTTTGGATCCCATATTGATGTCGATTCTGTGCTCAGCCAGCTCCCTTGGGACACCGGGCATGTCTGTCGGTTTCCAAGCGAATATATCTCTGTGTTGCCTTAGGAAGCTGGTGAGCGCGAGTTCCTATTTTGGAGATAGGTGGGCGCTGATGATCGCCGTCTTGGATGGATCGCCCATTTGTAGGTCGATGTGCTTGACGTCAGCTTCCTCCAGTGGAATTAGAATTGCTTGCTTCTTGGCCGGTATCTCGAGTTCTTCTGGATTCGTCTCCTCTGCCATCCGGTTGAGTTTCTTTTTCTCTAAGAGCTCTCCTGTCTTGTTTGCAATCTCCACGGCTTGTACATCACACTCGAAAGCTTTCTTGAGATCTCCTTTCATGGAAAGAACCCCAAACGGTGCTGGCATCTTCAGAGAAGATACGGGTAGTGTGGAATAGCCATGAATTTTGCGATAGCGTGTCTTCCCATGATGGCGTGATATGGTGACTCGAGGTCCGCATTTCCGAACTTGATGTGCTCAGCGGTAGTTTGGATGGAGATCCAAATGTAACTGGGCGGGGGTGACTTGTCCAACCGGTATGGCTGCTCGTCCGGTACTATCCCATAGAAAGGAGGCTTTGGAAGGAGCGATTACTCGGAGAGGTCCAAATCCTATCTTGTCCAAGTGTTTTCGAGAATATGATGTTCAGCCACTGCTCCTCCATCGATCAATACCTTGGTGACGGTTACTCCGGCTATTGTAGGTTCCAGTACCGAAGGGTACAGGCCGGCGTTTCCCACACTTGTCCACTGATCCTCCCTGGTGAATTGAATCGGGTATTGGGACCAATTGAGGTAGCGCGGTGTTGCGGGCTCCGCTGCCATGATTGATCGGAGTGCTAGCTTATCTTGTCTTTTGCTCTTTGATCCGGGTACTCCAGAGAATATGGCGTTCAGAGATCTTGTTGCTTTCTGGAAATCTCCCGTCTTTGGCTCTTCGCTGGCTTCTTCTCTGCTTTCTTGATTGTTCCCCTTCTGAGCAGAGTTGTTTCCTCCCTTGTACTTCTCCTGGAATGTGGAACAGCTTCCAAGCGTGTGCTGAGCTCCAGGGTGATAGATGCAAGGTAGGTCTTCTAGCTTGATATTGCTTCTGTTCCTGTCGCCATTGTTGTTGTTGTTGTTGAACCTCTGCTTGTATGGTTTCTTTGACTTTTCCGCCATTGCGACAGTGTTGTCTGGTCCTCGCTTCTTTTGCTGTTGAGAGTTGTTCTGCTCTTTCTTCGGGCCTTCTGAGTTCTTTCTTTCTGGAAAGCGATCTCGGGTTCTTTCTTCGGCTCCGATCATCTTCTCAACAGTAAGCTTGAACTGCTCGTTTGTCCTTGGGTTGTCTTTGTAGAAATCCGAGAACTGCCATCTTGAGAAAATTTCATTGCGGGGCGTCTATCACTTCTCTTTCGGTGATATCATGTACTTGGGATCTCATGTCCCCAAATCTTCGGTAGTAATCTCTCAAGGATTCTCCCGGCTTACGCTTGAGGCTTTTTATTTCGGCCGTAATAGGATGGGTGATGATTCTGTGAAAGTTCTTTGCAGAATGCTTTCGCAAGTCCTCCCAAAGATCGGATTGAGCCCTCTTCGATTTTGTCGAACCATTGGAGCGGTAGAGCCTCTAGGGCCATGGGAAAGAAGACGGCTTTTTGCGTCATCATCTCCTCCAGCCAGCTCAATGGATTGCGAGTAGACTCTGAGCCATTGTCTGGGCTCTGTTTTCCCATCATATTTTGAGTGATTTGAAGGTTTGAACTTTGGGGGTAGCTTGACCTCTTGCAATCTTTCTGCGAAGCAAGGAAATCTGTCGTAGCTTCCCCGTCGTTCTTTCTTCAAGTCTTCCTGAGGTTCTTTCTTCAAGTCTTCCTGAAGTTCTCCCTTCTCTTGGATGAGTTCCAGTAGGTCGATATGTTGATTCTGCGACTTCTTCTCGTCGGCTTGGTCTTGGAGTGGGACTTTCCCTCGGGGCTCTCTGGTACTGTCTACCGTCCCTCCGGGGTGGCCTAGAGTTCTTGGAACCTTCTGGCCTTCCCAGCCTCTCGAAGACGTTGGATCGACTTCTTGGTGCGTGAGAGCTGTTCGCCTTTGACTGTGATGTTCTGGGATCTCTTTCACGGGTAGCCTTCTGCAAAGCCTCCTTGATGAGCCTCTCCTCGTCATTTAGGTCTCAGAGCGATCTTCGAGGCGGTCAATCAACCCTTGTAGCCTTTCTCGAGTTACTCGTTGGTTGTCCTCGGCTTCTCTTTCGGACTTCAGTCTCTCGTACTCGTGTAGATCGGCTTGATATTTGTTCATGGCTTGTAAGCGTATGTTCGCTCGATTCGGCGTCCCCCTTTCAGCTTGTTTCTTTTCAGCCTTTCTTGACGTCGGTGCTCTCCTTCGTCTTCAAGGGTTCTTTCATCCGCCGAGATGTTGGATAAGCCTTCGTCAGTGGACCTGATGTCAGGGGCCTCTGGACGGTTAAGCGGGCGCGGCGATTGCCACCACAAAGATTTCCTTGGCGGTCGTAGCCTTGGGCCGCCACTCCTTCCGCCCGGGGGTAGAACTTGCGATCTTTGGTCTTTCCCGATCACCGCCGCGTTGCTGACGATAGGCTCCGTCGAGGGTTCTTGGCCGATGGATGATGCATTCCTCTGGGGGTTCTTGTCAAGATGAGCCCTCTTTGCGCGCCCCTCAAAGGAATCTCCGGTCTTCTCTTGAGTTGCCTTGGCGCTCCTTGAATATCTTAACGCCGAGGCTGCGTAGTCCTGTAGGAAACTGAAAAGGTAATCTGGACTGGTGTCCAGGGTTATATCCGAATTCACCTTCTTTCCCCGAATCGAGATAGACTTGGTCGAAAAAAGTTTTTGATTTGGAGTAGTTTCCCTTATCTGAGTTGGAGTAGGAGTTGTTCTTCGAGTTGCTCTCGGAGTCCGTACTTGAGCCCCGGTTGTTTACCTTCCCCGAGTTGGTTTCGGGTTTGGGTCCTTCTATGCGCGACTCGGGGCAGGTTTTGAACTTGTTCTCCATCCTCGAGGTGGCTTCGGTAAGCGTCGATTCTTTGGAGCTTCTCGGCGAGTTCGGTTCTTCGGTGTTGGTTCCCTCGATGATGCGACCTCGAGTCTTGCCGTCGTCGCCGATCTCGCAAGCCCATGTTCCGAAGATGATCGTGTTTCTCGTCGGTGAACTCATGATGTCGTGGTCCGCCGGACTCTCGTGCTGAAATTCGACGAGAGCCCCTACGGGCGCGCCCGGTATCGATGTTTTACGATCGAGAGCCTGCCACGGGGTGAACCGGGCGGGTTTGTTCGAACCTCGATGAACCCGGAGCCCTGCGGTTTGTTGCGCGGTGACATTGAGAGCGGGGTTTTTATCTTTGGTTCGGGCCCTCGATCAAGGATCGAGTAAAGACCTTTACGTCGGTCGGCGTGAGCCTTGTTTTTTTATTGATGGGGTTAGCCGAGAACCGGCTATGAAGCTTTTACGCTTGGTCGTGGCCAAGCTTGTGTTCTATCGTTCGTGCTCTCCTCTATGAGGTGTTCTTTGGCCGCCTTTTATAGTCTAAGGAGCCAAGGAACTCGCTACGCTCCTAGTCGGATACGAGAGGGGTTGTCCGTAGAGGAACCGAACACCAACTCTAAACAAGGTAACCCTCGACTAGTGTTCTATCCTAATTACAAATGTAAGTCACCGTAGCTATGCTTCCATTGCCTTCTCGGGGAGTTGTTTCGCCGCAGTTAGGATAGAACCCCGCGAACAACTTCGGAGAGTTCTTTGGTGATCCTGTATCCACAGGGGCCCGTTAGGGTTAGGTTTGATTTTTTTTCTTTTTTTTATTTGTTTCTTTTTTTAATTAACCGTCTTATAAAACCGCCACGGTTAATATTTACGATGGAGGTTTTTTGGGCATCAAAATAACCGCCATGGTTAATCCGTCGATTTTCCGTGACCCTAGCTGCGTGGCGGTTGTAAAAACCGCCACGGAAAATAAAAAACACCGCCACGGAAGTTCAGTTTAGTAGTAGTGACATGTCAGGTTTGCTTCTCCAAGCGCCGCACAACCTATTCAACAAGGCTAGTGAGCTCGATCTCCATTCTATGTGGATCATCCACTGGTTATGTTGTGTTCTAAACCTCTGGTTAGTCCTTTTCTTTTGGCCAATAATCCATTGATGACGTTCCAAACCGATTCCTCAATTATGTTACTCCGCATGGTCCCGCTTCAAGTGGCGTAAACAATGATTACTAAATTACTTTACACAGTTGACATAGGGAATTCGTTTCTATCACAATGGATAGAGTCCAATAGAAAATATGGTGGGTCCTTGTGTGTTTAACAAACAACATACATTACTCTAATACCTAGCAAGAAACTAAATATTGGCATCATGACCTTAGTAGAAGGTAAGATAGCCATGACAATGAGAAAACTAAGATCAAGCCCAGGAGAATGAGAACACATGTCAGGTTTCCTTCTCCAAGCTCCGCCACAGCCTATTCAGCAAGGCTATTAAGCTCTCCGTTCCATGTGGAGCATCAATTGGTTTTGTTGCCTTCTCAACCTCTGGCTGGTCCTTTTCTTTTGGTCATCCATCCATTGATAATGTTCCAAAACCAATTCCTCAATTCGGTTACTTCTGATGGTCCTGCTTCGAGTGGTGCAAACAAAGATTACAAAATGACTTTACTCAGTTGACAATGAGAAGTCGTTTCTATGGCAATCTATAGTCCAATATAGAAAATATGGTGGGTCTCTATGTGTGTCAGGAACAACACACATTACTCTAAGACCTTGCAAAAAACCAAATATTGGCGTCTTGACCTCTGTACAAGTTAAGATCACCATGACAAGGAAAAAATTGAAATCAAGCCCATCGAGAATGAGTACACATGACAAGTTTGCTTCTCTAAGCGCCACAACACCCTACTCAACAAGGCTAGTGAGCTCTCCATTACATGTGGTCCATCCACTGGTTTGTTGTCTTCTGAACCTCTAGTTGGTCCTTTTCTTTCGGCCATCCATCCATTGATAATGTGGCAAACCGATTCCTCAACTGGGTGACTCCTGATGGTTCTGTTTCGAATGGTGCAAACAATGATTACTAAATTACTTTAATTGATTAACAAAGGGATGTCGTTTCTATGGAAATGGATACAGTCCAATAGAAAATATGGTGGGTCCATCTGTGTGTAACTAACAACATACATTACTCTAATACTTAGCAAGAAACCAAATATTGGCATCCCGACCTTGGTTGATGGTAAGGTAGCGATGACAAGGAGGAAAATTGAGATCAAGCCTATCGGAATGCGGACGCACGTCAGGTTTTATTCTCCAAGCTGCCCATAGCCTATTCAACAAGGCTAGTGAGCTAACCATTTCATATGGAGCATGGTTTTCTTGTCTTCTCAACCTTAGTTGGCCATTTGCTATTGGCCATCCTTCCATTGATGATGTTGCAAACTGATTCTTCAATTCAGTTACTCCGGGTGGTCCCGCTTCGAGTGGTGCAAACAATGATTACTAAATTACTTTACTCTATTGATAGAGAATTTGTTTCAATCACAATTCACTGAGTCCAATAGAAAATATGGTGGCGCTTTGTGTGTGTCACAAACAACATACATTACTCTAATAGCTAGCAAGAAACCAAATATTGGCATATTGACCTTGGTAGAAGGTAAGATAGCCATGACAATGACAAAACTGAGATCAAGCCCATCGAGATTGAGAACACGCGTTAGGTTTGATTCTCCAAGTGCCACCATAGCCTATTCAAAAAGGCTGTGAGCTCTTAGTTCCATGTGGATCATCCACTGGTTATGTTGTCCTCTAAACCTTTGGTTGGTCCTTTTCTTTTGGCCATCCAACCTTAGATGATGTTCCAAACCAAGCCCTCAATTTGGTTACTCCTGATGGTCCTACTTTGAGTGGTGCAAACAATGATTACTAAATTTATTTACCTAGTTGACATGGGGAAGTTGTTTCTATGGTGATGGACAATCCAATAGAAAATATGGTGGGTCTCTGTGTGTGCAATGAACAACATATATAACTCAAACGCTTAGCAAGAATCCAAATATTGGAATCTTGATCTTGGTAGAAGGTAAGGTAGCCATGACAAGGAGAAAAATTTTGATCAAGCCTATCGGGAATGAGGGCGCACGTCAGGTTTGCTTCTACAAGCACCACCGCAACCTATTTTTCAAGGCTATTGAGCTCTCCATTCCATTTGGAGCAGCAATTGGTTTTGTTGCCTTCTGGACCTCTGGTTGGTCCTTTTCTTTTGGCCATCCATCCATTGATGATGTTGGAAACCGATTCCTCAATTCGGTTACTCCTGATGGATGGTCCTTCTTTGAGTGGTGCAAACAATGATTTCTAAATTACTTTACTTAGTTGACATAAGGAAGCCATTTCTATGGCAGTGGAAGTCCAATAGAAAATATGGTGGGTCTGTCTATGCGTAACGGATAGCATACATTACTTTAATACTTAGGAAGAAATCAAATATTGGCATGTTCACCATGGTAGACGGTAAGGTGCCATGATAAGGAGAAAAATAGAGATCAAGCCTATCGGGAATGAGTACACACATCAGGTTTACTTCTCCAAGCGCCACCTTAGCCTATTCAACAAGGCTAGTGAGCTCTCCTTTCTATATTGAGCATTCATTGGTTCTGTTGTCTTCTCAACCTCTGTGTTTTCTTTTAGCCATCCATCCATTGATGATAATCCAAACTAATTCCTCAATTCGGTTACTCCTGACAATCCTACTTTGAGTGTTGCAAATAAAGGTTACTAAATTACTTTATCCAGTTGACATAGGGAATTCGTTTCTATGGCAATGGACGGTCCAATTGAAAATATGGTTGGTCTTAGTGTCTGTAACAAACAACATACATAAGTCTAAGACTTAGCAAGAATCCAAATATTGACATCTTGACCTTAGTAGAAGGTAAGGTAGCCATGACACTGAGAAAAATTCAGATCAAGCCCATTGGGAATGAGAACACATGTCAGGTTTGCTTCTCCAAGCGCCGCACAACCTATTCAACAAGGCTAGTGAGCCCGATCTCCATTACATGTGGATAATCCACTGGTTATGTTGTGTTCTAAACCTCTGGTTGGTCCGTTTTCTTTTGGCCAATAATCCATTGATGATGTTCCGAACCGATTCCTCAATTCGGTTACTCCTGATGGTCCTGCTTCGGGTGGTGCAAAAAATGATGACTTAATTACTTTAACCAGTTGATATGGGGAAGTTGTTTCTATGGCAATGGATATAGTCTAGCAGAAAATACGGTGGATCTCTTTGTGTGTAACGAACAACATATATTACTCTAAAACTTAGCATGAAAATTAAATATTGGCATCTTGACTTTGGTAGAAGGTAAGGTAGCCATGACAATGCAAAAAATTGAGATCAAGCCTATCGGAATGTGGACGCACGTCAGGTTTGCTTCTCCAAGCACTGTCATAGCCTACTCAATAAGGCTAGTTACTAATCCATTCCATATGGATCATGGTTTTGTTGTCTTCACAACCTCCGGTTGGTCATTTTCTTTTGGCCATACATCCATTGATAATGTTGCAAATCCAATTTCTCAATTCCGCCATCAGATGGTCCCTCTTCGAGTGGTGCAAACAATGATTACTAAATTACTTCACTCTGTTGACATAGATAATTCATTTCCATTACAATGGATAGAGTCCAATAGAAAATATGGTGGGTCTTTGCGTGTGTTACAAACAAGAAACAATACTCTAAGACTTAGCAAGAAACAAAATATTGACATCTTGACCTTGGTAGAAGGTAAGATAGCCATGACAAGGAGAAAATTGAGATCAAGCCCATTGAGAATGAGAACACACGTCTGGTTTGATTCTCGAAGCACTGCCACAACCTATTCAATAGGGCTAGTGACCTCTCCATTCTAGGGCGAGCATGGATTGGTTCTGTTCTCTTCTCAGCCTTTAGTTGGCCATTCTCTTTTGGGCATCCATCCATTGATGATGTTGCAAACCGATTCCTCAATTCGGTTACTCCGGATGGTCCCGCTTCGAGTGGCGCAACCAATGATTACTAAATTACTTTACACAGTTGACATAGGGATTTTGTTTCTATCACAATGGATAGGGTCCAATGGAAAATATGGTGGGTCCTTGTGTGTGTAACAAACAACATACATTACTCTAGTACCTAGCAAGGAAGTAAATATTAGCATCTTGACCTTGGTAGAAGGTAAGTTAGCCATGACAATGACAAAACTAAGATCTAGCCTAGGAGAATGAGAACACACGTCAGGATACCTTCTCCAAGCTCCACCACAGCCTATTCAACAATGATCAGTAAATTACTCTAATCGGTTAACAAAAGCGATGTCAGTTCTATGGCAATGTATACAGTCAAATTGAAAATATGGTGGGTCTGTCTCTGTGTAACTAACAACATACATTACTCTAATACTTGGCAAGAAACCAAATATTGGCATCTTGACCTTGGTAGAAGGTAAGGTAGCCATGACAAGGAGAAAAATTGAGATCAAGCTTATCGGAATGCGGACACACGTCAGGTTTGCATCTTCAAGCACTGCCATAGTCTATTCAACAAGGTTAGCGAGCTCTCCATTCCATGTGGAGCATGGTTTTGTTGTCTTCTCAACCTCCGGTTGGTCGTCTTCTTTTGACCATCCATCCATTGATGATGTTGCAAACCGATTCCTCAATTTGGTTACTCCAGATGGTCCCGCTTCGAGTGGTGCAAACAATGATTACTAAATTACTTTACTGTATTGACATAGAGAATTTCTTTCCATCGCAATGGACTAAGTCCAATAGAAAATATGGTGGGTCTTTGTGTGTGTCTCAAACAACATACATTACTCTAATAGCTAGCAAGAAACCAAAATTAGCATCTTGACCTTGGTAGAAGGTAAGATAGCCATGACAATGAGGAAACTGATATCAAGCCCATCGAGATTATGAACACACGTTAGGTTTGCTTCTCCAAGCACTGGCATAGCCTAATCAACAAGGTTAGTGAGAGGTCTCCATTCCATGTGAATCATCCACTAGTTATGTTGTCTTGTAAACCTCTTTGTTGGCCGTTTTCATTTGGCCATACATCCATTGATAATGTGGCAAACGATTCCTCAATTGTGTTACTCCTCATGGTTCTCGCTTCAATGGTGCAAACAACGATTAGTAAATTACTTTAATCGGTTAACAATGGGATGTAATTTATATGGCAATGGATACAATCCAACGTAAAAATATGGTGGGTCCTGTCTATGTGTAATGAACAACATACATTAGTCTAATACTTAGCAAGAAACCAAATATTGACATCTTGACCTTGGTAGAAGGTAAGGTAGCCATGACAAGGTGAAAATTTGAGATCAAGCCTATCAGAATGCGGACGCACGTCCGGGTTTGTTTCTCCAAGTGCCGCCACGCCTGCTCAACAAGGCTATGAGTCGTCAATTCCATGTGGATCATCCACCTGGTTATGTTGTCTTCTGAAGCTCTGGTTGGTCCTTTTCTTTTGGCCATCTATCCATTGATGATGTTCCAAACCGATTCCTCAATTCGGTTACTCCTGATGGTCCTTCTTCGAGTAGTGCAAACAATGATTACTAAATTACTTTAAATAGTTAACAGTGGGAAATTGTTTCTATGGCAATGGATAGTCCAATAGAAAATATGGTGGGTCTCTTTGTGTGTAACGAGCAACATACATAACTCTAAGACTTAGCAAGAATCCAAATATTGGCATCTTGACCTTGGTAGAAGTTAAGGTAGCCATGACAAGGAGAAAACTTTCGATCAAGCCTATTGGGAATGAGGATGCACAAAGGGTTTGCTTCTCCAAGCACCGCCATAACCTATTCAACAAGGCTATTGAGCTCTCCATTCCATGTGGAGCACCAACCGATTGTGGTTTCTTCTCAACCTCTGGTTGGTCCTATTCTTTGGCCATCCATCTATCGATGATATTGCAAAACGATTCCTCAATTTGGGTACTCCGGATGGTCCTGCTTCAAGTGGTTCAAAGAATGATTATGAAATTACTTTACTCAGTTGACATAGGAAATTTGTTTCTATCGCAACTAATCGATAGAGTCCAATAGAAAATATGGTGGCTCTCTTTGTGTGCAACGAACAACATACATTACTCTAAGACTTAGACAGAAACCAAATATTGGCATCTTGACCTTGGTAGAAGGTAAGGTAGCCATGACAAGGAGAAAAATTGAGATCAAGCCTATCTAAATGCGGACGCACATCAGGTTTGATTCTCCAAGCGCCGCCATAGCCTATTTAACAAGGCTATTGAGCTCTCCATTCCACGTGGAGCATCAATTGGTTTTGTTGCCTTCTCAACCTCTGGTTGGTCTTTTTCTTTTGGCCATCCATCCATTGATGAGGTTGCAAACCTATTCCTGAATTCGGTTACTCCTGATGGTCCTGTTTTGAGTGGTGCAAACAATGATTACCAAATTACTGTACTTAGTTGACATAAGGAAGCCATTTCTATGACAATGGAAAGTCCAATAGAAAATATGATGGGTCTCTCTCTGTGTGTAATGGAGAGCATACATTACTTTAAGACTTAGGAAGAAACCAAATATTGACATGTTCACCATGGTAGAAAGTAAGGTAGCCATGATAAGGAGAAAAATTGAGATCAAGCCTATCAGGAATGAGGACGCACGTCAGGTTTGCTTCTCCAAGCGCCACCACAGCCTATTTCAACAAGGCTAGTGAGCTCTCCATTCCATATGGAGCATCCATTGGTTCTGTTGTCTTCTCAACCCCCTCGTTTTCTTTTGGCCATCCAGCCATTGATGATGTTCCAATCTGATTCCTCAATTCGGTTACTCCTGATGGTCCTGCTTCAAGTGTTACAGATAATTACTTTATCTAGTTGACAAAGGGACCTTGTTTTTATGTCAATGGATAGTCCAATAGAAAATATGGTTGGTCTCTGTGTGTGTAACGAACAACATTCATAACTCTAAGACTTAGCAAGAATCCAAATATTGGCATCTTGGTCTTGGTAGAAGGTAAGGTAGCCATGATACTGAAACATTCAGATCAAGCCCATCGTGAATGAGGACACACGTCAGGTTTGCTTCTCCAAGCGCCGCCGCAGCCTATTCAACAAGGCTATTGAACTTTCCATTCCATCCGAGCATCGATTGGTTTTGTTGTCTTCTTAACTCTGGTTGGTCCTTTTCTTTTGGCCATCAATCCATTGATAATGTTTCAAACCGATTCCTCAATTCGGTTACTCCTGATGGACGATCCTTCTTCGAGTGTGTGTGGTGTGTGTGCTTGCGCATGTGTGTGTGTGTGGTTGGGGGCGGAGCACTGATTTTCTAGATGTTGGTAAAGGAAACTTTATGATTCTTCTATGCCTTTAGGATAGAAAGCTATTTTTTTTAGAAAACGGAAGAAACTAACCTCTTCAATAAAATAAATTTATTAACTAGTTTCTCCAAATCTGCATGAATCTATATACTAATTACCTGAGCTGGACACACAACTGAAATGCCATAAAAATAATTCTTTGTTTTTAGTTTTTGGAGATATAATACTAACAGTTACCATATACATCGACCGCAAAAAGTTGATAATTTAGACTGGAGATTTAGATACTAACAGTATAATCCATTATTTGTATCGGTCATTTTCCCAACTCTTGATTATCTTACTTCGGTTCATCTTGTGGGTCCTGTTGTTGAGATTCATTGACTTAATTGAAGGGCCGCCGCTAACAATGTGGTTGTCTCTTGATTTTGCAATGTCTGACAGCTCCACAACTTGATTGCACGTCTCTGTTTCGCTGAAACAAAGAGGATCAATATATTGTGGTTAGCTGGGCTGGACTAAGTAATGCTATTTCCATAGAAATAAAAAAGGATGGTTATAACTAAAATGGGACTCACACTTTTCTGCTTCCTGGTAAGCTCCACGTAGCTTGCGCTTCGTCTCATCTATATCCATTTCAGTCAACTGAACGTTCCTCTTCCCTACTCCGGGTCCAGCCAATGATTGGGTTGGCATCTCCTTTTTCTTGAGCCATATTACAGTAAATAAGTGAAGCTTCAACTAAATAATTAAGTGTCATATTAAAACTTGTATATATTTCAGTAGCAAAGAAGTATAACTTACAAGGACTTGGCCTGCAGGCGGCAGCTCCCTCGCAGCAATAATCGGAGAAATTCTTGTAACAGCACCTTGATTCTCCTCATAGGGTTTCTTCTCAACAAGAGTTTTTTTAACAACTCCACTTGGTGCGCATTCAGTACTTGAGTGCTTAATTTTGATGCGCACGCGAGGGACTTGTGATCCTTCTTCTGGTGTTTTCTTGTATGTTACTGACGGGCTTGTGTTGTTTGACGGTCTCCTTTTTCTTGTTGGTAGCTCCTGTGGATTCCTGTTACCAAATGCTGGCCCTTGAATCGCTGGCAATGCTTGTACTATTATTGGATCTGTGCTCCATGGTGCTGTACTGTTTGAGGGCTTCAAACCATCAAATCTACTGTTGCTCGGTTGACAGGTGACACCTTTGTCCATGCTCAGGTTGGTTACTACAATAGTGTATTATAATTTTTGGTTAAAGCCACCAAATACTTCATAAAAGGTAATTAGTGGAAAAAGGGTCATATTATTATACTCACATATCCGCTCGTCGTCCATGCCGTGAAGGAACTTTATTTTTGCCATGAAAGTCAAATGAATAAGTACATCATTTAGATAGATTGGTGTGAAGTGTAGGTCGACTAATAGAGAAAATAAATAATGTGTTTGCAGCACAAGATAGAGTATATACCTCAGAGACATTTTGGATTTCAGTTGCATGGCTCACAAGATAGAGTGCTCCAATGTCCATAGGTGGAGTAGCAAGTCCTCCATCTTCTGTGGTAATTGTATTTGATATATCCATATGTTTGTCTACATATTTATTTCATTTAGCTAATAAGCTGGTGGCTGAAGAAGGAAATAATCAAGTAGACAAGTACTAAGATATAACACATTAACACTCACTTGAATCACTATCCATTGTAGCTTTTGTAGCAGCAACCCAATCGTCAACGATAGTTTTCCAGTCCCTGCAGCACAGAATGAAGGCATCAGGAAGTTCAAACAGACGGTACTAGATAGCACATGCAATACATAAGGTCTACAGTTCGATATCTCCAGAAATAGCAAAACAATCTTCTAAAGTAAATTCATCAAGTACAACCTCTGTGTTCCATACACTATTTAAATTATGTGCCCAACAAAAAATATGTTTCGTGCACAAACTGTGGGACTAAAGAAACTTGGAAGGTACTTAGCGTACTAATCATAATCCATTTTTTCATTTCTATTTCTTAATGATGAAATCCTTTTGATAATGTTTCAAAAATGGGAATTGGTATATATATGTAGGCTAAATCTCTGCCCATTTTGACATGATTGCTGACTAGAATGTTCCAGGCATAACTTAGCATCTAAAAAAACGAAATGCTTGAAAATAAAATAAGCACTCCCCCCTGTTCTGTTGTATAATCTTTAGAATATACTTCTTCTACCGTTATTTTGGGCTGGATGGATTCTGATCCTTCTGATTCAGAAGGGTTAACTAGAATTTTTCTATAAAAAAGGAAAAAGAAATTACCTCGGTACTTGTCCTCAATTATCACTGTAAAACATGGAAAGGGGCAGATCTAAAATTTTCTCCTTCAAATAAGGAGCAGAATGTGTTTTTGTGACACACTGTCATTTTGGTCAGGAAGCTCCTATCAGGTGCAAGGTTAAAAGAAACAAGAAGAACCTCAATTGACGAAAGTCCTTTTCTGGAACTGTAGGAGCATATATCAATCTGGTTGCTACCTATGGTAAAGGCCTTATTCTTAAAAGTATTTTCCATTTTGTGGGACCTCAAGAGACAATGGATGATGGCTTTTGATGACCACTTCCTTAACTCAGTTTAAAAAAAAACTCAGTTGACATACAGAAGTCCTTTGTGTGGCTGTTATGACCGGAAGACAATACTAGAAACGCGGCAACAAGAGTGGCTAAGTGCAGCAGCAGCGGGAGAGCGAAGGCGGCCAGGCCGGGGCGCAAAGGCGGCCAGGCCGGCTTCACGAGTTGTTGGACTCGGTTATCAGATCCTAAGGATTTAGGATCTTTATTCATTTAATTTGCCAATTCATTTATCATTTGTAATTCCTAAGATTGTGGAGAGAATTGTTAGGATGTGGGGTATAAGTACCCGAACTGGATATTTATGAAAGTTAGCCAGAGATTGAGATTTAATCTCTCTTGCTCCTGGCCGAGCACTGTTCATCATCATCCCGTTTTCACTCGTTCCTCTCCCAAGGTGCCGAGCACGGCGCCGCCACCAGTTCGCAGCCTCCCACCAGCCACGAGTATCCCCTGCGTAACCTTGCTAGCCACAACAGTGGCAATGGATACCCGGCCGTACCTACGATTCCCAAAAGCGATTTCTTTTGAGCCTAGCAGAACTGAGCAAGCAAGAAAGGAACTTTAGATAGAACTCTAGCATTAGCAAACATATAGCTCCTTACAGACAGGAATGAATAACTTTCCTTAGTTTCAGGTGAGAACCGGTCTAAATAGATTCCTCAAACAAGAGGGGTACAATAGATCCAATGGAAAATCTGGTGGGATTCTGTTGGGGGGCAACACTAATTTTCTAGATGTTGGAATGAGAAGAAAAGGAAACTTTATGATTCTTCTTGGCCTTTGGGATACAAAACTAGAAACTAGATGTAACTTAGTTGTTGTGTATGGTGCTCATGAAGAGCGCAAAGATCTTTTCTTGAGTGAATTATCTGAATTATGTCATTTCAGTAAAGATCCCTTTTTTATTGGAGGTGACTTTTATGTAATTAGATATGCTGGAGAAAACAATAAGGGGCTTCCCCATAATAAGTCTGATTTATTCAAAGCATTTATTCATGCTTATGAATTGAGAAAAATATCTCAATTATTTGGGGGAATTTAAGTGGATCTAATAATTGTCTGAAATTCTAAGGCTTACGGGGTTTTCCTTAAAATGTTGCATGTGGATTGAACAAGTGGTGAAAAATGGCACAATATGTGTCAAGTTTAATAATAATACTTTTTACTTTTTATCCACAAAGCACAGGATGACCCTTTTCACCCAATTTTTTTCAATTTTGTTGTTGATGTATTGACTAGAATGGTTATGACTGGTGAATGCCTTGGAAAATAACCTTGTTGACGGGTCTGTCTGGGAGCCTGTTGATAATGGGGTGGCTATTCTACACTATCACAACCCTGTTCGCGCGCTCGTCCACTAAAGCCGCTACCTGTCGGGCGCACCCGACAACGTCGTCGCCACCGCTATCACCGATACGCGTGATCCGGCTCTGCTTTGCGAATGGCGAGGCGTCCGAGGAGGCCGCCAATGTCTTGCCATCCCCACGGTCGGCTACCCCCGTGGTCGAGGCGCGGGGAGACGAGAGACGGGGAAGAAGTGGCAGCGCTGCGGCGCGGAAGTCGGGGGCGGCGGCAGCGCCGAGGCGGCCACCAACCCACCCGGCTGCGGGGCTGCTCCCACGGCTGCGGGGCTGCTCCCACGGCTGTGGGCATCGAAAGCACCACAGCGGTTGGCGTTCACCGGCTCCTACCGCCGCACCGCCCACGACCTCCGACCGGCCGTCGTTGGGCATGCATGCCTCCCTTCGTCGACTCTTCTTCCGCCTACCATTGGAGGAGCCCCGATCAGGATCCGCCCTACCTACGCAACACGCCGGTTGACGATCGACTCCACGTCGCAGCAACCGGTTGGCCGCCAAGTCCGCCTTGAGAGGTCCCAACCCGGAGCGCAGCACAACACATCTTGCTCGACAAGTGGAAGGCAGAGCGGAGGGCGCACCCGTGCACACCTGCACCCCTCGATCGCGAAGAGGTTCCACAGCCACTTCGACGGCGAGCTCTCACAACACAAGCGCGAGGTGTTAGATGCGCTCGTTCCCTATAGACGCTGGCGCCAGGGACGCACCTCGGGCGACGGCCTCTGATCGCCGCCGCTTCGTTGGCGCACATTTGTTTCCTTCTTAGCACACCACTCTAAGCTCCACCGTTTAGCCGGTGCCTTTGTGTCAGTATTCCACCTATTTGCCCTCCCTGGCAGCTCGCCAAGGGAGGCAATAATTTAACTATCCCATTTCTCTTAATGCAGCACGGGTAATGCCCGCTTTCGAAGAAAAAAATTCTGCACTATGCAGATGATATTTTTGTGCGTCAAAGATGACCTAGACATGGCTAGAAACATGAGTTTTTTTTGCTGTATATATATGTTATGCTTTCTGGATAGAAGATTGACTTCTCTAAATGTGAGGTCCTGATGATTAATTATGATAGTGAAAAGGTAAACACATATGCTAAGATATTTAATTGTCAAGTGGGTCTGTTCCCCACAAAGGGTTAATCTAAGTCCCAGAAGACTCCACATCATTGACTGGCATGGTAGTTCTCTTACAATGGCTTGGAGAGGTGTTCTGATTTAATCCAATTTGAATAATTCTTCTATATATCAAATGTCTATATTTGTCTTAAATAATTCTTCTATATATCAAATGTCTATATTTGTCTTACTCCAGACCATCATTGATAAGATTGATAAACAGAGAGGATCATTTTTTGGTCATGAGGAGAGAGCACTAGCTAATTAGAACAAATATCATCTTGCCAAATGGACGAAATATGCAAAAGTACCAAGAAAGGATGTCTAGAAATTGAAAATTAGAAAATGAGTAGGTCATCTGGCAGGACCGTGCTCATCCTAAGTATATCAAAGTTTTCTGTGCATTGGGCAAATCAAACATAGACATGACGATTCTCCCATATTGACAGATTTACTCAAAGTTAGGCATATTTTCATGAATCAGAGGAAACAAGTCTATAATGGCAAAGGATCTTATTTGGCTTGGTGCTTGGCAAGGGAAAGTTCCCCTCCATCATCAGCACCCTATTCTATTTGAGCTTTGTAATGAACAAAAAAAAAAAAAAAAGAAATCAGCGTTCAGGTTTAGGCATGTGAGGCCTAAACTTTATAAGGTGCCAACTTCTCAGGAATCAATGGAATAAAATTTAATATCATGCCTTCCAGAACATTGCTGGGATCTGATGATGTAATAAGGTGGAATTGGACAAAAACTGGAGTGTTTATTGCGAAATCTTCCTATGAGAAATTAATTAACTAAAACAAATTATGGGAAATCCTTTAAACATATCTGGTAACCTAAAATACCTCAAAAAAAAAAAAAAACTCCATGTGGCTGTTAGAATGATGCAATTCTTACTCAGGATAACATGATTACGAGAAAGTGGAAGCATGCAACGAAAATGAGTCATTTATTTTTTAAGCACAAAGTTGTTGGGTCCAACTAGGAGCTAATTGGAACAAATTGTGTTCCAGATTCTATCCAGTGCATGCTCGCAAAAGATTCTATCCAGTGCAAAGCTGGACAATGTTGAAGAAATGGCTTCTGTCCTGTTGGGGAGACATTACTCCCATGGAGATGATATCACAGGCTGGGAAGGCCATGCCATGGCGTATGGATTGTTAGCATGCCCAAGTGGCCCTGGTTTAAGTCGCTAGGGAAGGCATGAGCTATGTAAATTAAACAAGAATTAATTTAATCTCTATCATATCTTTATCTACTAACAAGCCTCCCCCCCCCCCAACCCCCCACCGATCACGACTACAGGATTCGTAGTCGAGTTCCAGCTAGCGCCACGGACCATGACCACTTGGTATGACAATCCAGGTCTGCCCTGTCATCGCTTCCCATTGCTCTAGCGTTGCCATCCACTTCTGCCGCTGTCGTCTCCAACATGTTGAGCACTGATGGCAACGATCTCAAGGCCATTATCATCACCCTCATCATATCATTAATGATGGTCATGCCCTTTAGACGTTCGTCAACACCAATTCCCATTGCCCAGGTGATCCACAGCTTAGAACAACATCAATCATCCCCAGTTCTTGTCTACATCTTTTGGCAGCTGCGTTCACTCCAGCGAGCAACACACTGACCTGCCGCCATGTTTGCATAAGGTGGATTTTTCCCTAGTATGGTGGCAAAGGCTATCAACTTCCATTCATCAATCGATGCAAGTCATAATTTTATCAGTAGAACATTGTCGAGGAGATGGTGTGGATGTCCTTATACAATCTCAAAGACATCGCCCAAATGTGGAACATCAAGGTGCAAAGGGACAATGGCACACCGCCTTGGCGCTGTTTCTCGAGCTCCTCAACCTGCAATTCGCCCTACAGCATTCCATCCCGTTTGGTGAACATGGTGGTTTCCAAGGCTGATTGCAGAGCTTCCTTCCTTAGGCAGGCTCACAGTTTCCAAGGCGTTGTTTTTATTAACCTAGGCAGTTACAGAAAACCACCTCGCAACATCGCTTAACCGAGGTAGACATTATGAAATAACCTCTGATCCTTCACTCTCCACTGCCTCCGTCTCTCCAGTTCCTCTTTCTAGGTTGGCAACGCACAACCAAGCGGTGGTGGGGGATGGCGTCGCTAGACGGCACAACAATGCAGGTCTACGATGGTATGGACAAGTGGTGCGGGGCCACAGTGCAAGGCAATGTGGCGGCGAGGAGCCAGGTGGCACGAGGTGCAGGGCTCGGCAACGTAGGTCCGTAGTGTGACGACGATGGTTGTAGGTTAGCCCTCCCCATCTCCCTCTCTCTTGCTCTCTCCCTCTCTCTCTCTCTCTCTCTCTCTCGAGGTGATGACTACGTCGTGCAGGGATGTCAAGCTTGGTGCTCACAGATCTCTTAGTCCGGCTAGCCCCAATGTCCTATGTGGCGTGACCTCCCTGGCAGCAGATCCAGGTCGGGCGAGGCCGGATCCATGGTGGGACCTCCATCTAGCTAGTGGCGGATCTAGGACCGGTGAGGCCGGATCCAGTGACGGTGGCCCACAGATGGGCACAACGGGCTGATCAAAGGTTTTCCTTTTTTTGTTTCTTTCACTCGATTTACCATGGCGGGCTGCAAACCGCCTCAGCAACCTTTGATCCGAGGTGATTGAAAAAATGCCTCGATAATCTAAAATGACCGCCTTGGTAGATTATTCCTATAGTAGTGTGTTGTAGGGCTAACCTAGTTTGGACGTAGTGTGTGCCACTCGCATTCTAGGCCGGATGCCGTTTACGTTGTAACAACTCTATTTCCTTCTTAATAATATACATGCAATGCATGGTCAAGACATCACATGTATACGGTGGCCATGGCGTTCTTCTATGACATCGTGTGCCTCCACAATATCACACAGTCCATGGTGTTGGACCGAGTGTTGGTTACCTCCACATTCTGATATGAATAATTGAGGCGGTTATGTGGCACGCCAAGCTCCACATGACCATCGCCTTTCACCCCAATTGGAAGGTCAAGCTAAGGCCGCTAACAAGATCATTGTCTATGATGCTTAACAGGGGATCACTCGTCAGTGGTTGCCCTAGCTACCTTGGGCTGGCTATGTCTACTACATAACATTCTAGTGTTCTCTATATGACATTCCATCCAAGGTAGTATATACCCTGTAACCTCCCTCGACTCACTCCTATGAACCAACCATGTGAGACTCGAGTCACTGTAGTGGCTAAGAACATGGTGAACTGCGATGAGCTACTGGAGGATGTCTGCTACTTGCTTGAGCAGGCCTAGGAAGGTCTACAAGCATTATTACCACAAGCATCACTGTGAGGCCGGTCCAACACACGTCATTGAGGATTTGGGTGTGGTTTCGTGTTCACCAGCAGGTCCTGGCCTCTCTCGAGGCCTCGATTACTGGCTGCAACCTCCTTCTACGGGTCATACCGCATTGAGCCTATCATAAACAATGTCGTTGTTCGGCACAACATCATCAATGTTGGCCTCCTCAAGAAATTTCCCAGGGAACCTCTGGATGCCCCCACCCCCACCCTCCCCCTACCTCTTTCAGCCATGCATAATAGCATTGCTATTCTGGACTTAAGTGTGAAGTGCGCACACGTTGTGAGGTGGTGCTTAATAATGGAAGGGTGAAAATGCTCAAAAAAAAATAATGGAAGGGTGAACCACTGATGTCTGCTACTTGGGAAGACACCTCCATGGGAGTGTCATCCACAATCCTTCCAGCTCGTGAGCTGCTTCACGTAGGTCGGGAAGGACACATGCGGCGTCGTCGTTGGCACAGTCACCACGCAGTCAAGCGGTGGGTATGGTTTAAGTATGTTAGGGAAGGCAATGTGTTTTATTTTATGCCTAAGATTTAGGAGAATTGTTGTTTGTCCATAGGGCTATGTAATCTGCCTCGGTGATTGGGAATTAAACAAGAAAGGAATTAGTCTCTATCACATCTTCTTCTACTATGAAACATATAGGGTGCGGAGAGGAAAAACCTCGCTCCTCTACCAATCACGACTACAATTCATAGTCGACGGGTTCCAACACCACTGGTCCGTGATAGCTTCCTCATGATTTTTGGATGCATATCTTACTAATTTCTGCAATATGATGCTCAATTTGGAATTGCCTCAATAGAATGCGTGCTTTGATAAAAGCTCATCAAGAGTCCTCTTGAGGTGACTATAAAAGCATGTTTGCTTCTTAAATTTTGGTAGTAGGTCTCTCTTCAAGGATGGCGTGAAGGAGAAGGAAAAAAGTGGCTGAGGCAGTCAACATAATCTTGCGCTGTTCATCACCATTCGCATGATGCTTGCAGCCCCAAAGAACCAGCAGCTGCGGACAGGGACGGAGCCAACACTAGGGCGGCCCGGGCTCAAGCCCCGCCTACGAACTGCAGATAAGTGGAGCCCCTCCTAAGCCCCCCTTGCATTTTATGTATAATTGTATAGATTAAAAAGAGTTAAGCATGGTTAGAGCTTTATTAGCCCAGCCTAAATTTTTTCCTGGCTCCGTCACTGGCTGTGGATATATAAGCACTGTCGAAGAACAGGTTGATGACAATGACGAAGATCATCAGGCTAATATATAAGAGCAGAGGAGCTAGCTGCAGATGGAGTTGACATTCTGTGGTTATTGGGATACACGCTGATGATTTGGTGCTGTTGCTTGCTGTAATGGAAGTGGCTTTTAGCTTTATTCTGCTAGGACTGTTGGCTCTCACTTGATTCAGGGTGCTTTTGGTACTGTGTCTTCTGCTACTCTAAACTCTATGACCCTGTATCTATTTCCATACTAAAGGGATTTGGTGTATCTGGGTTGTGAAAAAAACTGCAGGGGAGCAAGGGAGGGTTTTACAAAAAAAAAGTTTTCCAACACATTATTTCAAATAATGGAACGATAATGAACAATAATGATGATTTATGCTATATGTCGTTGATTATATGTTAGAAAAATATTTTCCAAGGGGTCGACGACGGTTTATAGATAGGACAAAACAAAGTATATTTAACACTTAAAATCAGTTGAGGCGATGATCTTACCTGACGATTTCATGGACAAGCATCCTGATTTTATGTGACTTGTGCTTGCTCAGTGCCGCAACTGCACCCCCAACTTCTGTACCCTGCAAGACCCAAGAATCATTTTTTCATCCACACACACACTGGAACACCTAGGAACCAAACTATATAGATAGCAACAATAATACAAAATTGTTTTGCAGATATAGCGAATCCTTGAACATGTAAACTCTATATACTGTATGTATTCTGAGCAGTGTTCCAAATAGCCGGCTAGTTCAATGTTTTAAATAACCGGCTATATATCCTAATTTAGTCTCTGGGAAGACTGGATCTAAGCTAATCCATGTTAGAGCTAATTTTTTTTGCTGCTATTAACAAGATTTAGCATGCTAAATCGGCTAAATTAAATAGCATCCCATTTATCCTGCTAATTATTAGGCGTGGGAAACCTAGTCGAGCAAAGATAATTAATTGTGTATGAACTGTTGTGTGGGGGATCTATATTTTGGACAATCTAAACCATCAATCAAGATCCCTATTGGTGTTATATGACATTCCATTCCAAGGCCCCGAGGACCAGCGAGAAGGAGCATAGTCCATGGTGTTTGCCCTGAGCTCCCTCGAAAAGCGACTCCACATGTCCTATGAACCAACCATGTGAGACTCATTCCATCCAAGGCCGAGAGCCACATAGCTCTTTCGCCTTTCACTCCCTGACCAATGAACTAAGGCCGGAACTAGGCCAGCCAACCTGAGCTTCCTTCGAAGAGCTCTTTCACTGACGGATACACGGTATCATATTGTTCCACCTACCCCGCCCCAACTCGGAAGACATCTATCCCCCTTGCTACTATAAAAGGAGGGGTAGGGTCTTCGAAAACAAACAAGCAAGCAAGCAAGCAAGAAAAGATCAACTGGCTCTTCTCGAGGCACTTGCCTCAATCATAGCTTGGGAGCCCCCTCCCTGAGCTCGGCCTAGGAAGTGAACTACTAGGGAGCAAGCATTATAGGCCATACCATTAGACAAGCATCACGCGCCCGGGTAGTGCGGCGATCCTCCACTCCCCTTCCCGCCGCAAACACATCGTCGGCTCCATGAGGTTCGCCCTTTGGGTGTGGTTTTCCGCCGTCGGGACACCGTCCCCGCGCCTCCCGCCCACTCGCTGGTCTTCACCGAACCATGGCTCTTTAGGTGTTCACCCAGAAGAGGTCCTTCGTCGGCTCCCGGCGCCGTGCGGATCTGCCTCATACTTGTTTGAGCCTATCATAAACAATATCAGCATTATTACCACAACATCATCAATGTTGGCCTCCTCAAGGATTTCACCAAGGGCATCGAGGGAACCTCAAGCCCCTCTCTAAGACGATCCTTTGTTCTTAGCCCCCTGTCCCCTCTTCCCTCCCCCCCTTTTAAGAAAAGTGTCAGCCATTGCATAATAGCATTGCTATTCTGGACTTAACCCTCCGTGTGAAGTGCGCACGGGTTGCCACGGGGATGGTGCCCGCGGATTTCCCACAAACATCAATGGAAGGGTGAAAATGCCTCCTCAAAAAATAATGGAAGGATGTGAACCAGCCTCGAGCTCTTACTCTGCACGGACGGGACACAACTCATCAGCGCGGCGTCAAAACCATGGTATCATGGGCGGTGGCGCCATTCTGGACTTAAGTCCTCGCCAAGCGGTCTGCATCCACCTCGGCACGTATCGACACCCAAAGCAGATACGTCTTTTCTACCTTTACGGACACCGATTCGTCATCGAAAATCTGTGCAAGCATCTCGGGAAGACACCATCCATGGGCCGCCCTGCTCGGGGCCATATCCACAATCCTTCCAAAAGCTTTCACAAAGTTTGTAACAACGCTTGCCCACGGTGATACCAGGTGCTCTTTTTCCTTAAAGGTGTCCTAAGAAGGACACATTCGTCAATGAAAAGCATGGCGCGTCTCACAATCGTTCCACCACCACAAAGTTGCAAGCGGTGGGTATGGTTTAAGCCTCATGTTAAATGGGATTATTTACTAACTACGGCAATGTGTCCATTATTTTATGCCTAAGATTTAGGAGAATTGTTGTTTGTCCATTGATCGGGCAATGTGCTTTAATCTGCCTCGGTGATTTTGTCCATAGGGGCTATGTAATTAAACAAGAAAGGAATTAGTCTCTATCACATCTTCTTCTACTATGAAACATATAGGGTGCGGAGAGGAAAAACCTCGCTCCTCTACCAATCACGACTACAATTCATAGTCGACGGGTTCCAACACCACTGGTCCGTGATAGCTTCCTCATGATTTTTGGATGCATATCTTACTAATTTCTGCAATATGATGCTCAATTTGGAATTGCCTCAATAGAATGCGTGCTTTGATAAAAGCTCATCAAGAGTCCTCTTGAGGTGACTATAAAAGCATGTTTTTGCTTCTTAAATTTTGGTAGTAGGTCTCTTCAAGGATGGCTTCAAGGATGGCGAAGGAGTAGGAAAAAAAGTGGCTGAGGCAGTCAACATAATCTTGCGCTGTTCATCACCATTCGCATGATGCTTGCAGCCCCAAAAGAACCAGCAGCTCGCGGACAGGGACGGAGCCAACACTAGGGCGGCCGGGCTCAAGCCCGCCCTACGAACTGCAGATAAGTGGAGCCCCTCCTAAGCCCCCTTGCATTTTATGTATAATTGTATAGATTAAAAAGAGTTAAGCATGGTTAGAGCTTTATTAGCCCAGCCTAAATTTTTTTCTGGCTCCGTCACTGGCTGTGGATATATAAGCACTGTCGAAGAACAGGTTGATGACAATGACGAAGATCATCAGGCTAATATATAAGAGCAGAGGAGCTAGCTGCAGATGGAGTACCCCTTGACATTCTGTGGTTATTGGGATACACGCTGATGATTTGGTGCTGTTGCTTGCTGTAATGGAAGTGGCTTTTAGCTTTATTCTGCTAGGACTGTTGGCTCTCACTTGATTCAGGGTGCTTTTGGTACTGTGTCTTCTGCTACTCTAAACTCTATGACCCTGTATCTATTTCCATACTATCAAAGGGATTTGGTGTATCTGGGTTGTGAAAAAAAACTGCAGGGGAGCAAGGGGAGGGTTTTACAAAAAAAAAGTTTTCCAACACATTATTTCAAATAATGGAACGATAATGAACAATAATGATGATTTATGCTATATGTCGTTGATTATATGTTAGAAAAATATTTTCCAAGGGGTCGACGACAACGGTTTATAGATAGGACAAAACAAAGTATATTTAACACTTAAAATCAGTTGAGGCGATGATCTTACCTGAGGCGTCTGATCTTGGACAACATTTTCATGGACAAGCATCCTGATTTTATGTGACTTGTGCTGCTCAGTGCCGCAACTGCACCCCAACTTCTGTACCCTGCAAGACCCAAGAATCATTTTTTCATCCACACACACACTGGAACACCTAGGAACCAAACTATATAGATAGCAACAATAATACAAAATTGTTTTGCAGATATAGCGAATCCTTGAACATGTAAACTCTATATACTGTATGTATTCTGAGCAGTGTTCCAAATAGCCGGCTAGTTCAATGTTTTAAATAACCGGCTATATATCCTCTAATTTAGTCTCTGGGAAGACTGGATCTAAGCTAATCCATGTTAGAGCTAATTTTTTTGCTGCTATTAACAAGATTTAGTTCTATCCCCCTGCTAAATAGGGTCTAAAGCAAATAGCAAGCAAGCCAAGCAAGAAAAGAAGAAGAACAACGCACCCGGCTTTATCCTCACTCTCATATTGGCACTTGCCTCAATCATAGAGACTTGGGAGCCCCCTTATTCGGCGTGGGCGCACCTAGTCGAGCAAAGCTCGGATAATGAATTGGACTGTATGAACTGTTAAATCCTGTGTCATTGTCTCGATATGTTAGTGTATGACCATGTTGTGCTTGTGATATGTTAGTGTATGAATTGATGTGTTTGTAGGACTATCACTTATTAGTTGGTATTTATAATATCTAGTTCATCTTTTCGGTTAACATATATGTATGTAAAATTATCTAATGTTTAGCATGTTTTTTGTTTAGCCGCTAAATAGTACAGTCTGCTATAGTCTTTCTTATCCTTTTGGGAAAAAAACTAGCCCAATGTTCTAAACTGCCAGCTATGATCTTTAGTGGCTAGTTTTCCCAGGTAAACCCATTTAGCCGCTGAGCAACAAACATGTTAATTGAACATCAGGGAATTTTGCACATATATAAAAAGATGAACTAGATATTATAAAATACCAACTAGCAAGTGATAATCTCACAACAAACACATCTGCTAATACATGATATATATCACAAACACATTATTATTTGATACAGGATATATATCTTTGCTCAACTAGTTTGGTAGCCATGTTATTTTGTTCCCGCGCCCGATTAGTGGGCTAAATGGGATGCTATTTAGCGGCTAAGTCCATCTAAGTGTCCAAAAAGTTTTTAACACTAAACCTAGATTAGCTTAGCACTGGTCTCGAGAGGCTAAATCTGGCCATAGGATGCTATAGCCGGGTTTTGAACATTGATTCCAAACATGCAGCTTCTGAGCTTCATTCCCCTGCTATACAATACGTACCTTGATTTTATCTGCAGTGAGCTGCATCAGCTGTAGCCTCCTCAGTGAATCAAACAAGATGTCAGCTGACTGCAACAATCACAGAAAACCATGGTAAGGGAAATGCAATTGGTGCAGCCATGATTCAGATCGACAAGCTAGATAGGGTTATGATTATTAATGGTTAGTATTCTTCCAGTAATTTGCTACCTGCTCATGGTGATTCAGGAGGATGTCCTTGATCCTTAGAACCTCATTGATCTCCTCGGTTTCTGCGTCCATCTGGTCAGCGAGAGACTGCAGCATCCAGTCCATCCCACTCGCACCGATGGTTGCGTCGTCGTCGGCCTTGTCACCATCGACATTTGCGTGCTGGGCAGCGGCGGCGTCGGCGCCCTTTTCCTCGTTGTTGTTATCCTCAGGCTCCTCCGCAGGGGCGACCGTGCAGCTTGCCACTTTGCTTCCCTTATCCGACACCTCCTGCGCTCTGCCGCTGCTGCGCTCGCCTGCAGCCCTTACTCCCTGTGGAATCGGCACGGTCGGCGCAGTGTATATCTGCTCCACGATGCCGTCACGGCGGCGCCGGAACTCCTGCGGGGAGTCGGTGGCAGCGACAAGGATGGCTTTGCTGATCACGTCGTAGACGTCGCGATCGCGGAAGAGCTCGCGCCACGGCTCCAGCCCCGACGACTCGTCCGCCGCACCGGCCAGCGAGGAATTCTTCATTCCTGGAGTACCAGCAGGATCCGTGCGCTTCACTTCAAAATTCATGAACTGGATGACGAAAAAGCTATGGGACAAGAGAGCGAGATACCTCTTCTGTTTGTTGCAGCGACTCACGAGTCTCACACGACCGTCGTGCTGGCTCCGTGGGCTTCTTAGAGAAAAGTAGAAGACCGAGATGCCGAAAGCTAAACCTAATCGGAACCAAAAAAAAACTGAAGGATGAAGATTGATGGTGATGGAATGGCTGAGGGGGGGCTGGGCAAACAAGTGTATACCTGAGACTGGGAGCACGCTGGATTGGATTGCGACACCACCGCTGCCGAGAGAAAAATCTTCACAACTCACGTCAACAGCACCGGCCACAGAAAAGCTACACTACAGGCAGCGAAAAGCACGAGGCCGGACGACCCCTGGATCGGCGGCTGCTCACCGCTTCTGCTGCAGCAGATAATTCTCAGGTGATTTCGTCTGGCGGCGCCCTTGAGGTTTGAGGAGGAGGCTGGAAAATTGTAGAAAATTAAAATTAATTTGGGATCCAGGTAGAGGATTGCGTACTCTGCACTGTTTGTTTTTTACCTCCAGCATTTAGTGCCACTTACTAACTGCCTATTTTGGTTGTAGCCGTTGATTTTACAACTCTGAGGTCTGAGCTGGAAAATGTATGGAGTTTAGCACATTTGCAGATTAGCCCCTACTGTCCCTGCTCTATTGGTTGGGAAATCAATACATGATGATATGTTGCAAAGTACTTGGAGATTGTTTGCTAATTCTATTTTAGAAGCATCTTCTTTACTTCTTCAGATTTCTTTCAATTCCTAATTTTCCTATTTAGTTGTCATCTCTCATGTCTCATTTCATTATAGTACGTACTCTTCAGCACTTCAGTGCCAGACTGCCTATTTTGGTTGTAGCCGTTGCGTATATATACAACTCACGTCTGAGTTGGAAATTGTATGAGGTTTAGCACATTTGCTGATTATTAGGCCCTAGCTAGTATTCCTGTTATTGGTTTGCAAATCAATACCATGATATGTTGCTATATGTACTTCGAGATTGTTTCCCAATTCTTTTTCGGATCCAAGGATCTTCTTTATTGCTCTTTCCGTTATAAATTACAAGTCGTTTTGACTTGTTTGGTTCATCCATTTTTATGTATCTAGACATATCATATCTAGATGCATAGAAAAATATATGTAAAAAAAGTCAAAGTGACTTATAATTTGGAATGGGGCGAGTTCAATTAATTGTTATTTCCTATTTAGTTAGTTGTCATCTCTCACGTCTTCTTTTCACATTTTAGTACTCTGCATTTTTATTTTATTCGTTCTATCTCCACCACTTCGTGCTAAACTGCCTATTTTGGTTGTATTTTGTTGCTTATACAAGGTTTGAGATGGAAATTGTTTGAGGTTTAGCGCATTTGGAGATTAGCCCCTAGTGTCCCTGCTATTGCTTGGGCAAATCAATAGAAGCACTTCAAGATTGTTTCCCAGTTCTTTTTCAATTCCTATTTCCTAATTAGTTCAGTTGTCATCTCTCACGTCTCCTTTTCACATTTTACACCCGTCTATCTTTCTTGACTGAAACCGCGTCGCGGTAAAATTATTGTGCCACGTCATCATGATGTAATTTGGCAAACATCTCACTATACATAACCATAGAAAGTTCAGCCTTTTACGTGTGAGCCATTAAAAAAGATCGCAATCTCTTCCAAGCCACTAAAAAGATGAATCTATCACGTATATCCCCATTAGAGAACTTTTCTCACCCACGCCATTCTGACCACTTTCGCCGTTTATATTTTTTGTCGTTTGGAAGCCTCACGTGTGGACCTAGCCACGGGAAATGACCCGATTGCCCTCGTCTTCTTTCTCGTCCCCTCCTCTCTCTCACGGCATGTGGGCCCCGCCCATCGGCCCCATCCCCTACCTTTCACTTTCCTCTCCTCACCAACGAGATGATCTTTGTCGGCAAGCGGTGGTGGTTGGTTGTCCCATCTCGGCCTCCTCATCGATGCTATCGGTGGGCGGTGCGGCGATGCGTGGAGTAGGACGAGCAGGAGCCTGACGAGGAGCGTGGTGAGTAGTAGCAGCAGCACAACGAGCGTGACTCTGGAGAGGGCGGTGGTGGCGGCGCCGTCCCCCGACGCCCGCACCTACGGACCGTGAGCATCCCACGCTGCGGTAGCGAAGGAAGTAGAGCATGAGCCGGCGGTGAAGCGGTGAGGAAGACGAGCATGGAGACTAGGCGCCCGGAGGAGGGAGACGAAGAAAACGCGGGGGACGATGAGTGCGTGGTTCGTGGCGAAGTGCGAGTTGGCGCGCCCCAGCGGAGGTTAGCGTCACGAGAAGTCACGCGAGACGGAGCGCACCGGGTCTACAAGCTCACGCGAGGGGCGGCGCGTGGCCAACGTCGATGCACCGTTGTTGGTATTTCTTAGCGTAAGCAGATAATTCCACAAGCGCATGGAAGTACCATTGTAGCTTTCACCCGAAGTATTCCTAAGTATCAATTTCCATGGGAACGAGAAGTGAACTAGAAAAGATCAAGATCATCCAAGGAAAAGGTAGAAAGAATGTTTTTTGGTAGGAAGAGAGGGGTATCCTATGGTACTCCCATGATTACCACATACCAAGGTTCAGGCTTACTAAACTTTACTTACTTCGGAGCAGTGGTACCTTTTCGTTTCTTGAAAAGACTGGGAAACGGTAGTTAGGGTCAGGCCGACAAAAGCTCTACGAAATCACCAACCCATACGTGTGGTGGAAAACATAGGCCCGGCTCGGAGTCGTCAACCCTAGGGCTACCACAACTATATGTGAGATTAGGCTAGAATTCTTGGACTAGAGCACTCGGTCGAGCAAAGTTCCAGTAAGTAAAATAAAATAAGGAATGAATTTAGTCAAATAATAATATCAGAATTACCACAAGATGAACTGGACATTACTCGAAACGAGTCGGCTCCGTAGAGGTACAAAAGCTGGGGAGGATCCGACAAACCTGGCTCCTCCTCCTCTCTTCTCGTCTCACTCTCTTCCTCTTTTCTAAAATATACAACTAGGTGACAGCACCTTGAGGGACACTACTACAAAATATGATGTGGAATTGATGCTCTAATGTGTACAAATGTATGATACAATGGATAGAGATGACCTCTATATATAGGAGAAAGGGGGAGAGGCCTTCCCAATACAAGGATACCCATTTTTCCGACCTATATGATGCTTGCAACCAACCTCCCAGCGTCGGTATCTTAGTTTCCTACTGAACTGCGCTGAAAACCGAAGCAAAACCGGCCAAGAAGGCGGTGAACCGGACCTGAACCGCTCGTTCTCAGCTTTGTTCTGTGTTCTTGAGAGAAAATCGGAGTTCCTAGGCGCTGAAAACCGGCCTGAACCGGGGGTCCAACCACGTCGTCCCACAGGCGCTCCCGTCCTCGCAGGGAGCCAACTAGCGGAATCAAAAGCGCCGCATGCGTGCCCCGCACTAGGGTGGTCCGCTTGGCCCGCGTGACCCGCCCGTTTTGCCCCTGCATGGTATTGTTTCGAGGTGCCGACGTCGGCGATGATGTCGACACTCCTTTTAGTTTGATAATTTTATATCATTTTATTGGGAGCTCCAAAAATAGCAAATGATATATTTTGATCAGCGCGGCAAGCTCTTCTCAATGGTATGCTCCATTTTGTCATTTGAGAAAGTTTTTATCTGTGAAAAAAAATAAAAAATCCTACAACACAAATAGGATCACCAAAACTTGTGGAACATGTTAGTATTAAACCCTAATATTAAGTTTGGTTATTATATGTGAGCATTTTATGCATTAGTTGGCGGGTATTTTTAGGCATTAAGGACCGTAAACAACCCCCAGCCTTCGCCTTTCTGGCTATGGCACAGCCACCCGTCCTTGCTTGAGAGTATGGTCTCGTGGCGCGTGCGGTTGCTGCTGTCGGGGAGCTTCAGCGGCTCCAATCCCTTGAACGCGGCCGTTGTGGCCTTGTCGCTCCGTGTCCGCCGGTGCCACAACCCGCCGCCACTAGCCGTGCGACTCGAGAAGGGCATTCTAGGAAGTAGAAAAGAGGAATACAAGAATCGCTTTGCTCTTTAATATTAGGCTAGATATAGATATAGATATAGATATAGATATAGATATAGATATAGATATAGATATAGATGGTAATAAAAGAACCAACAAAACTAGATTTTTCTCAGGTGACAACAATTCTAAGTATTTTCACTTGGTGTCAAATGACAATCACCGTAGGTCTCAGATTTTCTGACATCCACGGAAATATAAAGAAATTCATCACTAATTATTATAGAGGTCTCTTTAGGGAACTAGCTGATAATTTTTTTCTTTAGTGGAGTCTATTAAACATGACATTTCACAAGTCTCAAAACTTGAAAATGAAGACTTAATGGGTGATTTTCTAGAAAATGAAGTTAAATAGGATAGTCGAGTTCTAGCAAGTTTTGGGGAATTAACTAAAAGGGGTCTCTTGCCCCATATTCGCTGAATTTCACAAGGGTAATATACCCATTTGTAGTCTTAAGCTTGGTGCAATTCTCCATGAGAGCATTCATGAAATGCACAAGATTAGGTGGGGTGATCTTAAAGCTAGACTTTGAGAAAGCCTATGGCAAGGTAAAATTATCTTAAAGCTAGACTTTGAGAAAGCCTATGAAAATTATCTTAAAGCTATATACAAGGAAATTCCCTTTTTGATATCTAGCTAGGAATTCCTATGAACCATATAAAGTAACAAACAAGGGAATGCATTGAAGAGAAATTCTAGAAAAAAAAAACTCTATAGCTAGGAAGGAAAGTTACTATCAATCGGGGTTGACTTGTCCTCATTAACTACCAGTGGTAACTAATTTAATTATGTTCATCTTATGTTTTTTTTAGTCCCTACAGAAGTACTTCATAAATTAGTATGATCATGCTTTTTCTAGCAATGTGAGGTGCATAAAAAGAAATGTAGGCTTGTCAAGTGGAATGTTCTCTATACATTGAGGGGGGTCCATGAATATGTACCCTAGAACTTCAAAACTGATGTCTCTTGAGCAAGTGGCTATTTAGGTTGACAAATTAGGATGATGTATGGAAAAATGTTCTAAGAATGAAATACCTATCTAATAAACCCATAACTCAATTAGTACAAAACAAGCTGGAGGATCCACATTTCTGGGCAGGCCTTATTATGAAGGCAAAGGATGATTTTCTAAATGGCGGCACTTTTAAAGTGCAAAACAGGGAACAAGTGTTATTTTGGAAGGACGTGTGGTTAGGCAATAAACCTCTTCGTGAGGTTTATCCAACTTTATTCAGTTTTGTGAGGCGCAAATATGCCATGGTGGTAAATGTTCTTAGGGCTATACTACTAAATGTGTCCTTTAGGGGAGGTTAGGTTAACACAAACCAAACGACTTGGTTTGACTTATTGTCAAAAGTAGTACTAGTCCACCTAAACAATGAAAAGACAATATTTCTCGATGGAGCCTTACTAAGAATGGCACGTTCACAATCCAATCCATGTATACAAATTTCATTTGGCTGGGTGTTATAACTGATAGAAGTCTCCTCTACAAATTAAAAATATCACTTAAAATTAAGAGTTTTGTGTCTAAAAATGGGGTAACTCTCATTAAACATAATTTAAGAGGACACGACAAGGAACACTACTACTTATTTGATTTTCCGTTACGGTTTTTACAACCGCCACCAAGTCGATTAACCGTGATGGTTTTTCGATCCACTAGCATCCGCCATCGAAAATAGAAAAAAAGAGAAATCCCGGATCCAGCCCAAATGGGCCCAGATCCAGGCTCGCAGCTTAGGTCCCGCGCCGCCGCCATCGTCCACTAGCGCCCACGCCAAGCGCCCGAAGTTGAGGGACGGAGGGCCGCCATCGGTCCCGCCGCCGCCGTCGACCCGGCGTCGTCCACACCGCCAAATCCGCCGCCGGAAGGAGGAGGCGGCTGGCACCCCACCGCCCGAATCCGGGAGAGGGGAGGTAGGAGCCCGGCGTCCACGCTACCGGATCCGGAGAGGAGGTATGAGGAGGCGGCCGCCGCCGCCGTCGGAGGAAGTCCGCCACCGCTAGAGGAAGAAGACCCCCGCCGGAAGAAGACCGCCGCGGCGCGCGGCTGGATCCGCCGCCGGGCTCGCCTTTACCCCCGCCGCTGCGCTGGCTGAATCCGCTGCGTCTTTGACTTGACCTGGCGGGCTCCACGCCCCGCAAAAACGCCGCGCGCCGCTGAAGCGGAGCCATCGCGAGGAGATGGGTGTGACCAAGTCGCCGGGAGGCGGCGCCATCGCGTGGAGAGGAGGAGAGGGGAGAGTCGGCGTGGTGAGAGAGGGGAGAGTGGGGTGGATCTGCGCGGGCTTGGGCCTAAAGGCCCGGATCCGGCCGGGCCGCCGTGGACCCATGGCCCGAGGGAGGAGACGCCGCCGCAAAGGTGCCGACGCCGGGACCGGGGTGGGGGCGAGGTGCGCCGGGGACCGGATCTCGGCCGGCCACCGCCGACCCTGGGACCTTCCATCACCTAGATGTCGCTGGGCCCGTACACCGCCGGTGGACGAAGAAGCCCGCGGAGCCTTCCTTCACCAGCGGGAAGGGTGGGGGTACTCCGCCCTAAGGATAGATCCAGCCGGGAGGGGCGCGGATCCAGCCCGCCCCGCCATCCCTAGGCCGGCAAGGTCGCCGGCGATAAGTAGTTGGAGGGGAGGGGATTGGGGGGTGGAGGAAGAGGGAGGGACGCGGTGGCGCCCCTTTTTGAGGGCGGGGAGCCGGCCGCCGCCGCCGCCACGGCGAGCAAGACGGAGATGGCAACAGGAGGAGGGGCTGGCGGCGGTGGAGCTTGGCCAGGGCGGTGGCGCCCCCAAGTCGCCCACAGGAGCCGTTGGGTGGGAGGTCCGTCGGTTTACCTCTATTTGCTAGGTCAGTATATATGATATATATAGTCTTACGATAAAATACCATGATGTTTGATCTAAGCACCAGCTTTTTTCGTTGTTTATATACAAAGGAAAAAAAAACAAAACCATAGCCTTATGATCAACTACAGTCAGGTTCGGAACTGCAAGAGTTCATATATTGTAATGCTCCAGATATTTCGCCAAGGCTTCTCGGTAATTTTGTTTGTTGTCTAGATCCTCTACCTCTATCTGTTTGCTGTAACCCCAAATTTCTATTTTTATTTCTAGGGCCCTAAACTTGTCTTAGCTTCCAACACAGGTCCAAACAGTTCTGACCTACTCCATATGTTAACTTTTTTAGATCCGCTACAAATTGGATGCACACAAGCCATACACTCCACACAACATACGCACACATGCTCGTGTGTGTCCATACCACATAAAGAAGAGATTGAGAGGGTCGCCTCCAATTCACACTACACACACGTGTGGGCGTCTCCGTTCACACACAGAAGAAGAGATTGGGAGAGTAGCCTCCAGTGCACACTCCACACTCACACCACACGCACACGCATGTGTGCCTCCATACACACAAAGAAGATATTGGGAAGGTGACCTCTAGTGCACGAGAAATGCATAGTACCTCTGAATGTGTGGTGTCCCGACCCCAGAGGGCGATGTCACGGCAGCTTCTACAAGCGAGCAGGAGGGCGGCGCGGGTGGCTTATCTGGGTGGTGAGTGGGCCGGCGATGGCGAGTAGGACGTGGCCACTTGACGGTGCAACTCAGGCCTCTCCCTCCCTACGTCAGTTGGCTAGTCTGCGGGCGGGATCCGGCGGTGGCAGCCTCGATCAAGTGGAGTAGCACAGCGGTGGGCTTGTTCGAGGTGGATCCAGCAGCGGTGGCCTTGATCTGTGGCTGATCCGATGGTGGAAGCCTCTGTTGGCATTTCTAAACGTCGTCACTAAAAAGGTAGGTAGAGAACCTATCTCCTTAACGACACCTAGAAACACCGGGTATAAAATAAATCTATACTTACGTCGTCACATATAAAAAATCATTATATCCGCGCCGCAGATATAAACCGAAATAAACTCTATACCATTGTAGCACTTCACCTAGGATGAACCAGTGTCGTAATTTATATTTTCCAAAGGAAGTACTTTGAGGCAATATTCATATGACTCATGGCAATTCTATATTTTATGTACATAAAATCAATCATTCCAATACTTTAGCAGAGGTGAATATAGAAGATAAATAATGAATAAATAAGATAATAAAGATAATAATAAAAGATAAAACGATGCCTAGGGTATTCCATGAGATAGAGAGATATAAAGACTCACTAAATTTAGTATAGACTATCGTGGTTATTCTGAGACAAAAACTTCAAGTAACTATCAATCATCAAGTCAAAGCATAGCATGTAAAATATTTTCATGTATAGCACGAGCAAATCATATTATATAGCAAGAGGGATATCAACTAAGGAGGATTTATAACGAGATAAACTAGCCTTCGTCGTGACCACACCCTAACGCTCACTATATACGGGGGAGGATTATAGAAGACTCAATCGGGTTGTCACCCTCACGAACTACCCCAAACCCCAAAGATACAAATGGTCATTCGCAAATAACTTATATCTAAGCACCATGCCTACATATAGCTTATGACTTAACCCCCTCGAGATAAAGGCTAAGTTGTCCACGATCTCAAGCATATAATAATCAATAACTAGAACTATATCAAATATCAAACTAGAATATACTAAGAACATAACAATCAATAATATAATAAAACAAAGCATAATCATAATGAGAACTCAAGATAAATTTATTATCGAATATCTCCAATATAATAGATTCGAAATCCTGAGCCGAGCTCAAACTCTCCTTTGAATAATTAGACAATCTACTACTCTAATCTCTAAAGAACTAGAGCTCTCTAATCTTCTAATCTCTGGAAACCCTAGTACTAATCTCTCTCTCTAATTACAATGTATCTAAACCCTAAATAAGACTGAAGACTAATGAATTAGGGTTTCGGGGGGAGCCCCCCCTTCTTTTATAGCCCCCTTGGATGAATCTCAGCCCTTGGATCAAACCGACTTGATTGGACGGACTAGATCTTCTCCATAGGTCGGTTGTAGGAACATTCCAGAAGCTGGCCGGACACGTGGTTCCATCAACAAAAGTCTTTGCGGACCCGGGGGTGCCGCCCGGCCCCTCCCTGTGGGGTCTGCCCTCCGGCCTCTTCGAGCTTCATTCTTTCATCATTTGTACCTCTCGAAATTGTACTAATGCCCCGGATTTGGTCCTTTTCTTCCATTTCTTATTTTTCTCACTTTTCGACTCTTTTTTTGAGGTTTTTCGAGTTCTTCCCGCAAAACAAAGTATATGCATCAAAACTCGTGGAATTCATTAGTAATAATAATATTTATCTAGCATTGATCCTTGTTTAATGGTTTAAAACATATATAAAAGTGGTCAATAACTACCATCAACATCCTTGATCTAGTGGAGGGGCACGGCGACAGTCTCATTTATAGCGAATCTAAGCGCGACGGCCTTTAGCGGCAGCAACAACTCCCTCAGGCGTGGAGGAGGTCGGTAGCAGCGGAGGATGTCAGATTCGGTGAGGTCAGATCCGGCCATGGCAGCATGCTTGATTGGGCCTGGTGGCAGGCTCTACTGGGCTCACTAGAATTTTTATTTTTTTAAAAAAAAAACCGATTGACCGAGGTAGGCTATCTGAGGGTTCGGTGGGGGTGGGCGGTGGCGTGGTAGGCCCGACGGAGTGCGTAGGAGGGGGCAGTTGCGGCGGTCTAGAGCAGGAGCACACGCATGAGAGAGAGCGCAAAGATAAAGAAGTAAAACGCTCTTGTATTATAGCATCTCCAACAGTACCCTATAATTTTCTCCCAATATCCATGAGTTTAGGACATCCCAATAAAAGATAGGGTAGGAAAAAATTACCAATCTCCAACAGTACCCTATAATTGTCTCCTAATAACTAAATTTGGGCCCACTAGATGAGATTAGTTGGCCGGGTTGTTGGGTCTTGGAGCTACGCGCTATCGTTCAGGTCCCGTCGAAGAAGTCCTCGCGCGATCGTCCAGGGTATCGCCGCCGCCCAGTTTCTTCTCATCGATCGCGCGATCATCCTCGCCCGCTCAAGCGCGGAGCGTCGCAGGTATCATCTCCTCCCTAGATCACGATGTGTAGGGCAATTTGATCTCCCCCTAACCTGCTACTGGCCGGTGCATCAAACCTGCTACCGATGCATCTAACCGATGGCTAAACAGACAAGTTTATGACATAGATCATGACGTGTGTTTGGTTTTGCTAGTAGTAGGTGGCTACCCACCGTGGTAGTGCCATATATCGTTTTCAGCTATATTTTTCTGGCCTCTCTGGATTTGCATGCAAGTTTCCATTTGAACGATTTTGTCAGACTCAGTAAGCGAGTCGCCCGAGATAAGCGGAGTGGCTGAATATTTAATTATTATTTAGCTTTATTATTATAATTATTAGATTAAATTAAAGATAGTCGGAAAAGACTAATGGGCTGGCCCGTTAGCAATTGTAAACCCCTCATATAAATATGGGAGCAACTATCGTGAGACAATCAAGAAGAAAATAATTAGGTTTTTACCTTGCTCTCAAGCTCAAGCCGCCGCCGCCTCCGCCCTCGCGCCGCCGCCGCGCCGCCTCCAGCCAGCCGCGCCGCCGCCGCATCGCCGCGCCGCATCCCGCGCCGTCCCTCGCCCGTCGCCCACGCTTTGTTCATCGCCGATTTCAGCCCGTCACCTCTCTCGTTCTTCCTCTCGCGTTGGCGGAAAACGGGTTGTGACAATTGGTATCCGGAGACCACTACGATCCAATGGCCTTGACCGTGGGACAATCCATCACGGCGAACGTCTACAGGATCATCGGCGAGTACATCGCAGCCATGGAGGCTAATTCAGCCCCATCATCGGCTAAGTACATCCCGCCCTCCAAAGCGCTCTCTTCGATCAGAGACTAGATGAGCCCTTCATCCACCGCACCTCGATTCCTCAATCCTACGGCCCGGCGGACAAATCAATTTTCATCTCGAATTTGATACGAAATTCCCCAAGAAATTACTCGGAATTTCCACCTAAATTCTTGCCGAGAAAATCCCGGGCGTACCCGGCAATAATATTAAATTATTCTTTCCGGAGTATGATGGCAAGGGTGACCCTTCTCATTAATGTACAAGTGCGATAAATTTTTTTCTCGCTTAAGGAATTATTATCTGGTCGATCGATGCAGCTTCGTCTCGTTCCATCTCCAAGGGAACGCATTATCTTGGTTTATTCGTTGGGAAAATGAAGTGGGTCAACCAACTTAGCCAGAATTTTCTGCAGCGATTGCCAGACGTTTTGGAACTCCACTACATAATCATCTTGGTGATCTAACAGCATCATGCCGGACGGGAGATTTGGGCCGGTACACTAATACGTTCACAAAGAACGCCAACAAGGTACAACACCTCTCCTCCAAATAGCAGGCTATGCTTTATATTGCTGGGTTAGCACCTCTGATTCAGATCGACGTCCAACTACATCAACCACCTGATATTGAGACAGTCATAGCACTTGCTAGACGTCTCTATACAGCTTTCCGTCGGCGAAACTCAAAGGTACGCACAAGAGGATATTCAGATATTCAAATATCGAGTTCACGGGTTAACCGGCATATCCACTTGTCCTACCATGCAATTAATTATCAATATAAATGGCACCAATTTATTGACTCTATTGGATTCGGTTCAACACACAATTTTACGGATTCTCGATTTGGCTATGAAACCGGGCCTCCAACGTTCTCCTTTACACCGTCCGCTCAAAGTTGCTGTAGCCAATGGACAACACATAACAAATGTGGGAAGGTATGATGATATTGAATTTTCTATTGCTACTTGAAAGCTTCAAAGCGATTTCTTCACATCAAATTAGGAGGCTATGATGTTGTTTTGGGTGTGGATCGGCCGAGTTCTTTGGACAATATTGTGCGGAATTTTAATAAACTTATTATGAAGTTTTGGCGGAAAGGACAAACCGATCACATGGCAAAGCCTCTCTAAAGAGACAATTCTCAATCGGTATTCATACACTTTCTCTGACGTGCCAATTGATCCTCTCATTATGCAAATTCCAACACTTTTTCGAGAGCCTTCGGGCTCCCACCTCAACGGCGTTATGATCATAGAATTCATCTTAAGGATCCCACTCACCGATTTGTCGTTCGCCCTTATCGTTATCCTCGGTACGAGAAAAATGAACTGAACGACAATGTGCGCACATACTTCATCAAGGAATCATCCGGTATAGCACTTCACCATTCTCATCACCTGTCCTTCTTATCAAAAAACATGATCGACTTGGCGTTTTTGTGTTGATTATCGGGAGCTCAATAGTAATACCTTGAAAGACAAATTTCCAATACCGGTTATTCTTGAATTACTGGATGAACTAGAAGGTGCTAAATTCTTCACCAAACTAGATCTTCGCCAAAGCTATCACCAGAATACGCATGCATCCTCCTGACATCGAAAAGACGACTTTCGGGGACACATCATGGGCACTTTGAGTTTTTGGTCATGCCATTTGGATTATGCAATGCACCTTCCACTTTTCAAGCTTTGATGAATGATATATTGGGACCGTTTCTCACGTAAGTTTGTCTTTGGTTTTCTTTGATGATATCTTGATATTTAGCAAATCTGGTTCGAGCATCTCCACCATGTGGAAGAGGTTTTCAAGGTACTAGCATCTCATAATATCTTCTTAAAAAAAATCTAAATGCCTTTTTGGTCAATCACAATTGGGTTATTTGGGACATATTATATCGGATCTTTGGAGTGGCCGTTGACCCGGAGAAAATTGAGGCTGTCACCGCTTGGCGCTCCCCACAACTCTCAGTGAATTGCGAGGCTTTTTCGGGACTCGCCGGTTACTACTGAAAGTTTATCATGGATTATGGCACAATTGCACGTCCTTTGACTGATCTTCTTAAGAAGGACTCATTCTCATTTGGACACCCTTGGCAACAAATGCTTTTGAGCACCTTAAGAGGACTTTATCATCGGCACCGGTTCTCCAACTTCCGGACTTTAATAAATCATTTGTGGTGGAATGTGATGCGTGCCCGCACGGTATGGGTCTTTGTCTTACATCGGGGTAATGGTCCAATTGCTTACTTTAGCAAACGTATGCCCGATAAGTACAAAAAGTTAGCTGCTTATGAAAGAGAACTCATAGGACCGGTAACGGCGAAGCCAAGCATTGGCGACCATATCTTTGGGGTCGTCCATTTATTATAAGGTCGGATCATTACGGTCTTAAGTACATATTAGATCAACGCTTGTCCACGCTTCCGCAAAGATCAATGGGTTAGCAAATTACTTGGCTATGATTTTACCGTGGAGTATAAACCAGTAAATCAAATGTGGTGGCCGACGCCAAGCGTTATCTCGTCGTAACACGGAGGAATCTTCACTCATGGCTATTTCGAAAATTCAATTGGGGTTATTTGACCGCTTAAGGGAGGAAATTGCATTCCGTAATGAGGTTATAGCCCTTATTGATTCTATAATCAACGATAAGGACTCAGTATGGGAAGCTCGTAATGGATTGATCTTGTTCAACAAAAGGTATGGCTTTCCAAATCGTCTAAACATCTTCGACCATTCTCCATGCAATTCATGATTCAAAGACATAAGGGTATACGAGAAAACATTGCATCGATTCCGTCGGACCTTCTTTGTCAAACATGATAAACGCATTGTCACAGATTTTGTGAATGATTGTTTGGTTTGCCAACGCAACAAAAACGAACACCTTCATCCAAATTCTTTCTTCAGCCTTTACCAATTCCAGAGCGGATCCGGGAGGATATCTCAATGGATTTCATTGAAGCTCTTCTCGAAAAGTTGGATCTAAATCGGTAATATTAACAAATGGTTGATCGTCTATCTAAGTATGCTCACTTTATACCCCTTTCTCATCCGTATACAAAGAAACCCGAAGAGCTCGAAATTTTTCTCGAGATTGTTAGACTACATGGCTTGCCAAGATCGATGGTTAGTGACAGGGGATGTCATCTTCATGAGTCAATTCCGGCAAGAAATTTTCCGTCTATCAACATTATTTTGTCACCAACATCGGCTTATCATCCTCAAGCGGATGGCCAGCCGAGGTCGTCAATAAAATTATTACGATGTATCTGCTACCGCTTGACCGGTGACAAAACTAAAGGATTGGATAAGATGGTTACCTTGGGCTGAATATTACTATAATACTTCATATCATGCATCGACCAAAACAACGCCGTTCAAACTTGTGTATGGGTGTGATCCCCTACTATTCGTGGTTATCATCCCGTGAGACAACATTACCGGTAGTGGATGATTTACTAACTTAGAGGGATATTTTTCTCAATCGGACAAAGGTTCGTTTTGCGGTTGTCTCGTGATTATTACCGCAAATATTTTGATGCTAAACATACGCATTTAGAGAATTTAAAGTGGGTGATTATGTTTGGCTCAAACTTTTATCCCGCTCACGTGGCAACAATATCCGATTTACACAAAGGCAAGCTCTCTCCCTAAATATTTTGGACCCTTCAAAGATCGGCAAGATCATTACACCACTAACATATGCATTGAATCTCGCCGTCCCGGTACCCGTATACACAATGCCTTTCATGTCAAGATGCTCAAACCACACCGTGGGGAGATACCTGAGATATTCCGAATTACCTCGATTCACGATGGCACACCCGTCCCCCGAACCCTGAATTAATGCTCAAAACAAGAGTCCGCCAGGGTCGCCTTCAAGTGCTCATCAAATGGAAGAACAAACCTGCTGCGGATGCTTCATGGGAAGATCTTGAATTATTCAACAAAATCTATCCGGACTTCCAAATCGAGGACGAAATTTGAATCTCCGGTGCGGGGAGAGATGTCGACTTCGGTCGGCGAGTCGCCCGAGATAAGCGGAGTGGCTGAATATTTAATTATTATTTAGTTTTATTATTATAATTATTAGATTAAATTAAAGATAGTCGAAAAAGACCGATGGGCCCCGCCCGTTAGCAATTGTAAACCCCTCATATAAATATGGGGGCAACTATCGTGAGACAATCAAGAAAAAATAATTAGGTTTTTACCTTGCTCTCAAGCTCAAACGCCGCCCCTCACGCCTCGCGCCGCCGCCGCGCCAACCGCGCCAATCGCCCGCCGCCGCCGCGCCGCCGCCCGCCCGCCACGCGGCCGCGGCCGGCTACGACCGACCCACCGCCAGCGCGCCGCATCCCGCCGCCGTCCCTCGCGCCGTCGCCCACGCCTTGTTCATCGCTGATTTCAGCCACGCCACCTCTCTCGTTCTTCCTCTCGTTGGATCGGAAAACGGATTGTGACAGATTTATCCCCGATTGCACATGTATATCTAACTCCACCTGGGAAAGTTATATCCCACATTTGTTTCTTGATTGTCATTTCACGAGGATGGTATGGGTTGCGGCCCATACAGCATGGGGTCTAAGGAAGTCAACTAGTATAACTAACATATTTGGGGATGACTGAATGGAATACCAAAATATTTTAAACCATTAGTTCTTGTTGGCGCAGCAGCCTTGTGTTGGTCCGTCTCACTCTGCAGAAATGCAGTTGTTTTTGAAAACAAACGATTTTCTTTTTTGTAAGTACTCTTCTCGATCATGCACCGGCTCCGTACGTGGGCTATCCTACAACGGCCTTCTTGCCAGGAGGTGCTTGTGGCGGCATCTTGGTTCTTGGAGCGAGTGGTCAAGGAGTTTTTTTTCCCGGGAACATAGGTGGCAGTCTAGTCTTAGGATTGACAAATCATTAGTGTGTGTGGCTCTTCAATACTCTTAAAGGCTTGTGTGCCCCTGGGCAAAGGGCGGGATTTGTTTCAAGACGTTGTATCATCTCGATGTAATGTCCTGAAATTAATAAAAGTACCATTTCAAAAAAAAAAAAAAAAAAAAAAGTTAATTTATTAATCGAGGTGGGCGCGGAAATCGCCGCCATTAAGCCACCATTAACGGTAACCTTACAATGGCAGCGGTTGCCATACTCGCCTCCATTAAACCAAAACGCTAGACTTCGTTAAGTTTTGTGTACTAGTGACTTTAACTGACAGATATGATTTAAACTTTTTTTTAATATTAGCTAAAAGAACACTTTTAGACCCGGTTTGACATCTAAAGAACTAATTTAGATTTCCTCGTAAAAACTTTAAAGTTAAAATTCCAAACAACTGGTCTAAAAGTTATATCTAAACTTAACGGAAAAAGTCTATATCACACCCTCACCTATGCGAGGCGGAACATATAACCCCCAACCTATGAAATAGTCTACATCACCCCCTAACTTTTCAAAACCGGTCAAATTATCCCCAAAAACAGTTTAAAAATCATAGTAAATAATAGAAAAATCATAAAATAAAAATTTCAATTATGTTGGACTCCGGATGAGTAGATTTACACAATAAACATATAATATGGTATGCTTTAGTTCTTTTTTTTTGTTGTAGCTTTAGATCTATGTTTTTCTTTATATAGCTGTAAAAAATATACTAAAGCATAGCATATTATATGTTCATTGTGTAGATCTACTTATCTAGAGTCTAACACAATTAGATTTTTCATTTTATGATTTTTCTATGATTTATTGTCATTTTTCAAAACTGCTTTAGGGGATAATTTGACCGGTTTTGAAAAGTTCAGGGGGTGATGTAGGCTAATTTTATAGATTGGAGATTTATGTAGTCCACCTACCATATATAGTTGGTGTGATATAGACTTTTTTCAAACTTTAACCCACCTCATATTAGATCTTTAGAGTCAAAATGAGATAAAATGCTCTAAAGTTTAGAGGAGGAGATCCGAACAGACATAAAAACTATCTAAGCCAATAATATTATACTTTTATTTTAAATAATTTTGGTTAATTGTAAACTTTATAAAGTTATACCGGTTTTTTTAGTAGATGGAGTAATAGGTTAGCAACACAACTGGATTCCTCACGGATAACTCGATTCAAGTAGTTCACATTACAAGGCCGTCTGTCGTCTGTCATCGAACTGTTAACGGTGCCTCGTTTTGTGGAACGAAACTCATTCCATAGAAAAGCACCGGACGACCCGTCTGATATCGATGTCGGACTGACCCATTCCGGATGAGTCCCGGAATCAAACATGCTTCTTCTTTTTTAAAAAAACGGGCTTATGTTCAAAGATATTTCATAAAGTTTTCATTCAAATCTTGCAAGGATACCCTTGAAAAATGTAAAAATACAACACAATCATAGCAAGATCATCCTCCCAGTCGCCCCCATCGCCGATGGTCGGAGCAGCCACATGATGCATCGAAGACATACGTCGAGTCTGGAGCCAGAAGCCGACTTCCTTCCCGACGATGGACGACGACAAGTTTTTGTGGGTGCTTCAAGAAGATATTCCAAAACATCGACACACTTCGTAACCGACAAACGTCCAAGCCGAATCAGATGGCCACTGGCCACCCTTTGAAACCAAACATGCTGCTTCTCATCCTAGGCTTGCAGGGATGTACATGTCCGGCCCATGACAATTGGCAAGTACTAGCCCGTATAGCTGACATAATCTAAAAAAAATAAAACTGACATAGTCATATCCGTCGTACCTACTAGGTGCAGCTGTCAAAGTGTGAAGGAGGATGATCAGATAAGATAAGGTGTAGCGCAGCAGATCCCAACGACGGGACGCCGCAACCGAAGCTGAAACCACGTCGCCCCGCCCTCTCTCACATGACTTCGTTTTCGTTTACAATAAAACAGGTTACTCGGCCAGTTGACTGCCGACACAACACGTGACATGGCAGAGGGCATCCCCTCAACTCCGGCGCTGCGACCTGCGACACTGGCTCATTTTCTCGTGCCCAGCTTGCCCTCTGTTTCTGTCCAGTGCCGGCATGCCGAGTCACCAGCTCCGGCGAGACGACCACAGTGGCATTCCTGCAATACGGCACAATCGCATGTCCAGTCATACAACTCCATTATTATGAAAGGAAAGATATGCTACCCAGGCACTCTCTCTCTCTCTTTAGAGCTCCATCACTCTTTTAAGCCGCCCCCATGCATCTCCCCCAACCCCCAATGATACAAACATCCATACTTCATCATTCATCAGGAGAGCATCTGTGCGTCTCTTCACCAAGGGGCAACCTACTACCATATAGTATAGTACTGAAATGGTGCTGCTCTCCTCCGGCTGCCGCCGCGGCCTGATGACCGCCGCGCCGTTCCTTGCGGTGGCGGTGGTGGCCACGATGGCGATCACCGCCGATGCGTACAAGAACTACACCGTCGGCGACGACAAGGGCTGGTACGACGGCCTCACCCATCCGGGGGTCGACTACCAGGCGTGGGCCGACGGCAAGAACTTCAGCCTCGGGGATTTCCTCAGTGAGTAGAGAAGTACTGCTTGCACTTGCAAGCTCTCCCTGTCGTCCCTCACTCCACCCTATATGTTAATCTTGATTTATTTCAAGCATGCAATCCAGTTGTTAATCATTGTTACTGTCATCATCAACTGTCTTTCATTTGGGTTACTGACCTACTACTGGTCAGGTGTTTTAACATGACAGACGATGTATATATTACTAGTTAGTAGTAACTGAAATGAGTAATTCTAAGTGGTAGCACCCGTACCGCAGCTAGATGAAGACGACCCAAGCACGCAATGAGCCATGGCCTTTTCAGACCCAGTTTTGCTTTGCGAGTGCATCATGTGCATCCCGATGGATCCGTCTGGGACTCTGCTCCCTTTCTTCATCACTCTCCTGATGCACATGGCCTGTGTGGGGAAAAGGGTTCCGATATAACGCCACTCCATTTTCAGGTGGTCGATTATCGATCATCATCACAATTAGTAGTATGCTCATTTCCTGCACTATTGGCATCCAAGATATTTCAGCTTTCAGCTTGCTGTGCTTGTGCGTGCTGCTTCTACTTTATTTGCTGTCGATTCACGTTACAAGAACATGGCCAAAGTGCAAGGCATCAGTATTATGCTTTTGTTGGGGCATCTGGATATGAACACGTACTCTGCTCGGCTGGCCGGATAACACAACTAACATGGCTGTCAGTCTCACTCTGTATATAGCCAGCCCACTCAGTGACAAGAACGTCGCAGCAGCTGGCAGCTGCTCTCAATAAACTCCTCTACCTGAGTTAGTACCTGACCAACTGGTGGTTGCACTCGCCAAATCACAGCAATTAGTTAGAAATTAATCCGTGCATTGCATCCAACTACAATATTAATTAGTCTTGACACCTTGAATTAACAGTCTTCAACACGGACAAGAACCACTCGGTGGTGCAGACGCGGAACGGGACGCTATACAAGAGCTGCGACTACAACGACTCGGGCCCGGACGACACCGTCGAGTGGTCCGCCGCGGCGCCGGAGTTCAGCAAGGACGCCGTCACCGTCGCCGTGCCGCTCCTCAAGGAAGGCCGCGCCTACTTCTTCTCGGGGAACTACGACGGCGAGCAGTGCGAGAGCGGACAGCGCTTCGCCATCGACGTGGCCCACGGCCAGGGCCTGCCGCCTGACCTCAGGCCGCCCGTCGCCGACGCGCCGGCGCCATCATCCTCGGCAGCGCCCGCCGACGGCGCGGCCGCGCTCGACTTCAGCCACCCCAAGAACGTCACCACGCCAAGCGCCACGGACGATGACGCCGACGACGGCAATGAAAGGAGCGCCACCTCGGGCTCCTCCACTGGTCGGAGTCGGACTCTTGCCAGACAGCTGAGGTCGTCCGCTCTGGCCGTGACCGTGACGCTGCTCATCACAGTGCTCTTCGCGGTGTAGGTGGCACACGTTGGTTTCTCTTTTGTTTGTGTGGTTGCTTGTTGGGCCTGATAATTGATTTATTTACGGCACTAGTCGAATAGAAGGGTTTATATATATATATATAGATGAAAAAATATGTTTAGTTGTTAGTGAGATGTTTTCATCACTTGTATAGTTTGTCTGTTTATTTGATTTTTGTATCGTGTTTCATAGTAATGGATCTGAATAATAATATCATTCTTTGGAACAAGCAAATCATCATTGTAATAGAGTTTATTCACTTGTGTTTTGATCAATGGAATGAACGATATCTCAATTTATCAGGACCATAGGCACGACCGAGAGTCAGTCGTGCCTATTGTCATGAAAGCAAGTGACAATGATTGTGGTATGCACGTGCAAAAATGATCCAACCTCTTTCCACAACTGAGTTGTTTAAGTAAGCTTTTTATGAACCATAATCAGTTCACACTCTAATTGTTACCGTTGATGTTTGCTTGGACAGGGAACATAACCAATTTCATTAGGGTCTAATATTGATATGAAGGAAGTTAAATTGCTCCGCGTCCCATGTTATCCAATTTAACGCCGCACGGTCTCATTTTCACATGGCACCTTCTATTATTCACAAGGTCAAGGTGGTTTCTATGACGTTCGCCACTGAGGACCACTGCACCCCATCTCCTTTCCCCTAGTCTCCCTCTTCCTCTTAGATCCATCCAACCTTTTCTTCGAGCTCTAAACCTATCCCCTGCTCTTCATTTTTATGGATTATTCTTAGTAGGAGTAAGCTTGATGACAAGGTCTTGTGGAGAATATGACTTATTTGGATCGGATATGTATGGCATATTTATTCTTGCTATTCTTTCATGTTTTAAGCTAGCAATAGGTTGATGTAAAATGTGGCGGTTATCAAAATGTATCCAGGTGGGGAAGCTCCAACCCCCCCCTGTGGTGATTGATTTTTGTGCAATGTTAGCAAGATACATGAGGATCTTTATGTAGCCAAAATAATTTTACCTTTCGCTTTGATATGATTTTGTTATTATGATGCACTAGTGTAGACATTTTTGTGGACCATGTGTGTACATGTGTCTCTTGGGAATGTTGTGTATGGAAGGTTATTGTGAACGATCAATTCATATGTTGCTTGTGATACATGTATGTTATTGGCGGTTGCTCTATTTTCATGGCTCATGTTCTCACTTGTCTTTATATTGTTTGTCATCATCAAGTTTTTACCGAAGAAACTCACAAGCATTTGTTGAGCATTCATCTTCGATTTAACATTGTTCTAGATTGTTCATTCAACTTTTAAATTTGCCTCATTGAGCTTATCACAATTTGGTGTTGTTTCAATTTCCAAGTATTATCTTACACATGGAAGTACCAAATTAGTTTTGGATTTACCTAAAAACCTTGACGATGTATCCTATAAAGGCTTATATGGATGTTTTTTCATGTCATTTGTGTGGGGGATCGATATCTGGGATACCCATGAGCGAGCCCTTGTCTCAGGCATAACCACGAACGAGGCGCCCTGCCGTAGCTTGTGAGGTCCTCGCCGCGCATGAGCTCTCCACGCAAGGGCAGATCTCCGCCTCGCTCGGGCTCTCGCAAATGAGCTCCTCGGACAAAGACCCATCGCTCCGCTCCGCCTCGAGGTCTCCGGGCGACGAGCTCCCTCGTCTTCGGCGCGCCAAGCCTCGTCCAGGACCTCTTTCCGCCTCGCTCGAGCTCCCCTGCGACGAGCGCCCCAGAGACGGCTGCAGAGAGCTCGACCACCTGCCTTCCCGAAGAAGTCCATGGGTATGGGAGTTGGTCAACAACTCTCTGACAACCCCAACCACTCCCTGACGGACGCTGTAGCCATGTAGAGCTACAGCTACAGGGAGAGGTCATTCGACCACCTCGCCATACCCCGTCGGCTCCAACAGCTCCGCCACAGTGTCGAGCAGGTACATACGGGGTACGCCTTCCCATCAACGGTATGGGCACGCCCATACCGAGAGGACGTCTTCCAACTGCGATTAGAGACAGGGCGACACCTGACCATTGCCCAAACCCCGATTCCCGCGTACGACGACGACCAATTTCAGCATCCAAAGCACCCGGGAGCTCGAAGGAAGCTCTCGTCTGCGCCGTGAGCTCATCTGGGAGCTCTTTTCTTGCATCCAACACTCTGTACACGTATTTTCACTTTCTTTAAGTCCTCAACTCGATGAGAGCTCTCGAGCCTCGCCCCTTGCGACTATAAAAGGGGAGGTAGCCCTCCGGATGAGGCAGGGTTCAAGATTTCAACACATAGCACCCGCTCTCACTCACTCAATATTGGCACTAGGCTCAATCACAGAGACTTGGGAGCCCCCTCCCTCTCTCGATCTTGCTTGTACTAAGCCCCGGTATGAGCATTTGAGCTCGGATCGTGATCACACTGGACTAGGGAGCGCGATTTGCCCCGAACCAGTATAAATCTTGTGTCATTGTCTCTAGAGTTAGGCCATCGGAGCACGCATTAGCCAGACATTACGTGACGGTGGTATTAGACCATGACAATTTGTCTCACTCGTTCAAATCATGTTGTTTTCTTTGTTAGTTATCAGTCAAGATTACCTTTTGTTACTATTGCAGAACTGAGGCATGCTTTTATCAAGATGGAAAAGTTTTCATAAATCAAGCATCCACGAATGAATGAATTTAAAATTCTTCAAATGCAATCTAAGAAAGTTTAAAAATGTGTGTTTTTTTTATGGAAGTCTACTAGATCTATGTAAAGGTAGAACATTTAGGTTCCTTATTATCTGCAACCCCTCTCCTCGTCACATTTTATAAAAAATAAAAATCTAAGGTTCACATTGAAAACCTTTTTGAGATTGACAAATAGTCACACAATGAAAAAGAAAAAGAAAGCTCAGAAACTATATTCGTGAACAGTCTTCGGGGCGGCTCACATGAATTTTTATTATTTTGATTGAGGGAAAGGCCGCCGGCTCACATGGAAAAGTGGTGCGAATTGAGATGGGCCTTTGCGGAACGTGATACTTGGGCTAGTTGTCCATGTAAGCTGAACTGAAGAGGAAAAGAAGCAGCACCCACTTGGCGGCCCAACATTAAATCCGTTATCTCGGCCCACCCCAGATCCCCAGGCACTTTGCCAACGAAGGAACGCACAAGGCGCACCAAACGACGTCCAAACCTTAAAACCGACGGAAAGAGAAGACGACGACCCACCTCTAATCTCACCCTTCACTCTCTCTCCTCCCTCCCCCTCCCCTCCGCTCCCGGTCCTCAGATCCCGATCCGCCGCCGCCTGCGGCAGATCCAGGTCCAGCCACCACACCACCTCCCGCCGCAGATCCGACGCCATGGAGAAGCCATGCTCTCTCCTGGTCCACTTCGACAAGGGCTCGGCCGCGATGGCGAACGAGATCAAGGCGGATCTGGAGGGCGGCGACGGCCCCGCCAAGGCCGACGCCATGCGCCGCGCCATCTCGCTCCTCCTCAACGGCGAGACCCTCCCGCAGCTCTTCATCACCATCGTCCGCTACGTCCTCCCCTCCGAGGACCACACCGTGCAGAAGCTCCTCCTCCTCTACCTCGAGATCATTGACCGCCGGGATCCCGCCGGCCGCGCCCTGCCGGAGATGATCCTCATCTGCCAGAACCTCCGCAACAACCTCCAGAGCCCCAACGAGTACATCCGCGGCGTCACGCTCCGCTTCCTCTGCAGGCTCTCCGAGCCCGAGGTGCTCGAGCCGCTCGTCCCGTCCGTGCTCGCCAACCTCGAGCACAGGCACCACTTCATCAGGAGGCACGCCGTCTCCGCCGTGTCCGCCATCTACCGCCTCCCGCACGGAGATCAGCTCATCCCCGACGCGCCGGAGCTCGTCGAGCGGCTCCTCGCGTCTGAGCAGGACGCGTCCGCGCGGAGGAACGCGTTCCTCATGCTCTGCGCCTGCGCGCAGGAGCGCGCCGTCGCCTACCTGCTCTCCAACGCCGACCGAGTCGCTGAGTGGCCCGATCTGCTGCAGATGGCCGTCGTGGATCTCATCCGCAAGGTCTGCCGATCCCAGAACCGCGCCAACAAGGGAAGGTATATCACCATCATTACCTCGCTGCTCTCCACGCCCAGCACGGCGGTTGTTTATGAATGTGCTGGTGCTCTGGTGTCGCTCTCTTCGGCGCCCACGGCCGTGCGAGCAGCTGCCAACACCTACTGCCAGTTGCTCTCGTCGCAGAGCGACAACAATGTCAAGCTCATTCTACTGGACCGCCTCAACGAGCTGCGCACCTCGCACCGGGATGTCATGGTGGGGGTGGTGATGGACGTGCTTCGTGCACTGGCCAGCCCCAACTTAGATGTCAAGAGAAAGGTTCTTGATTTGGTGCTTGATCTGCTCACCCCGCGTAATGTTGAGGAGGTGGTGCTTTATCTCAAGAAGGAGGTGGTCAAGACGCAGGCCGGAGACCTCGAGAAGGGTGGCGAGTACCGCCAGATGCTGGTGCAGGCCATCCATGCCTGCGCTGTTGAGTACCCAGAGGTGGCTGGGTCTGTAGTGCACCTTCTCATGGACTTTCTTGGTGACACCAATGTTGCTGCAGCTGTTGATGTTGTGCTGTTTGTACGTGAGATCATTGAGACCAATCCGAAGCTGCGTGTTTCCATGATCCAGAGGCTGATTGATACATTCTATCAGATTCGGGCATCCCGGGTCTGCTCGTGTGCTCTCTGGATCCTTGGGGAGTACTCCCTCTCTCTATCAGAGGTTGAAAGTGCCATTGCTACCATTAAACAATGTCTTGGGGATCTACCATTCTACACTGTCTCTGATGAAGGGGAAGCAACTGATTCCACCAAGCCAGCCCAGGCGGTGGTCAACTCTGTCACTGTATCTTCCAGGCGGCCTGTTGTTCTTGCAGATGGCACTTATGCTACTCAGAGCGCTGCTACTGAGACCATTTCAACCCCATCAGTTGCTCCTGGGTCATTATCATCAACCCTGAACCTCAGATCACTCATTCTGTCGGGTGATTTCTTCCTGGCTGCTGTTGTTGCATGTACCCTGACCAAGCTTGTGTTTGAGGCTGGAAGAAGTGCAGCCATCGAAGGTTGAATCAAACAAGGCTTGCACCGGAGCGTTGCTCATCATGACATCGATTCTGCAGCTGGGCCAGTCTTCTTACCTTCCCCACCCGATTGATAATGATTCATATGATAGGATTGTGCTGTGTGTGAGATTGCTTTGCAATACTGGTGATGATGTCAGGAAGATTTGGTTGCAGTCATGCAGGCAGAGCTTTGCCAAAATGCTTGCTGAGAAGCAGTTCAGGGAGACAGAGGAGATGAAGGCAAAGGCACAGATCTCTCATGCCCAGCCAGATGATCTTATTGATTTTTACCACTTGAAGAGCAGGAAGGTAAGAAAAATGGCTCTCTTGTCGAATTTTCACTTTAGAAATGCCAATATTTTCTTTATTGATCTGATATTTGTTTAGATAATATTGTCTCTATAATGCATTAAAATGATGATTGGCTTAATGCTGTTGCCAATTGTTTGTTGTGGCCAGAGATAAATTCTTATTATCTAGAATATTAAATGTTACTCTATGCTGCATCCAAAAGTGCTGAATTCTTTTTAATTCACTTTTCAAGCAAAATAAATAAATAAATAAAATAAAAATAGAATGAATATGATGCTGAGTGATAAAAGCATCTGACATCTGCAGTTTATGTTCCTATGTTGTCTTACAACCAATTTTAACTTTCTAATATTTCTATTTGGTGGTATTTAAGAATACCTCAACTTATACTTGTTAACAACAATCTTGAGCCAGTCTTTCATGCTCTTATGACTTTATTATGGTGTGCAATGTGTGCTTGAACTTTCTGATGTGGTTCGATTGAATTCATGGTTGTTTGATTTGACTTGTGGTCCACATGTTGATCCTTTCTTAAAGAGCTAATAAGCTATTAAACTTTTGTTTGGGGAAAAACATTTCTTTGGTAGAAAAAAAGGCAAATAATGTTTTGTACTGTTGTGCCAGTCATGATAGATAAGTTGCATGTTAAGGTAGACACAAAAGTTGATAACAAATTGTTGATGTGTGGTGTGACTAAGGTCTGCTCTTAATGTTTAATATGCAATGCATGCCATAAGTCTGGTGTTCTGTATTGGCTTGGAAGATACCTTCCACCTTTAGTGTTGGCCTTCACATTTTTCCTTCCAGTTATTAATAAAGCATGCTATTTTGTTGTCTTAGGGCATGAGCCAGCTTGAGTTGGAAGATGAGGTGCATGATGATTTGAAGGCTGCTACTGGTGGGTTTACTAAGGATGCAGATGACGCAAACAAGCTCAACCGCATTCTTCAATTAACAGGATTCAGTGATCCTGTTTATGCTGAAGCATTTGTAACAGTTCACCATTATGACATTGTACTTGATGTTACTGTCATTAACCGTACAAAGGAGACACTTCAGAACTTGTGCATGGAATTGGCTACAATGGGAGACCTCAAACTTGTTGATCGCCCTCAGAACTATACCTTGGCTCCTGAATCTAGCAAACAGATCCGTGCTAATATCAAAGTTTCATCAACAGAGACTGGAGTTATATTTGGCAACATAGTTTATGAGACTTCAAATGTGATGGAACGATCAGTGGTTGTCCTAAATGATATTCACATTGATATCATGGATTACATCTCACCTGCTACGTGTGCTGATGTTACTTTCCGGAACATGTGGGCAGAATTTGAATGGGAAAATAAGGTAACATGCTTCTCTGTACATTGCAGTTGTGAAATTTTGTTTCGGCAAGATCCCAAGATGTTCTCTGTTCATGAACTCAGTCTCCTTTATCTCAATTACTAGCATATAAGGTTTAAAATAGCGGACTAAGACATTTAGTGGTAACCTCAGCTGGAGTTGGATATAGTAGAAGCTAAGCTATTTCATTTTAACTGTTTTGTAAAAAAAAATGAAAATTCCTAACTATTTGTTGATGGAAACATTTAATGAAGTAAAATTTTCATGAACACAATACTCAAGTACATGTATAGGGCTCTAGGAGAACATGTCTCCATGAGTCCATGTCCATTACTTCAAATTTATTAAATCAATCAACATACTCTGCTAATATCAACATTCATATTTACTCATGTATAATATTAAAAATATTCTTTGTTTTATTACATCATGTATTAAGTAAAGAACATAACATGGAGAGATATAGATTAGTGGTGCTAAATAGGCCAACTAGTGCTGTTTAGTGGAGCTAAAGCACCATTAGTGGCGATAGTGGAACAACTGCAATGTTGTAGTGGTAAACCATATGAAAAAAAGCTACAACAAGCTATTTAGAACCTTTTATAAATTGATTCCAAATTTTGTGAACTATTGTTATCCCCATGGGGCCATAGATCTATGCACAAGTCGTTGGCATTACTCACTCTATATTGTTGCTGCTAGTCTACCGCTTTCCATAGTACTCTGCAGAAAGGCTGTCAGCAAATGTGGATATATAGTGCTAAAATGCTTTCAGTATTCAATTTCTCTAGTCATTTTTCCTGCAAACAGACAGCATGTGTCTTTTATGCAAATCAATGGGATTAAAAAAAAAAAAAAAAAAGATGTTTTAGTTTGAAATCTTTTCCATTTTTCAAAATTTTCTTATGAAAATATGCCTATTTTCTTAGGAAAAATATGCCTCTGAGCAGCCACATAAGATGGGTGCTCTATATTTCTGTGCACCACTGTTGGATTTGATTTATTCAGTTGCTTTGGTGTAATTTCAGTGACGTTTCCTTGTGCACCTGGAATTCATTAAAATTTGTCTGCCCTGCTCCTTTCTGTTATGCCTAGGAAAATCTTCTCTGTGATTGGTTTCATTTCTTTTGCTAAGATTTATTATGTCTTGTTTATCAGGTGGCAGTGAATACTGTGATTCAGGATGAGAAGGAATTCTTGAACCACATTATCAAGTCAACAAACATGAAATGTCTGACACCACCGTAAGTATTTCAGGAAACTGGCCATTCATCTTTAATTTTATCTATATTATCTTAGGCCTGTAGAAGTGTTTTTTTTTATATAAACCCATAATCATGAATATGTATGCAGTAGTTTACTATATTTGCATGGCAGATTGCATTTGAAGATGTTGAGAGGTTCACTTTTTTTATAACTGTGCTGAAGTTGGCAAGCTAATCTATTATAAATCTGACTTCTAGCTCAATGCAAAGTTTTTTTTGTTTATTTGTAGACTATAAGTACAAATAAATTCATCCAACCTTGGAGAAATGTAACTTTCCAAACAAACCTTTCTCAAGTGGAGACATATATCACCTTTTTCACTATTTGCATGCAACTTGTCAACTATCACTCCTATGCAAGGATGGTCTTATTTGTTCCAAATAGCAAGAGATGGATGATATGTTTTTGTACAATTAGATGATGAATTAATTTGGTTAGCTGATATTTGTATAAGTTTTGCCTTTTTAACTTTGAGCAGATGCGTTTGACATGGAGAATTGGGTGAGTTTCTGCAAAAAGTATTTGTTCTCTGAACTTCTAACCCTTTCTTTGACACCAGGTCTGCACTAGACGGAGAATGTGGTTTCCTTGCTGCTAATCTTTATGCAAAGAGTGTGTTTGGCGAGGATGCTTTGGTGAACATCAGCATTGAGAAGCAACATGATGGCAAGCTCAGTGGTTACATCCGAATAAGGAGCAAGACCCAGGGAATTGCACTCAGCTTAGGGGACAAGATTACCCTCAAGCAGAAGGGTGGCAGTTAACTGTGACAACTGACAAGTGTTGCAGTTGTATCATCAATTTTCTCTTTTAGGAAATCCACGTGCCAGAGATACCTGTGCCGTGGCATTGAATTGAGTATAAATGCTTTTTGTACAAAAGGATCAAAGAAAGAGATGAGAAGACAGTTATGAGGAAGTCACGGTGTTAGATCCCTGAGCATGAAGGTGTCGGTCGAAGATCCATGTTGCTGTAGTAACAATGCTGTTCCAACTTCCTTTCCTGATAAAATGATAATGTAGAAATAGTTGTGGAGTTTATGTTGATTTCTCGACAGGTAGATCAATTGTGATCTTGTACTATTATGAATCCCTCCTGCTTTGATGTTATATTACGCTTTTATTTTAATTTTGTGGTATTCAAACAGAAACTCGGTGTTGTCAACTTTTTTTTTTTATAGAGATCAATATGACATGTTCTGCTACATGTAGATTTTCCTGCGTCAGCAGTTGTGTTAGGTTGCATTGTGTTGTTTAGGTCCGACTGGATGGGCTAATGCTAGCTATTGCATGTTCAAATATTAGGCATAAGAAAATACTATATTCATGATTAAATGAAACATTTTTGGATGACGTTGCAAATTTTACACTCTGGCGATAATAATAGACTGAAGTAGAATTTGCAATTTGGGATCATCGTTAGTATGTTGGTGCTAGAGACCCAATAGAGAAATTTAGTAGACCACCCACAAAACGAATACTCCCGCCGTCCTTTATACTAGACGCGATTCAATCAAAAATAACAAAAACATTCATCACAGCTACTTTCCTAGAAAAAACGATCCGGTCCACCCCATAAGACTCCACGATGTAGTGTTTTTCGGTGCTTGTTCATGCACCGGTGCCCACACACACACCACCCCCCAACCCCCCCCAAAAAAAAAAAATGGGACCGTGTTATATAGAAGCATCGATGCTTCAAACTTTTCTATCTTCCAAACCCCTCCCTCTCTCTCTCTCATCGCGGTCGTCGTCATCGTCGCTTCCGGGGTCGACATCTAGAAGAGCTCGTCGGCGGAGAAAATGGGCCTGCTAGGCCAGCCGAACTCGAACTGCTTGAGGCAGGGCAAGAATGACCACAAGAGCAACACGAGGCACTTGCCAGAGAAAGAAGCGGTCGGGGGCAACGGGGTCCGTGCTCTAGCGGAATCCCGCTGGCGACAACAGCCATCGAGTGGTCCGACGGCTAGTGGCCTCAGACGCTTGGACCGCCATGCGCGCAACAGCGTCCACGCAACATCGCTCCCCCGCAAACGCAAATGGCAGGCAGCAGTGGCGGTCGCCGCTTCTTCCGCACGCGACGCCACTGCTCGCAATGCAGCAACACGATGGCCTCGAGCAGTGGAGCAGGAGTTGTCGATGTCACGTCCATGGCCTGCGGCAACTGGGAAGCAGTGACGGAGCTAGGAATTATTCATAAGGGGGCCGAGCAAATCCAACTTGAATTATGTTTAGATTACCCGAATTTAACTTAGAAATTCCAAAATTTCCGTCATATTGAATCATTTAATATACCAAAAGACACATGCATGAAATATGAAATGTAAGTAAACAAAATAACTAATTGCACAATATAGATTTACCTTGCGAGACTAATGTTTTGATCATAGTTAGCCCATGGTAAGATAATATTTACCACAAACCAACGAAAAGTGCTACCCGATCTGGTGTCAATTTTCGGGATCTAAACACACCCTTTTAAAAAATGAGCACAACGAGTTAAGTTAGATTTTTCATGGTGACTATTAATTCATCGACTTGACACGAGTACTCACAATTTTATCTATGTTTCATCCTTCTAATGTGCTTCATAATATTATCTAATAGTATCTAGAAGATATTAAAAGATATATGTGATAAAAATTTTGTTATATTCTCCGTCTTAATATAAATAAAAATCATGAACTTATACTAATAAAAATTTACTTGAAAATGTTAGGGGGCCATGGCCTGCCCATTCCCTCGCTCCGTCACTTCTTTTTGGGAAGGGGAGGCTGGAAAGAGGAGGGAGAGGAGCGGGAGAGAGGTCGGAGGCGATAAATGAGGGAGATGGAAAGATTGGGGGAGGAGATGGGTGGGGAAAGTTTCTCGCATGATCCACACACTGATAGCGTTTGTGCCCACAATGTGGAAGTGGAGGAGTCAAGGCATCGATTTGTAGTGGCTGGGTTAAAAAAATTTAGCACCGATAACGTTGTGGAGAGTCTAAGGCCTTGTTGGGTTAGCTCAGATTGACTCCATTCCGGACGTATTGATTTGACCTAGTTTTGTATCCGATTCATGTTAAAATAGGCGTTCGGTTAAGGAATGGTTCTGAACGGATTCATAAAGCCTTGTTTTGAATCCACCCATTTTGTATACCAAAAGATCCAGATTTGTTCCACACCTCTTGAGGTCCAGAACGGAAACACTGGATCAAGTGAATTCCTTGGATTCACTCATTCCCGGCCTAGATCCGTTCCTAGGGCTATTCCAATTCGACGCAAATGAACTGGTTCAGCCGCATGTTTGGTACAATTCAGGAGCCAAAGATCTGAGCGAGGTGAGCTGAATGATGATGGGATAAACTCTATCACGGAAAGGCTGCATCGGGGAGAGGTAGGTTCTTGATACACTCTTGATACACATTCCTAGTTTCTGCATTAGAAGTGCCCTGATTTTTGTAGATAAAGGATATTAAATATCCGACATCATCTATCAACTGATAGAATCAGACCAATTATTAGAATAATATAGGCACCCCGTAGAGTATCACAAAAAGCTACAAAATTAAGGTTCGACTTTACATCAGGACTCATGAATAAACAAACGAACTTAAAGTTTTGACTAAGTATGGCCAAGATAACCATCCATCGGAAGCGAAGACATACAAAGTTGAAGACTCTAGATGCTGGCTAGCTAAAACTAGATGGTCTCGTAGGTCGTCACGCCGTTGCAAGATAGAAAAATGATGAGTTATTACCAACCACCATATCAGTACCACGACCACTATATGTAACCTTCCTGCATGCACCTAATTCACCATGGGGCTTCCTGTAACAATACCTCGTTCTTCCTTAGGACATGGTTTATTTCAGTCTAGGCTAGTAAAATTGACAGTCTGACAGATCATAATCCCAAACTGAAACCGAAACGAATAAGGCCTTGGCTGCAACGATGAGAATTTCTTCCCTACTAGGGCCCTAGGCAGTGAGCATCATCATATTCATACGATTGATTGCTTGGTGACGTCTGTGCGTTGATTCAAAGGAAGCAGGCGAGGCGACGACATGGCTGCGCAGCCGCCAAGATACAAGGGAGAAAAGAAAAGAACAGGGCAGCCGGATTATTGAAAGCGGAAAGAACCAAGACTGCCGCTAGCACCCGATTAGAATACGTCACCCCTTCCCGGAATTTGAGCCTCATTTCTTGGGCTGCAGACAAACCCTTGCATTCCATTGCATATCCCCTGCTGCTAGTGCCAGTGCCACGCCACCATTCTCGCTCGCTTCAAAGCCCGGCAAATGTGCGTGCGCCTGCAAGACATCACAACAATGGTATAATATACATGTAAAACCACATGACACTCTCACATATATGGCTCATAGCATGACAAATGGCTCATATATGGAGTATGTAAAAGGGTCCATCTCCTTCGTCATCTGGATAAAGTTAATCACACGAATTTGACTATTGCATTCCGGCGGAAATTTCTCTAGATTCGTATACTGTACACAACACAACAGATGATGGCAGCAGAGCTTGCCCAGGCAGCAAGTCGCGTGCGTAGCTCGCAAGAGGCAGTACACTACTGCATTCCTGGTCAGAACCCTCTAGGGTGAGTAGCGAATTGCATCAATCATTTGGTGCATGGATTGTGGTCAAAATCTCAGTTTCTTTAGGCCGGAAACGAGGCCACTCCCCATCATTTCATTCTCCTGCTACCTGCTATATATACAGCCTATAGTACAAGTCAGCACAGCAGTCATCCACCCATACAATTCCAGTTTTCCATTACATTTCCCGCGCCAAGCCAACCAAACCAAGTGCTCTCCGAGCTACACACCTTGCCGAGTTGCCGGACATGGAAGACCTCGCGGCCTCGCTCATGCCTTACCCGCACAGCGCGCCGCTCTACCTGCTCTACGACACCGCCAGCCTCGCCAACGCCAACCACGGCCTGGCAGCGCCACCGCCACCGCCGCTGCCGCTCCTCGGTGATGACGACGACGACGACGGCTTCGCGTTCGCCACGACCACGACGGCGGCCAAGAACGTCGGCGGCCCGGCGGCGCTGCGCGCGTGCGCCAGCGACGTGTCGGCGGCGGCGTTCGCGGACGAGCTGTTCCGCGCCGGCGCGCTGCTCCCGCTGAGCCTTCCTCCGCGGCTGCAGCGGCCCGCCTACTCCGCGGGGCCCGCCTCGGCCGCGACGTCGCCCACGTCGTCGTCCGTGTTCGTGGCCTCGGCCAGCTTCGGCAGGAGCAGCAGGAAGCAGCACAGGGGTTCGACCCGTTCGCGGCGGCGCTCGAGAAGGTGCGCAGGGACAGCGGCGTGGCCGCGCCTCATGCAGTGAGGCGCGCGAGGTCGCTCTCTCCGCTGCGTGGCGCCGCCGCGGTCACCGGCACTGCCCACGCGAACAACAACAGCGGCGACTCGCGCGCCGCGGCGAGGCGGGCGAGGAAGGGGAAGGGGCGCGGTGTCAGGCACATGCTGTGCAGGGTCCTGGTGGCGAGCGCGGCCGCGGCGCCGAAAGCACTGGGCCGCGGAGGAAAGACGGCGGCGTGTCTTACCGTCCAGGTCTGCTCGTCTGTCTCGGATATGGCGTGTGACTCTTGAGGAAGATGAGAGCCCGCGTCCGTCTCCGACATGCTTCTGCAGTTTCTGCTCTACGATTTCTATTAGTACTACTAATTACAGTAAACATGCATGCCAATGATCGATGGTAATATGGAGGCTGGAAATCTCTCCGCCCACCTTAATTACTAGCTATGGCTGTGAAAAAGGATTCCTGCAGAGCTGAGCTCCTGCAGATGATAAAAATGTAGTGTATTTTGATGCTTTGAATTCCATGTCATACTCTCCATTTCGTGGCTAGAGCTGGCAACAACTTTGGCCCGGTACAAGGAGTCAACCAGCATGCTGTAAAATCATATACTCCATCATCAAACAGGTTAATTATGTCTTCAAGTATATGTAAATAAAAGCCACCGCAATTGGAACTTGGGATTTTGGGCATGGTTGTGGCAACTTGTGCGAGGTGAACTAGTGATGTACCACACGAGAAGTTAAAATGACATGGTTCGACGTGAGTGGGCACAATTCGTTGCTGGATTGTGTGTAGCTTGGTTGGTCAAATTCTATACTTCTGAGTTTCAAAAAAAAAAAAAAAAAAAAAGGTTTTATATAGCTACAGTGTCCTTCAGGTTCCTATGTTCAATTCTCCACGAGTATTCGTATTGTGGCCAAATATTCTTTCAGTAATAGACATATGTGACGTACTATCAACAATAAAGCACATGATCACTATCAAAATCCTTTGCCGTATGCTGCATTTAGTTTCAGGGTGAGGTGAAATGGGACGGGGTTCGGGACGGCTCATCTGTTTTTTATAAAGATCTTGATTTCGTTTGCTCGAGAGGATAAATGTGTTTGGTTCGAGGGTATGACAACTTTTTGTATCCATTAGTCACCTAGGTCCTAGTTATCACTCTCCACTTTTCAATTCCAATATATATCGTTCGTGTTGTCTTTAAAAAGGGCTTTGAATATACAGGAAAAGTAGTGTCACATGTGTATCTGTGACCACCGGGCTTATGTGAGCCGTCAATGGGCTGTCGAGGCCCATTCCACCCCCCCCTTTTTTTTTTCTATTTTCCTGTTCCTATTGTTTCATCTGCTAGACGCCGCACACCAATCTCATCTCCCGCCGGCTCGCGCACAGCACGACGGCGCCTCATCCTCATCAGCGTCGTTCCCTCCGCTGGAGTTCGCGCCATTGGAGCCCACGCCGCCGCATCCCGCACTCCTGAATCCCACGGCCTCGGAGCCCGCGTCATCCGCGCGACTACGCCATCGGAGCACTCATTGTGCGCGCCGCCACCACGCCGCACCGCGGGGATGACTGGCGCCGCCGCCGCCACGGCCTTGGTCACCCCGAGAATTCCAAAGTGACACCGATTGGCGCGATAGACTCGAACGGCCGCAAAGTCCGAGATGGCGGTGCCGGAGCTAGGTGACGGTGCTGCTGTGCTAGAGTTGGAGGGCAGCGGAGTCCGAGCACGGCGCCGATGGAGGAAGTTGCGGTCGGTCGTGCGCTTCTTCCCGGACTTTGCTGCCCATCTCTAGTCTAAACACCGCTAAAAGTTGGATTGACGTGATCGGTGTCACAAAGATTTTAGATGATCTGTCACATTTGTTATTTGCACATTTTTTCTTTGATCCTTCCTGTGTTTAATCCAAAATGTTTTCAAATGTTCTAGTTTTGTGTCTGTATTTATACCAACACATCATGCATTTCAATTGTCATGTTTACATCGGTTCTACATGCATAGTACCACAAGATTTTTTTTTTTTTTTGGAAACTGTGTACCATAAGAATTGGTTAGGAGAGATGGAAGGGATAGCTGGAGACAGAGAAAGGATTTTGCTGGCACAATATCACAGCATTTCCATATTATCCGGGTCACCCACCGTTTTAACCGTGTGTGATCGGGCTTTTCCTCTTCTCCACCCCAAACAAACGGCTAAAAATTCGGGGCAGCCAATCCTGGCCGTCCATCCTGTGGATCCGACCGCCATCCCGGCACCAGTTTCCATCCATTAATAAAAAATTCCGACCGTTAGAAATCCCTCCAAACCCCACACCTACAAAGCCACCGCACCGCCGCCTCCCACTTCCTTCTCCGCCAGACACCCCGTGCCCGACGAGCCCTAGGGAACGCGAGATCGGCCGGCGGAGAGAGAAGGATTCGAAGGGAGGGGGCAGGGGTTGCGGATTCGCTCCTCGTGTACGGCGGCGGCCATGGCGTCCAAGAAGCAGGCGGCGCCGGGAGGCGCGGTTCCCGCTCAGGAACAGAAGAACGGCGGCGGTGAGTTTCCTTCCTCCCCGGCGCATTCTCCGTCCGTCTGGTTTGATTGATTCGATCTTGTGTGCTGGTTCGGTGATTGAATTCGGAGGGGATTAGATTAGAGTAGAAGGGGATGTGGCTTCGGATTCTGCGAATTTCTCGTGTGGGCTTGTTGATTGGCTGGCGCATCGCAGTAATGGTCGGTTTCTTTCTTGGTTCGCGTTTGTGTAGTAGTAGTAGTCTATTAGATCGACGGTTCATGAGTTCTTGGGCGATCATGTCGTCACGTACTCGCATCGCGCTGCGCTGGTGTCTAGTTCTTCGTGTAGGGGTTCAGTTGGGGATCATGTTCTTCTTTAGCCGTAAAGGGTGACCTTTTTTTTTCTTGGAAACGAAAAAAAAAGATCTTTGGCTTTTGGTCTGACGGATTAGGCTTGATGATCTGAAATTACAAGTCCTGTTTTGGTCTCTGCAATGGACGGTCTCATGGTCAATCTTCTTTCTTGGCTGCCGTGAATCCGTGATTATACCAAAATTCCCCTTGTGATTGCGATTCTTGTTATTATTGATTTACCTCTGGCAGTAGTGTAATGAAGAAATCCATGATCTTAATGTGAACATGCATAATGACTGCAGGATCATAGCTGCTGTGTCCATAATGCTGTGGGGAATCGTTAATAAATGGGAATATGTTTCTTTCTCTCTTTTATTCTGCAAGATTTTATATGGTGTACCTTTAGATTGACGTTCCATAAGTAGCATTCATAATAATGGTTTAGTGTTGCTTTGTCCTTCACGTGATTTCAGTGCTAATGTTCTCTCTGCTAATGCACTAATTTTCGTCTTCTAAAAATTCAACTTGATCAGATGCGGCCAGAATCATGAGGAAGCCAATGGCTACATATCCACAGCAAGGGGCGGCCAGAGGCCGTAGGGCACTTGCCGACGTTGGCAATCTTATGAATGGCCGACCTTCTCTTGTGAATCGTCAGAAGCAAGTGGTTGCAGCAACAGCAAACAGTCATAAAACAGTTGATGTTGGCAGCAAGAAGCCACTGGTTGCTCCGCCAGCAGCAAGAAACCTACGACCGCTTGCCAACGTTAGGAATCTTGTTATCAATGACCGTGCTGCTCCTGCAAATCGTCAGAAGCCACTGGCTGCTGTGTCTAAGAAGAATGGGAAAGCAGTAATGCTGAAGGAATGCAAGGTAAAGCCTGAAGTCATTGTGGTAAAGCCTGAAGTCATTGTGATCAGTCCAGATACCGAGGAGAAGAAAGCCAAACTCTCAGGAGGCCCGAGTGTCTGTAGGAGGGTACCAACTCTTTTTCATAAATTGACAAAATGCAGCAGGGTATGAACAGAAGCAAAATTCTAAGGTTATGATTGTCGCTTTCTTTTCAGTCTAAGAGTTCCTGCATAACCTTTTGTCTGTACACAGGATTCTGATGGGGTTGTCAGCAGCCTGAAGAAGACAGATCCATATGACATTGATACACCTGATTCTTGCAATGAGCTGGCAGTGGTTGAATATGTCGAGGACATCTACAGATTCTACAAGAGCATTGAGGTGAGATCTTGTTTTTGCCTACACCCTTCATTCACTTCTTTTATGATAAAAATGTGATTCAAAGGATTGATGAAGAGACCATTTGTGATCATTGTTGATCTGTGGCGTTGTTGCTTGTCCAGGGCACCTGCCTGCCCCTCTGCAGCTACATGAGCTCGCAGGCTGAAATCACCGAGAGAATGAGAGCTATCCTTATCGACTGGATTGTTGAGGTACACTACAGGCTTGTTCTAATGCCAGAGACACTTTACTTGACAGTCTATATCATCGATCAGTACTTATCCATGGAGAGTGTTACAAGGAAAGAGCTACAGCTCGTCGGCGTAAGTGCCTTGCTGATAGCAAGCAAGTATGAAGAGATATGGGCTCCAATGGTAGGCTTAATATTGCTGATGTTGTTTCGATGTGCCTCTAACCATGCTAGTCCATTCTTAGTTTAGCTTACCTAAAACAACAATGTTTTTGCAGGTCAAGGATTTGCTGTGCCTTTGTGACAATGCCTATACCAGAGACCAGATTCTGACCAAGGAAAAAAGGCCATCCTGGACAAGCTCCATTGGAACTTGACGGTTCCAACTATGTACATGTTCATCATTCGGTATCTGAAAGCCGCAATGGGTGACGAAAGGGTATAGTTATCCACTCATATGTTTTACCACCACATATTTGGATATTGACATGTAATATGCCATTTTTCTTTCATACTATTGGTGCAGCTTGAGAATATGGCATTCTTCTACTCTGAGCTGGCATTGGTCCAGTACAAGATGCTGCTTTACCCTCCGTCAATGACCGCAGCTGCTGCCGTATATGCTGCCAGGTGTACCCTTGGAATGAATCCACTGTGGACTGACATTCTGGAACATCACACTGGCTTGACTGAGCCACAGTTACTGTACGTCCTTGTGACTATATCTTGCCTTTCAAATCCAATTCTAGTTAGAAACATTGATAATGGTTACTAAGTTATTGCTGCATATTATCAGGAGTCTCTGAAACAAAATGTGATTTTGACGTGCTATTGCAATTGCAGCCAATCCATATCTGTGAAGTATTAACTATTAACTGAATAAGTCTGCTAATATGTGGACCTAAGTCTGCTGTTTCTTTCGTGACTAAAACTTGGCATCACGATCTGATTCTAATTTGAAGCACAAATTAGCAAGTCGAGTTGATAAGCACAAACTAGAAGTTTACCTGTGATTCTGACTTGCTATTGAATGCTCATGCTAGAGGCATCGTGCTATGTTTATTTTTTATCACTTTGTCATATCTGCTAGAAGTTTACCTGTTTGTATTCGTTTCATGTTCCTGTGCACTGAAACTCTATGAACACTGAAACTCTATGAAGTGCATCTTTACTTTAGTAGGCTGAATTCAATGTAAATTACTTTTCGCTTACTTTTGCTCATGACTAGGAGTAACTTGTTGGTTATTGGGGACTGCAGGGATTGCGCTAGGCGGCTGATGAGCCTCCATGCCCAGGCTCCAGAAACCAAGCAGAAGGCAGTGTACAACAAGTACTCAAAGCCCAAGCTCGGGGCCGTCGCGCTTGAATCCCCTGACAAGAAGCTGTTGCCAGTTTGAGCTCTCGGGGGCAGAGGCTCGCTGCTGCTCATTGTTTTTCTTTTTCTCCCTCCCTTTTCGTCGTGTCTTGGGAAACGACCATTGATGTTGCTGCTGTATCATCGCTTCGATGGTACCATTTGCTTTGCTTTGTTTGAGTCGTGTGCTCTTTGCTTTCCGAAGCAGAACTTGTGTGTGTGTTGGTCAGTGTGGCACTTGAATCGTCGGCAAATATTAATCAGTGAATAAATATGATGCTATATTTGTGAATAAATATGTGATGTGTTTGGTTGAAATGTGATCGCAGCTTTGCACTTGAACTTGTGGCCTGTGTGTGCAATGTGGTTGGGGTATCCTAGAACGTTGTACATCAAGTAACTTGTGCAACGTTGCACATCGAGTTTGGCGGTTGGCCGTTGCCGTGTCATGGTCGTCAGCGGCCTGCTAGCCTCGCCGGCCTAATTGCTATGTCGAACAGATAGCCCGTCCTCCCCCGGCTTTCAATTTCAACGCCAGCCGCGAAGCATCAGGATTCAGGTAGCACTAGTGACGGGTTTGTTTTGATTGTGCGCGACAGGGCTTGCTTTGTTTAATACATGTAATCAAATAAACTTTTTTTTTTTTTTTTTTGTACTTTTGTTCTAGCTAGGTAACTAGTATGAGCGAGGGTGGATCGGTAAGTAATGATTAGTGCAAGATTAGCGACGATCGCCGTAGCATTCGTCAATTTGGCCCACGAGCGAGTCACAGCCCAGGAACCATCAAGCTTCCGCGCATGGACGCGTGCGTGCTCTTTCAGCCTTCAGGTACGAAACTCGCTTGTCTCTTTTTGTTTTTTCTTATGTTTTATTTTTATTTTTTTCTTTCTCTTTTTTTCTCATTTTTTTTTGTGTGTCCTAATATTCTTGTTATATTTTTATTTATTTTCATCTTTTTATTCTTTTTTTTTTTCTTCTATTTACGATTTCCTTTATTTTATCCTTTATTTAGTTTTTGAATTCTTTAATTTATCATTATTTTATTTTATATAATTCGTTAGTGTATCTCGAGATGTGTAGTTAGTACCCATGTGATGTTCTACGGTGTATTTAGGGATGTTTAAACTTACTATACATGTGATATCATGTAGTGTATATGCGGATATTCAGGTAGCATACATGTGGTGTATATGCGGATGTTCACTTGTATACATGTGATGTGCTAAAGTGTATATCTGGGATGCTTTAATTATAAGTTTATTATGAGAAAAAAAATGCATCCAAACATACTAATCCTTGCTATATAAGTTTGCATTGTTTCCTCATCCCATTTTTCAGCGACAATTATAAAGGGACGGAGAGAGAAACGCCCTCACTCCGTAAGCCACCAACCTGGAAGTGGATTTGGATAACCCAAAGTTTAAACCGGTTTAATCTGCTATGGATTTACTTGGATGGACATTATTTGGATGCGGACCCAAACTCAATGGATTGGACTCTGCATATACTAATATCCGTTGGACAACTCCCGTAGCACTTCTTCGGCGAGCCGTGCAGCTTAGACGGGAGGTTGCGGCAACCCGACCAGCATGAGCTCGCTCGCCGGCGGCACTTACGGAAAGTATTTGGAAGATTGGATTGGTTTGGACTGACAATGGATTGGATTGGATATTATGCCCATCAAAGTGGTTTGGATTGGATACTGCTTTTATTTTAGTTGGGATTTCTTTTGGACTGGATTAATTGGATGAGGATGTTAATCCAGTTCCAGGTTGAGTGAGCCGGCATGGGATTGGGAGAGAGAAAAAAGCAAGATAACGTACCTGCTAGATTGAGCCAAGGTGGATAGGTAATTAAGTAAGGATTAGTGTAAGACTAGCGAGGAAGCAATCGCTAGTGACGAGGCTTTTTTGTAGCCATCTCTCTTCCGAGCGTGATAAGGATCCGATCACCGTGTCAACTGTCAACTATGATCTGATATTCAAACTCCGATGTAATAATTGTGGGTCAACAAAAAACGTTCCTTCGTTAAAAGAAAAAAAAACGGACTGCCCTTTGTCAAAGAGAGCAAAAGAGTTTGATCTGATATTCAAACTCCGATGTACCTGCTCTCAAAGAGAGCAAAAGAGTTTAGCGCACTGCCTAACCAAAAGCTGAAAGGATAAGGATTACCGATCACTGTGTCAACTATGACCCTGATATTCAAACTCCGATGTAATAATTGTGAGTCAACAAATTAACGTTCCTTCCTTATCCTTAATAAAAGAAGTAAAAAACGGACTGCCCTTTGTTAACGTCAGGCACATGATCCATCCGCGGTTCGGCAAAAAAACCGGCTCACGATTACAACCCGTACCAGCCGACCAGCAAAGCAAGAAAGCGTGTCGACAGCTGCCGGTTGCGGGGCCCTGAGGCCCACCGGCCCACCCAGTGGCAGCAAAGGCAAAGGCAAAAGATTTGGGCCAGGTCGACGTGGCGACGCAGCAGCCGAGATTTAGATAACGCTGGGCCACCCGGGGCCGTGGGCCCGGTGCCGCCGCAGCCACACGAATCCCCCATCAGCCCCAGACCACACACGCGGGTTGGGTGTTGCCAACCTCGTGGGGCCCGCGGAGGGTCGATGACAAGTGGGCCCGTGGCGCTGTCTGGACCCACATGGTGCGATGTGGGGTAGAGCGGTTAAGTACTCCAGCCAGCACCAGCAGAGGAGATGCAGAAGCATCTTCGTCTCCCTCCCGACCTTGCCACTCTCCTCATCCTCCGTTCCCCACCACCCCACCTGGTGGCCACAGAGATTTCCAAGCAGCAGCAGAGGAAGAAGCGCGCATCCGGGCGAAGAAGAGCGTCACGGTCGGTCTCGTCTCACGGAGGAGGAGAGGCGGCAAGAAGACTTCGCGGCTGCCTGTGTACGTTCTACTTGTAACCAACAAGCAGAGCTCCTCTTTCATATGTTCCATGAATTGCGATTTTCTTTCTGTCTACTAGCTAGTATGTTGTTGAAATGATTGGAATCTTGTGTTGATCCTGCAAAGACGGCAGGTTATCTGACTTGCCGTGAAGTTAATTTAGCTTTTGTTTGGTTTGGTTTGGTTTGGTTTGGTCTGATGATCACATCTGATCCCCAATCAGGACTCTGGAGTCATGTAATAAACTTGAGTTTAGCTTCTGATGCAAAGTTGTTTGTGGACATGTATATAATCTGTTTGATCCTACCTAACAGACGTATGCACCTCTTCTTGATCTTGTTCAGATGAGCATCATGGCGGCGTGGTACCCGTTGCCGCAGAGCGGGGCGGCACACCGTCGGCTGCAGCTGCAGGCGACGAGTTCTTCGACGACCAGATCACCACCGACTGGATGTGGAGCTTCGGCTCCTCAGCTGACGACGATCATCACAGTCACGGCGGCGCAGCCAGTGCGGCGGCGGGGGAGCTCAGAGGAGCACACAGAGGGCCCCGCCGTGCCGCCGCCGCAGCAGCAGCAGCGCACGCAACCAACAGGAACAGATGACATCTTCATGTATGTGCTCGACGCCATCATCGCTGTTCCTGGACTTGCCGTTACAAACGTTCTGGCATTTGGCCATGGATGATCCTGATCTCCCTTGGGTTGTGCTCTGATTGATGATCCTGATCCCCTGTGTGCTCTGGCTCCGATTTGCAGGAGCCAGTTCTCGGCCGAGGAGATGAGGAGGATGGACGACGCGCCGTTCGAGGCGCTGGACATGTTCCCGGGCTCCATGCACCAGCTACTGTCGTACGAGAACATGCTGAGCGGGGTGCTCACCGGCGGCGGCTCATCGTCAGCAGAGGACCAGCAGCAGGACAACGCCGGGCTGGGCGTCGACACCATGGACACCTGCGGCTTCCCTCTCTTCAGCCACGACCTGATGCAGCACAACGCGCCGCCGGAGGAGCTAGTGCTGCCCGATCTTGTCACGCCCAAGGATCATCATCAGGTACAGGCGACGTGTGATCGACGCTCACTGTCACGATCTGATGAGCTCTGACTGACTGAATGTTTCCCATTCCAGGATCAGGCGGCGAGTTGTGTGACGAAAAGGAGCAGATCCTTCGAAGCGCTGGTGCTCCAGGATCTCGAGGATGTGGTGCTCAAGGTATATAGCTTCACCTCACTAGACCAGATCGATCCAACTGTAGTGCAGAAAAAGAAAAAAAATGTGTGCTTGCTCTCTCTCTGACGACTCAAAGTCTGAAACTGAAGCTGACGAAGAGGACGCGGGTATGCTACCGGGACGCCTTCTTCAGGCTGGCTGCTGCGAGTTCAAGAGCCGCCAAGTGCAGCACAAACGGGACGCCACCTTCTTCGTCGTCTTCTTCTCAAACTGGTGTCCAGCAAGCATCAGCAGCAGCAGAGGGCGATGCGTCCAGGTATTGTTTCTGCCGCCGTTCATGTCCGTCCATCCATGTTCCCCCTCTGATGAAACTCTGACGACTGTTGGTTGTGCTGTTTCTTGTACTGCTTCAGGGTCTCAACGGCAGGCGGCTGCCAAGAACGGGAGACGAACGCCATCGACAGGACGGTGGCGGACCTCGCCATGAAGCGGCCGCGCCCCGTTCCTCTGGAGGTCCTCGTGAGCCGCTGCGCCGCCGCCGCCGATGACTCAGGGCCGGCGGAGGCGAAGTCGGCCGCAACCACCTCCACCACCACCTGGACGACGACGGCGTAGAAGGGGACTGATGGATGGATGATGTGAGGCTCGATCATCCATCCTTTTACTGCGTGCTAAGATCGTGAGTTTGCCATGTCAAGATCGCTTGACGCAAAAGATGTACATACCCGGCCATATACTGCTGCTAGCTATTGCATCTTCTTCTTCTTCTTCTTCTTCTTCCCTTTTATCAATCAGCGAAATTCAGCTCGCGATCGAGGCGATGACTGTAATGGCGGTTGTTCGTTCATGCGTTTGTAAGCACTTCGTATACCTGTATTTGTACGCTTGCCAGATTCTGCCAGCAAGAGATTAGCGCCAGATGAAGTTGCGATGCTTTCCATCTCGCTCATGTCTCTAACTGCATTTGTCGCATTCCCAGAGTGCTCATTCTTTTTTATCTTTTTATTAATACAGTTGCTATTATGACATCGATATATGCTTGCACATCCCTCTATTTTTTGAATAAAAGAAACGATAAAAAATAAACCTTGTTTTTTTAAAAAAAGACACTTAAAAGAGTGTCTCAAACAACCTGATATATATTCCAAAAAACAAAATCTAGGATAAAAAATGGATTTTTTTATGAGCATATAAAATGGATAAGAAGGCAGAAAACGATATCTAAAACATAAGAGTACATGGGGAAAAAAATCAGTCATCTTCTTTCTTTGATCATCCACTTTTTGCCGGAGCTTGAAAATCACACTTTCTGCCAGAGCCTGAAAATCACAGAAAAGGAACAGCTACTCTTTTTTTTTTTTTTTTTTTTTATCCCTTTCATTCAAGGATAGCGTTCCTTATTTGTGGGCTTAGATGTGTCAACCGGCCCAGCAGATTCTACTTGTAGGCCCATAAAATGTTTTGCCATTTCGATTTGTATTTTTCCTGGGAAATTCCATTGGCAATCAGGCCTGTTGTGGTTGCATGAAGTTCACATGCTAATCAAGTCCATACATACATATAAGAGCATCTTCAAGAGAAGACTAATAGCACCCCTAAAACTGATATTTGGGTGGTTACCGGCAAATCATAGGTCCAACAGCTCGCCCCCAAGTTTTGGGGACATAAAAAAAATATCATGATCCAACAAACTGATGACGTGGTGGACTCAAACTACTTTTGGATATAAATATTACGGAGTTGTTGTGGTGGAAACAATTGCTGAAAAGAGGCCCTAATAAGGAGATTTGAGCGTTAATTTTTTACAGAGCTCTTGGAGTTGCTCTAAGGTAACAATAATTAAGCCAGTCAGGTTTTGTCGATTCTCGGCTACCTGCTTTGGGTAACCGTTTTTCCAAATACCGTTGCCGCTACCCATGCTCAAAACAAAGCAGAATTCCGTCCCCAAAATTGCTCCTCTACAAACTACTCTGTGAAACTGCCGATTGCCGCTGGAAGGGAGAAAAAAGAAGTCCTGCTGCTTTGAAGCCCTGAAGAGGAGAGATGCCCCAAGGTGTTCCACCCATATTCAACCAGAACCAGCGTCAGTGGTTCAGGTTCCATGAAACTCAGGCGTTCTAACGCTGAAAGGACAAATGAGAGACACTGCACCAATTCATCGTGAATTTGAGCTAAAAAAAAATGTAATTTACATTTGATCTTTCTGCTCTACAGCTACAACAGCAGGCATAAGACGCAGACTGCTTAGAGTTATAGGCCGGTCTGCAGTTACAGTCCCATGAATGAGTAGGGAGCGGTCTGCGCCTGGCATGCCTGACAATAAGTTTACACCCTTTGTCCAGCTACAGGATTTGTTACCACCTTGTGTTCTAATCCGTGTGCAACAGCACGACAGAGGAATTGGCCGTGGACAGAGCACGGCAATGGTCAATAATGAAAGGTATGTCAATTGAGCAATTGATCAATCCCAATGTGAGAAGGAATATTTGTTCTTGCTACTCCAGGATGTCTGTTGGCCACAGCTGCTTCCACTTGGAGATGTCATCCTTGCTGCGGAGCTTCCTTACACCGCCATAGAACCCGTCGCCCTCATTGCCCTCTTCCCTATGTTCCTTCCGATTCACCAGCGCTTGCCTCCATCTTGAGCCTGGTGTGTACTGATTGAACTCCAGCACGACGGTATCTGCAGCATAACCAACAGTCGGGGTTAATTTGAGTAGTAAATGAAATCACAAAAGGTCTAATAAAGATAAATGACTAAGGATCATCTCAAGTGGTATTCCATTCATGAAAAATGCACCGTAACAGGACATTCAAGTCCGAAAGTGCAATTAAAATAACACAAATATTTTTGGATTCATTTAGAAGGAATGAATTTGATATAAGATTTAATATCCCATCTAAGATTGTGATTCTTGACCTCAAATATCCTACATGTGTCTAACACTATACATGCTTCAGACTGCAGAACAAGTGTTTCTGACCTTTGGATAGACCAATTATAAATAAATGAAAGTACTGCCTAAAAATAGATGGTTTCATCACAGAATTGAATATGTCCATACATGGCAAGAGCCAGCTGCTTACATAACTATAGTTAAAAATGGAAGTTTAGTTTATTAATAGGAACACACAGTGCAACACCCTTATAGGCTATAGCACAATTAAGGTCAAACATATGCTACATATCTTAATTGACCATTCTGGGGCTACTATTTTGCTTTTCTGAAATGCTTGAGAAAAATGGGTTTGAAGTAATGATATTGCCATATAATAATGGTTTGGGCATGTTCATGACTATTAAAAGCAGATGTGCATACAGCAACTTCTGTGATTATTAGTCAATTCAATAAGTAGCTATTTTGCTTAAAGATGTTCTCACCACTAAGATGACACCGACAAAAGTGTTCATTTCCATCACATGACTCCAAGTGCCCAACAACTCCATACCACCAGCCTGCCAGACATAGAAGTGCATGAATGAACACACTATCCACTGATAAAATACTCACCACCACTATCAGATAAGATTAGTATATGCCATACGGCAGTGTTTAATGATTCCACTGGCACAGCCTAAAGCAAGCATTGTTGGGTGCTCGGGAACATACCATATGGGAATTCTTTGTTCCTTCTCCACTGAATCTCAATATGATCACCAGGCCGGAGTTCATGTAGGCAGTCTGAGGTGTGCAGATCATGCGCAAGAGTGTCGACAGGTGGTGCCCTGACCCTGTCCCATTGCACACCATCCTCCAAGACTACAGTCCGTCGACCATGTGGTGGATACCTGGCACATAAACAATTTTAAGAATAAGCAGGCAATTTGAAGAAACAAGTTTTCAGCTTGTAAAGATCATTCATTTGTTGAGGAAATTGTAAACATCATATTTGATCAGAACATGCCCACATCTTTTCTTGGCCATGAAAGGAAAAAACCAGAAAAGTCATTCATACCTTGCACGGAATGTGTCAGTGTGGAAATCATAACTGAGCTCTGCATCATAGCATGACATCATGAACCCAACATGCCCATGCTGCAAAACAGATAGGAAACCTCCCCAAATTAAGGTTTGAAACAAAGAACAAGTGCCAACAAGAACACAAATGTAATAAGAAAGCTGCAGTCCTACTATTTGACCAAATTAAGCACAGCTGGAGCAGAGAGGCAAATATACTACAGTATTATTAAACCAAATTGGGATGTAAAATATTTCCGGCAATCCATCCAACACTAAAAAGGTCAGTAATTAGCACTAGTGAGGACTAACAAAGAGTGGTAATTAGCAAAGCTTTGGTAGCTAGTAGTAAATGGCAAGACTTGAGATGGTACCTCGCGGTTGTAGACCTGAGCCGGGAACCAGAACTTGCCGCTCTCCATGGACAGGTACCACGACATGACGGAATCATCCAGCACGGGGGCGGACGCCTTGCCAGCGTCGGCCTTGGGCCGCATCCAGGACACCACGGGGCAAACGCAGGACAGCGCGGCGAGCCACCTCCGGCGCTTGCCGCCGCCGCCCGAGACGGAGCCGGAGCCGGAGCCGGCGGCGCCGGACTCGGTGACGGACGCCACGTGCGTCCTCCATTCGTCCCCTGGCGGCGCGGCCCAGGACACGGCCCCACTTGCTGGTCATGTGGCGCTCCCAGAGGTGGTCCCCGCGGCAGCGCTCGCGCATGGAGCGGCAGACGGCGGCCATGCTCCGCAGCTCCGCCGGCTGCAGCCTCTCGAGAATGCAATCGATGGCCAGCTCCGGCAGGTCGAGCACCGACGGCTCGCCGGCGGAGGCGGCGGCATCCTCCGCGGCAACATTCTCGAGCGTGGCCGCGGCCCGCTTCCTCTTGAAGGACGGCATGAGCGGCATGGTCTCTGTGGCCGCGGACGAGACGCCGCCGAGGCCGAGCAGGCGGAGGCCTGCCAGGAAGCCGAGCAGGGAGAGCAGGAGCTGCTGGCACAGCGAGGCGAGGAACAGTCTCATGTCACGCGCGCATGGCCTGGACAAGAAGAGCACGCAGGCGACGGCCAAGGCGGCGAGCAGGGCAAGCATCAGCACCCGCTGGCGGGGGAGCCCCGCGCTGCCGCTGCCGCTGCCGGAGCCGCTAGCTGCTGCGTCAACAACAGCAAGCGAGGCCAGCAGCAGTGGAGTTGCTGTGTGTTGCTACGACCAAGACCGCATCAAGCTCTCGCCTTCCTTTTTGAGGAGCCGTGCGGGTGACGCGATGGAACCCACTTTGCGACAGGGAGGAAAAGCGCAGCGAGAGGAGATTAAAAAAACAAGGACACAGACACGATGACGCAATGAAATTAGGTCGGATTCGATCGAATCGAAGCCCGGGGATCGGGGGACGAAGGACACTTGTTGCCGAGCAGGATGTTCCCGGATTGATTCGAGCTCAGCGGCGCAAATTGAGCTCAAATTCGAGCTGGAAATGGAATCTGGCCTGCCGCCTCTTGGAGCTGGTGGTGGTGGTGGCCGATCGAGATGGGATCTCCGGGAGCTGGAAAACGGGCGACTGGAACGAGCGAAAGATCAAGGAATGCTCCTATAGCAAGAATGGTGTGGTGGACAAGAAAAAAAAAAAAAATGGTGGGTGGGATCTTGGAAGGAGATAAGAGAGAGAGAGAGAGTTGGTGAGAGGAGAGAGAGCGTGGTGAGTGGGCTGGGGAAGGGTAGGACCTCCCGAGCCGAGCTCACCGATGCCTCGCTCGCTCCTCCCTCTCTCCCTCCCTCCTCTCCTCTCTCGCTTCCAAGGAGAAGGAAGGTGCAGGGAGGAAGAAGAAATGGAATAGGAAAATTTGCAAGTGGCGGAGAAGGATATTTATGGGGCGGAGATTCAAGCTCCTTCCTTCTTGCCGCTGTCCTTGTTTCTAGGCGCCTTTGCTTCCATGCCTCTTGTTTTCTTTTTTGGCTCTTTTTTTTTTTTTTTGGGGCAGTGGATTTAGGAGCCGTCGAGCGCCAATAATTGGGAGCCATGCGTTTGCTCGCGCGCGTTTAGGACCAATCATGCAGGGTTGGGCTGGACACAGGGATGGGATGGTGTCCAACGAATTCGTGGCCAAATATAGGGGACAAATATATGTGTGTGTGATAAACAATTTGTTTTTTTTAAAAAAAATAATAACTCAAAAGCTTGTTTCCCACTTCCTTGCTCCGTGCTCTGGCTCTTGCTACATTACGCGAAGGAGCTAGAGCCTATACGTATGAAGATAAAAATGATAGTTTTATTAGCTCTTATTTCATTTTGAGGGAAGACATCAAAGTAATGTTTTTTTTCTGTCATAGCGCATAGAAGAGCTACTAAAGATGAAGCAACTCAGGGTGTGTTTAGCGCAGCTCTTGGAGTTTTGGCGGCTCCTCTCGTGACACCGTTAAACACTGTAGCATTGAGCCGTTTGGAAATTGAGGCAAAAATTCAACTGGAAAGAGCCGGAGCCAGAGAAGCCACGTTTTGGAGCTCCTTTGGCTCCGAGCTACGGTACAGCTAGCGATGAATAGTAGTCGGAGCCCCTCTGAGCCCTAGGCTCTAAATGCCCTACGAGACGCGGCCTAAATGAGCGTTCCTACTCTCATGTTCTAAAGCCAAGATGGATCGGGCACCCAAACATATACTCATTTGAATGGATCTTTTTTTAAGTAGTATACTTGTCTAGAACAAAAGGAGGGCAAACCTTCTACTCATATAGGAGTATTCATATTAATAAAAATAAGTCAGTCCTTGATTCTAAAAAAAAAAGCAAAAAATTGCTTCGTTGAGTTAAATAATATCAAGTTTGACCAAACATGTAGAAAAGATACTACCATTTATAATGCATATTAAATATATAACTACACAACTCATGATTTTTTTTGTATATACATATTTGAAAATACAGATTTTGATACCATTTTGTTTAAATATAGTCAAATTTGAAATTGTTTAACTCTTTAGGAAGCAATATTTTCATTCTCCTTATATGACAGGGAGTATTTTCAAAGAAACCGGAAAAAAAAAAAAAAAAAGACAAAACAGGCTAATGAATGAAATGCGAGGGTTCTATAAGTATATAGTCAATAATAAGAGGAAAATTGTCAAGATCAAAGAAAAAGTAGGAAAATTAAGAACAAGTTGGTATTACGTCATGAATGAGTGCCCTAGATAAGTGGGTCATTCATCTGGGGTGGTGCTGACCCATCCTGATCAGGACTTGCTTGACGCCGATGATGAGAGAGAGGCACTCCTTCTCTAGTGGGGGGAGTAGAATTGTATAATTGACGTGTCGGCTAAAGGACTACTGTATTAACGAAAAGTTGAACAGTTGTGGCATAGTTTATTACGTAACTCCGTACTCCAACTATAGGAACATCATACAGCATGATATGATGCATGCATGCGCCTTGATTTGGCGATAGATGTCCCGGCCGGCTACGACAAAAGGAAACCAACCGATCGATCCGATGTGCATATAACAGTATAGAAGTATTTACAAGCACTAAGAGTAGCTCAATAATGTCTTAAAGAAATACCAGATCATACAATCTTTTTATTTTTTAAGAAAGAGAAAGAATGACAAACTACCGCTTGATTAAAAACGTTAATCACACTTTCGTGCTATTCATCCACGTAAGGCACTCTAACAATGTTGGAGAGTTAACACATTTTAAGTTTGACCAAAATTACAGAGAGAACTACGAAAATTTATGACATCAAATAGGTATATGAAAATATAATTAACAAAAATCCAATACTACTACTTAGTATAATACTTAGTTGATATTCTAAATGCTATTATCTTATCTTATTATATAAAAAATTGATTAAACATAAAATGTTTTAACTCTTCATCAAGGTTCTTGGAATAACTTACAATTTGAGATGGAGGGAGTATCAAGTTATTAACTCAAATGTTAATGGTGCTCTAGGCATGCACGGCGTCGATGTCCGAAACAACTGCCTGGATGGATTTAGCTAACTAACAATGCATCAGACAGCAGTAGTAGCTTTAGCGTATCTTCCCTAATCTCATTCTCTGACTTAATTAATACTCTTGTTTAGTATAATATTGACTCGTCTCTCAAGTCTGAAGAAAAGGGGGTACAACGGTGCGTCTCCACCTAATACTATACTTGTCGTGAAATTAAATAAGCGATAGCGCTAGATATGGTAGGAGATACGTGACAAATATAGAATCGTCTCCTAGTGCCTAGTGGGCGAAATCCTGTTCCGTTCAGGGACGTGTGTCGACGGGTGCGGACACAAAACCGCCGGGAAACGCCTCTCCGCTCGACAACGCCCCGTTTGGAAAAAAAAAAAAAAAATCGGACGACGTGGAAAAAGGCCTTGATTGCGGCCTTTATTTTCCATCTCTTTTCTACTATGATGTATATAATGTTGTTAAGATGCAGGCTTACGTGTCTAATAAACACAAGATTAATTAGAGGATGGATGATGGATGCTAGTTGCTAGGTTTACGAGATTAGTTTAAGTATACATAGTTAGACTTTGATGGACAGGGTGTGAAAGCCTAACATCTTTCAACACTAACTCGCAACAAGGGTCCTTTTTGGGGAGCAGCAGCAGCCAGCAGGGTGTGAAAAGTTGCCGGATGGCCGCCGGCGGCTGCCATAATATGCTGTTTGGATGGATTAGATGATGCCAGATGCATGGTAGTAGTAAAATAAACGTGCTTGTAATAGCTAGCTAGCTAGAGTAGAGATGACAGATAAAAAAATCATTTTTTTTTTAAATTGAGCTTGATAACTCGGTTTTTAAGAAAGCCAGAACGTCAAAACATCATCCTCAGCTGGGGTTTCCAGCTTTACAATAAAGCATGAAAAGAAAACAAAAGCTGAATAAAAGTAAACAAAGTTCAAGGATAACAGCTAAACAGTGCCGCTAGATTTCTACAATATCTGTTGACGTCAACTTGCTCGGCTTGAAGTTCCTGATCCATTCCAGAATGTCGTTGCGTATCTTCTTCATCCTCTGCTGGTCTTTCTCCTTAAGCAGGACCGCCCACCGCTGCAAAAAGTGAAGTGGCCAAGTATATCACATCAATTGGTGATTTTGGATAAATTTTTTCAATCGTCATCTTGTTTCTAGTGATCCAAAGCGCCCATGCAAAAGCAGAAAAATGACAATGAATAATCTGGCTGGTACCGGCCCCTTGCTGTACAGCCATCTATGATTCATATCTGACAATGTCATAGGACTATCATCAAGATGCCAAACTTCTCTAATCATACTCCATACAAATTTAGCAAGATGACATCCAAAAAGAAGATGATTAACAGATTCCATGCCATCTCCTAAACAACAATCCCCTTTACCTTTCCACCCCCTCTTTATCAAGGATTGAGCCACCTGTAACTTGTTGTTAAAAATTTGCCACAGAAAAAATTTTATCTTGTTAGGAATCTTGGCCTTCCAGATATACCCTGCCACATTGCTAGGCATACCCCTATCTGTGATGAAACGATAGAGAGACTTAGTGGTAAAACACTTGGTCTTATCCAAGGCCCAAAATACCCCATCCTTATTGTCAGTAAGATTGACATTTGAAAGCTCCTCTTCTAACTCTAACCACCTATTAAATTCCTGACTAGATAATGATCTTTTGAAGTCTACTTGCCATTCCCCATCTACCCAGCAGTCACTGACTGTGCAATCTGGGAAAAAAAAATCATGTCTTTAGTGATTCTTACTTTTTAAGGTGATTCTTACTAGACATTTGGATTGCGGAACACACCGGAAGAGAACACAAGAATAAGAATGTCAACGTCGTGGAGGAAAAAGAGTGTCGTGTGAAACGGAGCATGCCACGCCTAGTTTGGTTTCGATATATGAAATTAGAAACAGCAGCTGACGTGTTATACATCCTTCATTCCATTAGTGGATTTGGTCGTGCTCGTTGACAACACCCTTATAGGTTTGGTTCGGTTAGGGCGGTACATTGCTACACGTCAGCCGTCTCATACCTCGTCTCATGCAACGCCACGTAGGATTTTTGATGACGTGGAAGAAAGAGAGAGCGAAAAAAGAATGAGGTCGAACCGTCTCATGAGCTAAAATTTAGGAGTACGAGACAACTTATATACCCCTTGTATGACTTATTGTCGCCATGCATCTCACAATCCTATTTTTTTCTGCTCATAAATTAAGGAATTGCAAGCTACTATGAGACAACTTAAAGGAACAACCAATGTATCGCCTAATTTATTAAGTCGTCTTAAATTACGTGTCACTATATGAGACGAATGTACCTGCCCTTATTCAGGAATGCATGGGTGTCTAGTTACGAATTTCCAATTGCAATGCTTCACTAATTTGTATAATAGTATTGATAAGTTACGTGTCATATATGGGCACACTATTTTGTCTCAAAAAGTTAAGGATCTACTATTTGATAAGAGGCGCTGTTAGAGTGTGTGAGCGTGCGGCCTATGGGCCTGCCCCTAGTGGCTCCCCTAATGGTCTTTATGTATGTCGGTATTGATGGTAATCAAGCATCATTGAAACCCTAATCTACTCTCATGGTATCACGCCTACGATCCCTCTTCCGCTAATCACGGAGCCGCCGCCGTGGTGCCTCCCCGCCGGCCGCCCGCAGCACCGCCGCCGAGAGCCCTCGCCGGCTCCTCCCTACCTCCCCGCGCCCACCCATGGCGCCCGACGCCGACGCCCAAATACAGGAAGAAACGCCGCCGCGCGAGGCTTCGGCAAAGGCCGCCGCCGATCGCGAGGCTGCCCTCGACGCCCCCCGAAGCCAAGCACGCCGCCGTTCACGCCCCAGCCCCGGCGGTCGCCAACGCCAAGGTCCTCATCCCATCACTCGATCGGGTTGCCAACAACTACGATCGATGGAAGAAGATGTTCCTCGTCCAACTCGGCCGCTACGCCCTTTCCGATCACGTCCACTGGACGATGCCCATCCGACGCGATCCACATGGGTCCAACTTCGACCGCGATGTGTCGTCGGGATCTGAGCACCATCAGCCCCGATCGCAGCGGCGGTGATGCTCCGCGATCCCACCGCCCGCGCCGCCCGGGTCTCGCCTCGACAACGAGTTCTTAGGGCAGCGTGAATCGCGTGCCCTTCTCGCTCCCGCCGAGTTCCGTCAATTCAAAAAAAGGCGCCCTCAACATCACCGACTGCTGCCGGCTTGGAGACGATGGCGAGCGCCCTTGCCGAGTTCGGCGACCGCTGTTGGCGATCGCACTCGTGTTGACGCCGATCCGCGGCCTCAACGGGGCGTTCCGTCACATGATGTCCCACCTCAAGCTCCATCGCCCCTTCCCCACGTTCGACGAGGCGCGCACCCTTCTTCTCCTTGAAGAAATCGACCTCAAGGACGCCGGTGGGTGATGATCCACCGCCTGCCCCCGCTCGCCTCTGGGTGGCTCCAGCGGCGGTGCTCCCCCGCATTGCTGGGCCGGGCGGGCATCGAGGGCGGCTACGCCGGTGCACGCGGGCGGCTCTTCGGTGGCCATGGTGGCTGCGGGGTGGCCAGGGCGGCGGGCAACTCGGGTGGCAACGGTGGTGGGCGCGAATAACCGCCGTCGTGGCCCGCAACAAGAACAATGGCGTCGTGGGGTGCCGCATACGGGCGCCTCGGCCTGGACCTCCACCGTTGGCTCTCATCCCTAACCCCGTAAAGGCATCGCCGCACTGGTGGGCCGCATCCCTACGGTCCCGGTAGCGTTTCGCCACGTCCTCCGCCATCCACCGTTCGGCGAAAGGCCCCATGGGGTTCCAAAAGAAGAGCTTCCGCGGCCTTCCATGCACGCGGCCGCCAGCCCCATTACGTGCGGCGAGCCCTACTGCGGCCGCCGCGACGCACTTCGGTGCTCCTCCCAAGCCCGGCTATGGGGCTATGGGGCGTGCCCTCTTCGCCATCGGCGTCGCGCGGCCGCGGCAGCCCCCCGGACTCCCATGTCGGTGGGTCTTGGAATCAAGGCTCCTTGATCGACAACTTCAGCACCATGTCGCTCAACGCGCCTTCCTCTACAAGCGAGTGGTACCTCGACTTCGGGAGCCGGCTCCCACATGACAAACACCTATTTGGTATACTCACATCCTCTTCCTCACCACTCTCCTATCCTTCGTCCATCATAGTCGGTAACGGGGCATCCCTTCCCGTTACATCCGTCGGATCCTCCTCTTTTATCACGCCGCATCGGTCACTTATTCTTTCTAATGTTCTCGTTGCTCCCGGCATTATTAAGAATTTGATTTCCGTTCGCTTTACCACTGATAATAATTGTTCCATCGAGTTTGATCCGTTCGGTCTTTCGCGTGAAGGATCTTCGGACCAGAGCGTGATCGCCCGGTGCAATAGTTCGGGCGATCTCTACCCCTTCTTTGTTGCACCTACCACCAAAGACCACCGCTCTCCCGCTACCGTCGCCACGCGTCTACCCTATGGCACCGGCGCCCGGTCATCTAGGGTCCAAGCTTTGTCCAAGCTTATTAGCTCCAAAGTCATTTCATGTAATAAGTGCACAACGAACCTTTATGTCATGCTCATCAATTAGGTCGTCATGTACGCCTTCCTTTCGGCTTGTCCACCCGGTCGTGCACCAAAACCTTTTGATCTTATTCATTGTGATCTTTGGACATCTCCAATTATCGATTAGCATCGGGTTATAAATATTATCTTGTTATTTTGGATGATTGCACCCATTATACCGGACATTCCCTCTTCGTCTAAAGTCGGAGACGTTTGAGACGTTGTCAAATTTTTTCGCCCATGCACGCACTCAGTTTGGTGCCTCTGTCAAGGCCGTTCAGTGCGACAATGGCCGCGAGTTTGACCACTCCTCGGCCCGCACGTTCCTCCTTACTCACGGCGCTATACTTCGCATGTCGTGCCCTCACACTTCCCAAAGAAAACGGCCGTGCAGCGCGCATTCTTCGAACAATCAACAACATTGTTCGTTCTCTTCTCTTTCAGGCCTAGTCTACCACCCGCCATCGGGCCGACACTCTCCATACCGCCACATATCTTCTCAACCGTCACCCCACTAAAACTCTAGCCGGGCGCACTCCATACCTCGCGCTCTACACAACCTTTGCTCCCTCCTATGATCACCTTGGCGTGTTGGATGTGCTTGTTATCCTAACTTGTCCTCCACCGCCGCAAATAAGTTGTCACCCCGCTCTACCCTCTGTGTTTTTTTTGGGTATTCAGCGGATCACAAGGGTTATAGGTGCCTCGATCTTCATTCTAATAGGATCATTGTGTCTCGACATGTCGCGGTTCGATGAGTCATCCTTTCCCTTCGCCGATATGTCCACATCTCCTGTTGATCCCGCACTCTTGATTTTTGAGCGATGATGACACTATCACTTTGCCCATCGGGGCCAAGTCTTCTTTACTGCCCTCGCAGGTTCTTGATTCTGCTATTTGCCGAACTCCATCGACGCCCTCATCACCTCGCAGCGCCTCGCCGCCGGGCGGCCGCCGCTGCCCCAGGGGACTCATCGCCCCGGGCCATTTGCCGATAGCGCCCGCCGCCCTCGGTACCGCTGCCCCCCGCCGGCCAGGTCGCCGCGGTGGTACCGGCCGCACCGCTCCACCGCCCGCTCTCCATCACGCCGGTGGATAATGCTCACGCCATGCGTGCTTTCGGGGAAGTCCGGCTTCATTCAGCCCGTTGATCGTCTCAACCTCGGTCGGGATGTCCTTTCGCCATTGCCAACGCCCTGTTCGGGTTCGGCGCTTATGTCGACACCCACCGGCGGGCTGCCATGCAATCCGAGTTTGATGCCCTCAAGGCCAATGACACTGGTCTTTGGTTCCACGACCTCCCGGCGTCAACGTTGTCACTGGCAAATGGGTTTTTCGGCACAAGTTTCTTGCAGATGGCACTCTTGACCGCTACAAGGCTCGTTGGGTTTTACGTGGGTTTACTCACGGCCCCGGCATTGACTATGATGAGACTTTCGGCCCCGGTTGTGAAGCCGCTCATTGTTCGGTGTGGTTCTCGGCTTGGCGCTTTCTCACCATGGCCTATACACCAGCCTTGATGTTAAGAATGCTTTCCTCCATGGACATCCGACAGAGACAAATGTAATGTGTTCAAATTCTCGGCTGGTTTTGTTGACTCATCCAAGCCTGATCATGTTTGCCGTCTCAACAGGTCACTCTATGGGCTCAAGCAGGCACCGCGTGCATGGCGTACTCGGTTTGCATCTTTTCTTATTTCGATTGGCTTTGTTGAATCGAAATCAGATGCTTCCCTCTTCACTTTTCACCGTGGCAGTGAAGTGGCTTATCTTCTCCTATATGTTGATGATATTGTGCTCACCGCTTCGTCGCAGAATTTCCTTCAGCGGATCATTTCAGCTCTTCGGCATGAATTTTCTATGACTGACATGGGTCCACTGCATCACTTCTTGGGTCTCTCTGTTGAACGTCGTGGTGATGGTCCTGCTTTCTCTCCAGTGTCGATTACCTCTTGGACATTCGGGCCGGGGCGGGCATGCGTGGATCGCAAGCCTTGCGGCACGCCCTGTGGAGACGCACTCAAGTTGTCGGTGATGGTACACCCGTGGGCGCATCCTACTCATTATCGTAGCATTCTTTGGAGCCTTGCAATATCTCACCTTTACTCGTCCGGATATATCGCCTTCGCGGTTCAAGAAGTGTGTCTCTTCATGCATGACCCTCGAGAGCCTCACTTTGTTGCTATGAAGCGGATCCTCCGGTACTGCAGGCGCCTCATGAGCTTTTGGCCTTCACCTCTCTCGGGTGCACCACTTGACCTCACCGTGTACTCGACGCCGATTGGGTGGGATGTCCGACACTCGTCGCTCCACTTCCGGATATGCTGTGGTTCCTTGGTGACAACCTTGTTTCATGGTCCTCCAAGCGTCGAACAACGGTCCCGCTCGAAAGGCCGAGGTGAGTAATCGCGCCGTGGCCAATGGCGTCAGAGGGGGCTTGTTGGTTGTGCGTCGGTTGCTTGGTGAGCTTTCGCTGCCCTCTCCGCCGAGCCACCATTGTTTATTGTGACAACATCGATGTTGTTTACCTCTCCACCAACCCAGATTCGGCAAGACCAAATGTACCAAACATGTGGAGATTGATCTACACTTTGTTCGTGGCGTGTTGCCCTTGGAGAAGTTCGTGTTCTCGCATGTTCCTACTTCTTCGCCCGATATGCTGATATCTTCACCAAAGGGCTCCCGCCATCGGTGTTTACTGAGTTTAGGTCCGATCTTTAATGTTCGCGGTGCTCCCGTTCCGACCGTGGGGGTGTGTTAGAGTGTAAGCGTGCACGGCCCATGGGCCTGCCCCTAGTGGCTCCCCTAATGGTCTTTATGTATGTCAGTATTGATGGTAATCAAGCATCATTGAAACCCTAATCTACTCTCAGGCGCTAAAAGAAATAATAACTCCAAGTGTTTCTCCACAAAGAACGGAGACCAAATTAATTGCCATGCTGTTTTCTTCTTAAAAAATGCAAACTAAAATCCAAAAGTAGTATGCATCATCCAGCAAAACGGTTTTTTTCCTACATATTATATATAAAAAGAGCCTCAACGATTGTTCTTGAAGCTCATCATGCTGCACAAGCCTTGTTAACCTTTAGTAGTAGTACGCAGTCAAGATAAGATAGAATTGGCTGATCCATCAAGCTTTTTAATGTTAATTGCCGCCATACTTGATAGATCGACGGCAGAGCTCATCACCTTGCAAATCCACATAAGTAATAAACAAGGGCAACTTGGTGATGTGCCTTTATGCGAGTCGAGATTACACGATCGGGATGACGCAGTGCCCAACAAGATGCTCGCTCAACAAGCAAGTAGCCGGCCGGCCACCGGCCTACCGGAGTCAGAGCACTGAAATGAATGAAAGGGTGGCATCTGCTGTTGCAGCATCGCCGTAACTACATGTACCCCCGTGCCATCCTGGGCATGGGCAGGTTCACTGAATCCATTTGCAGGTATGGGCTGGAGCTGCAACTTCTGCTGCGGCGGCTCTGCAATTTGCCGCCGGCCTGTTGCACGGTTTGGGTAGTACTAGTCGATGGCATGAACCTGGACAGGACAGGCTCACTCCACAGTTCATGTGTCTGAAAAAGCTTGTTTGGATCATGTGCTGCCACCTTTGCCTGATCATCTGTTACTGGATACAGTAACTGCGTGTGAACATTTCACTTTCGCCATGTCTGTTCCTGTCCTGGCACGATAAAACAAAGGATTCGTTACGTCAAAGATCGTATCGTCGATTTAGTACTACCCCTGTTGAGCAGGGGTGATCTCAAATTAAACGTCTCTTTTTATAAGTATGCCGTCCTTCATGTAACATATAGATGAGCAAACCACCTTAGGTGTCCTTTTCTATATATATAAAAAAAAACACCTTAGGTGCATGATTGGGCAAAAACTGGTCTACAATTGCCATAATTCGAGTAATACTGTGGTCCACCGTTACACTTTGAAAGCATAATATAGCATACTACTATTATTTAATCGAATCTATTTTATGCATGAATAAATATAGTTGAATACGGAAACAACCCCGCACTCTCGTATCAGACAATGTTTTTAACCATCGGCCAGAGAGCCCCTACCTATTGTTTTTGTTTCTTTAACCCACCCTCGAAATTCAAATCTAGTCTGCTCAATGCTTCTTGAGGAGCTCTAACCACTAGACTAAAAAAGCAAACAAAATACTCCTCTAACCATTTGAAATTGACCTTTTTCTTAGGTGGTTTTGCTAACATAGCAGTGGACACAGTCTCTCTTCTACTTTTCATATAAAGTTAGAAGATTACAAAGTCTATATTAGAATTTTTGAGATTGACACAAAATGCAACTTTGTAGAAGCCACCTTGATCCTTTCACGCTAGTAATATAATAGTAAGATGTTTGGTTTGCCAGAAATCTACACTTGGCTGTAGTTAAAGTGCATAACATGTAACTATTACAATGATGATTGTTCTTTTCAAATGACTGTGCCACGAAAAACATATTGCACTTTTTGTTCGCCTGCACCTAAAATTAGACTAATTTTATTTATCCTTGTTTTTGCCAATGATAGCATAGTGCCTGGTAGCTTGAAACAGTTTTTCAACTACAAAGTTAACCATATTGTTTCCTTTTCAATCGATTTTGTAAAACCTTACAAAACAGTTGAATTTGTTGTTTATTGTTTTAAAAAACCATATGAAGATTTTAGGCAACCCAAAATGTACCTTGAAAAGGTGTAATCCCATTGGTAGGACGGTATATTCTCAAACAAACAACTTTTTTGGTGGTACGTAGTGCAACTAACTAACTATAAACATTTATAAATTAGAAATAAATCCAAAACATAGACAACAACTATGGTACTACTGTAGAAATATTTTTTTTTATATATGGACGGCCAAAATTCATTTTTAAGTGATGTTTTTGTAACCGCTTCTAACCCAAAGATATGTAAAAAAAAAGAGATATTTATAGGGAGCACATGACATGTTTGTTTTGTTTGTTTATTTTTTTAAAAATAAGTATCATATAGGAAAAAAAACATGATTTATGGTTGTTTTATCTGGCTAGTTGCAATTTGTTTTATTTCTGAGTGAGGAAATGTGTTTAGTTTTTACTTTTTATTATTTAACGAGGCCGCCAAAATGCATAGGTTTTTTTTTAGGCGACGTTCCGATTGAACAATAGCCTGAACGGCCAAGAGGCCCGTTAGTCAAACCAGGCCCATCTGATACTTCCCGGTTATCTGGGCTGCTCACTTCAAATCTGCTGCCTATAATGGGCCACTACAGTGCATCACACTATTTTCCACGCCCAACACGTTGACAGTCGGTCTCATGCAGTGTCATGATTCTTGCTGCCGTGGAGAAAAAAAAAGGGAAAGAAAGAGATACGATACAGTTTACAAACCATTGTACAATATGGTTGTTGTCATGCACCTCACAGATATTTCATTGTTGTATCATAAATTAAAGACTCTCGAATTTGTATGAGACAATTTAAAAGACGATGCATTGCACTTGTTAAGCGTCTTACAATTATGTGGCACCGCATGAGACCGCTTACAAGACAATACCAAAACACTTTGGTAGTTAGCAAGATATAAAAAATATAAGAAGGGCTTTGGTAGTCAACAAGACATAAAATAAGTCTAGTCAAACCGATGATTGATTATACTACACTTTGTTAAAATTAACTAGATTTATAGAAAATATTATCATATTTATATCTCTAAATTAATTTGTTAGAAAAATATAAGGGGTTAGTAATTGATAGTTGTGCAATATATGTTTAGATTCATGGATTCCCTCTTCAAAATTCATTATTAACCTATCACATCAAATCTTTTGCCTCATGTATGGAGCACTAAATGTAGGTAAATAAAAAACTAATTATATACTTTTTTGATGTACACAATGAGAATCGAATCTTTTGAGCCTAGTTAAGTCATGATAGGACAGCAATTACCGTAAAACAAAAAGTGTTACAATGTCGATGTAACATTTTTTTCCCAAAATCCATAGATCTAAACACCCTTCGATTATATATATATATATATATATATATAGGTATATATAGGGGAGTATAGATGCAGCAGCTAGCTACGAGAATGTAATATTCTGTAGCCAGGCCAGACCGACCGCGAGCACTACCGATCCAGGCGCGCGCTCATAATTGGATCGTTAATTCTGACCGGGCTGTAATCATTAATTACCGTTGCATGCAGTCCCTGCGTGAGTCACGCTAAGTAATCAATTACTGTGGCATGCAGTCCAGGCATGTACATGGTGTGCGTGGGTACATTTTTTACTTTCCAAGAATAGTTACGAGAGTTCACACCAAAACATATTATTTACGAGAATCACAACAAGCAATAGTTACGAGAATCTGTATCAAGTATACTTACGAGAATCTGAAACAGGTGTTTACGAGAATTTGCACAAATATTTACGAGAATTTGCATTAAGTAATTACAAGAATACAAAATGGGGATATAAGTGGTTACAAAAAATTTAAATTATGGTTGACGACAAAAACTAACGTGAATGATTTCAACATAAGTTACATCATGTTTACGAGAATTCTGGTTACAAGTTACAACAATACTAAAAATATTTACTAGAATTTTCACCCATAAATATTTTCAAGAATTCTACGGACGATGAGCTAGCATGCCGCGTTCGCTCCCGTCCCGCACACCCGCTCCGGCGAGGCCACACCGCCGAGCTCGACGCCAGGGGACGCTTGAGTCACGACGTGGCGCCAGACGTCTTTCGCCGCCTCTACAATCTGTGTCGACGACACCATCTCCTCCGGCACAGTAGGCGCACCGGCGCAACGCTGGGATGAATGATAGAAGATCGGCGGCCAAGCGTCGACCGCGGTCAGCAAGGTCGGGGCGACTGCAGCGGCGAGGACTCGCTCGGCTCCTCGTCCCAATGATGTTGAATCTGCATGCTGATGTCGATTTTCAGATATGATCACACGCATCATCAGAAAATCAAACCAATGCAATGATGCTGAGTCCATGAAGCGAAGTAGCGAACATATTCATGCAGCTTGAGACAAGACTAGAAAAAAAATCCAAACACAGTGACGCCATATATACCTACGTCTCGCATATTCTAAAGGAAGGAATACTAGTGCTAATCTGATGGGAGAGGCCTCCAGGTTGAACGAGGACGAGAGATGTTTGTGACTACTTACCTGGGTACATAGCCTGCTTTTGGCTTTTGCTGACCGGCGCGAGCCACCCACGAGCACCCCCTACGCCGATGATTGTGTGCGCCGTGCGCGGGCGCTCACGCGAGTGCGTCGCGCACGGCCGGAGGTGGTCACACACAAGACCGAACTGCAGTAGGAGCCTGCAGTAACAGCTACCGTCGGTGGTGGTGGCCGCCGGTGGGGGAAGCCAGCCGCTAGGAAGGAAGAAGCAGTCGATCGGTGCAGGCTCGACCGCCGCCGGGAGCAGTCGGTGCGGGACATGCAGCTCCGCCCAGGCTGATGACGGCGAGGCTGGAGTCGCTCCTGTCCTGTGCACGGGCGCTCACGCGAGTAGGCGGTCCCGCTTCTGGGCGGCCGTGGCCGTGTAGTCGTGTACGCCTTGCCCGCCAACGACACGACGACCACCATGGATGACGACGCCGTCGGCGTTGCAGGCCACGTAGATCAGCCCCTGGGCCGCCCATCCGAGCGAGGCAGGGCCGAGACGGCGCCGCCGGGGAGCCCGTGGGTGCGGGTAGAGCCGCACCGATGTCGGACCACATCCATGCGAGGCGAGCGCACACACGGGGGAGCAGCAGCTATGGCCGCCTGGGGAAGGAGGAGCCGCCGTCGACGGTGAGCGACAAGGCGCCGCTCCTAGCGCTGCCGTCGAGGACCATGGGAACGAAGCGAGTTCTGATTTCTGAATGTCCGGGGCGGCGGCCAGCGAATGGATTAGGAAGCACCGTGATTAACGGGCATGGTATACCCAAATCCAATTAATATAGAAATAAATGGCTGCATTTATTTGTTGGCAGCCGGGCCAGGCCAGGTGGTCTGATCGGTCGGTCCAGTATTAGCACTTGGCAGGTTGGACTCGGCTATAGAATTTGACATTCTGTGGCTAGCTACAATGTAATAGTTCTCTCTCTATATATATATATATATAAAAAACGAGCTTTTTTCAAAACGGAGGGAAGGACCCGTTTTTTTTTTTTTTTATTGAGGAGCGGCATCTCGAAAATGCAGAGACGAACGGCATCATCCAAAAACAAGCAGTGCCACGAGTCCACGAGTAGGAAACTTGGGTCCAACGGCACCACCCGCAGACGAGACGAGCAGAAGCAGGGTCCACGGCTCGATAGGAAAGAAGGAAGGAAGGCCCGGACCAGAACGTGGCGAAAACGGAGACTTGGGGGCGACGAAACCAACTCCAACTGCCGCAGCAAAGCAGAGTACTAGCAGAGAGCCTGCCCGCCGCTGGCCCGGCCCCGTATAAGATTCCGCCTCCCTCCGATTGCATTGCGATCAACCAACCAACGCAAGCGAGTTCCCCACCTCTCTCGCACGCGCCGCGTCCGTCCGTGCGTGTTCGCCGCTAAACCCTACTCGCCGTCGAGAGAAGGAAGAGGAAGAAGCCATCCATCGCCGACAATGGCGTACCGTAAGAAGCCCCCGCCCCCGCCTCCGATCCGCTTAAATTTTTTTCCTGACACCCTTCCCGTGCGGGAGTCTTTGTTCATGTGACAAATAATAAATCGTACGTGCGCCGCAGGCGTCAAGTTTGAGAACTCGTGCGAGGTGGGCGTCTTCGCGAGGCTCACCAACGCCTACTGCCTCGTCCCCGCCGGCGGCGGCCCACTCACAGGGCTTCTACAGCGTGCTCGAGGGGGAGCTCGCCGGCGCCGTCCCCGTCGTCAGGGCCTCCGTCGCCGGCACCAGGATCGTCGGCAGGCTCTGCGTCGGCAACAAGAGAGGCCTGCTTCTTCCACATACCGCCACCGACCAAGGTAGTAAACGGTAACCATGCATCATGCTGTATTTGCGGACATGCTGCAAATTTATGCCCAAAATAAATAATCGCATTGTTGTGAATCGGCTTAGCTATTGGTTGATCCAAGAGCAGGCAGTGGTGATTGTTTACTTGTGAGTTCAGAAATAGAGGGCAAAAAACAAAAAACAGGGGATTGATTGCTTGTAAACAGAGGGTAAGACTTTTTTTTCCCACTGATAGATGAACCTGACATTGTGTTTCTCGGTCGTGTTACTTACCAGAGATCCAGCACCTGAGGAACAGCCTGCCCGATGAAGTGGTGGTCAAGTGCGTCGACGAGCGCCTTTCCGCCCTGGGAAACTGCATTGCCTGCAACGACCATGTTGCTCTCACACACCCTGACCTCGACAAGGCAAACTCTCCATTCCAAATGTCCTATGCACAGTATCTATCTGATAAGCAAAACAACTTCTCACCTTACTAATAATCCTTCTCTCTCTGGGACAGGAAACTGAAGAAGTCATCTCGGATGTTCTCGGTGTGGAGGTGTTCAGGCAAACGATTGCGGGGAACATCCTGGTTGGGAGCTACTGCACCTTCACCAACAAAGGAGGACTCGTAAGCGCTCATCAATCAACAAAAAACCATCTTCTTCAGTCACTGCGAGCAGCAGAGCTGAATTCAGTCGGATACTGAACGTGAACGGAAACCACCTGTGTTTTTTTCGTGTTTTGCAGGTTCACCCGCACACGTCGGTAGAGGACCTGGACGAGCTGTCGACGCTGCTGCAGGTGCCCATGGTGGCCGGCACCGTCAACAGGGGCAGCGAGGTCGTCTCCGCCGGCATGGCCGTCAATGACTGGACAGCCTTCTGCGGCTCGGACACCACGGCGACCGAGGTGTCGGTGGTCGAGAACGTCTTCAGGCTCAGGGACCCCCGCCCAGGGGCGCTGGGCTCAGACGTCAAGAACTCCATGGTTCAGGATTTCTTTACGAGTTGAGAAGAACCAAGGCAAAAAGGCTCTGCTGAGTTTTCCTACTGGAGATGACTAATCGCCTTGGCCGAACTGCCTGCGGCGGCTATTGCTGTATCATTGAGCACTAGCATTTGTATCGTGAAAACCTACTATCAGAAATCCAGAAGTAAAATGTTTTGTCTTTTCATCCATTGCCACAATAGCATTACCTTATGAGGAATAGATAAATTCGGTTCACATGCTTTTCAAATGAATTAGTACAAAAAAGCAATTGAATTGATGATCCTCAATCAAAACAAGTATATCAGCACAGCACAATGGCAGCCAATGCACAATAAGCCGTGGAACATGTCAAGAAACCTGCAAACTATTTCATCAGCAGGTTTCAGAAGCCACCGTCCAACTTCAGCTCACAGCTGCAATTTCAGATTTGGAAGGCCAATGATGTGCAAAAGGCTCATCTTAATTTCTACAGAATCAATAAAATGGATAACACAAAAAAATGAAGAGGCTCATCTTGATTTCTACAGAAGCAATAAAATGGATAACATAAAATTATGAAGAGATAACAAATATGATTTCTAGGGCACTTTATCAAATTTCTATGACTCAGATGTTCAGCAAAGCACACGTCCAAATGCAAACAGACACTAGTAGTTCATTACAAGACTAAGACGTTATTATCCCACCATATTTCTTTAGCAGAATGCCAAAAAACAGCACATGCGTTGCATGGCAACATGATGGATCTCTCCAGAATCTAATCGAGCAAGTCTGATATTGACTTCTTCTTGACAAATGGATCAGTAGCCGCAATCAAAGTTGCCACGGAAGTGTTGGGGAAAATGTTGTCAGCCTTCATCCTCTCTCTGAATCCATAAGCAGGGGCCTTAGCATGTAGATAAGCATGGAGCAGCAACTGGTACAACCTGATCCTCCCAGTGTAGCCCATCTGCCGCAACTTGTTGAATATTTTCTCTGAGTTCTGGACGTCTCCTTTCTTTGAGTAGCTATCAAGCAGCTTCATGTACGAGCTGAAATTAGGCCTGATGTTGTACTTCAGAGATGACTTGTGCAATATGGTGTCGGCTTTCTCCACCTCTCCGGCATCAACATATAGCTTCACAAGTGCATCCAAAGTTTGGGTCCCAAAATGGACATTGTTGTCTTCCATCCGCTTTACTAGTTCCTTACCTTTGTCTAAGAGGTTCTGATCAGCATACACCTTTAGCAAAGCGTTGTAGAATCTCGAAGTTAGTGTTTTCCATTTCACAAGCATATCCTCAAAAAATCTTCTCTACCTTCTCAACATTACCAAGCTTACCAAAGGCCTCTATAGCAGACAGGCACTCATCTAGGCGAGGATTATCCTCACACACCTTCCAGATTCTTTCCACATCATCACTATTGCCCAGAAAAGCATGTAAAGGTAATAGAATCTTGCAAGCAGCACGATTATTCTGGATATCATCACCCTCCATCAACTCCAAAAGTCTCTCTGCTTTCTCACGCTGACCATTAAATATGTAGTGCCTGGCAATTGTAGCATTAAAAAAGATATCTGGCTCAATGCCATCTTTCTCCATTGATTCAACCACTTTCTCCATAGCTTCTATATCTCCAACCGATCCCTTGGCATCTACAAGGAGCTTGTAAGTAAAGAGAGATGGTTTCACATCCTCCTTTTCCATCATTGCGAGAACATCAGCAATCTTCTTCTTGTCCAACCTTTTGTAGAGTAGCAGAAGCTGATTGAAAGAAAATGATGTAACCGGAAATCCAAGATCCTTCATCCTATTAAAAATTTCCTCTGATTTTTTTACATTGGCTGCAGCAACACAATTGGCCAAAAGTGTTCTATACACAACCTCACCCCTATGAGATGCAGGAATTTTCTCAATATACTGTTCTGCTTTGTGAAGACCATAGACCTTAGCTGTTAAATCAACACGTGCGGCATAGTCACGCTCTCCAAGTTCGAGCAGCTGTGATTTTTGAACCCATTCAACAAGCTGCAGAGAAATAGTGACAACGTTATTTCACAAGTCAGAAAAGCACACATACAATGATACGAAGGTACACAATCACCTTGATACAACATCAGTTATCTATTCATAGCATACAGTGCGTAGTTGAATGTTTGAGAGATTATTTCTGATTACAGATTATCAAATAATGGGCATCCTATCTGGATTTTGGAAAGTGGTAGCAAGAAGTTGAACACATGCACTTAGCATGACGGTTTGAAACCAACTAAAAATGGCTACACTGTGTTGCGTTCCTCAGTGATATTGTACGACCACTGCTCAGGATAAATGTACTGCCAATACATAAAGGTAAATTAAAAATGCAAAGAAAGACTCCAGATTTAAGTATAGAGAAAAAAAAAATAGTCAGGAGAATGAGTGAACAAAGTTTACTGAGCAGGAAGCAACAAATAGCCTTTTGCAATAAACAAAACAAAAGCACCAAGACATTAATTAGAACTATACAGAAACAGATACACCAGCAAAGATGCAGTTTACATATCATTTATATGATCTGGGATTATTATCATGCTATGCTTTCATAAGGCAACATTTTAGCCAACCCCACCTAAGCTATTACTTAAGGATCTTTGCACTTTTCTTGTCTACCTCTGTAAGATGTTTAAATATAAGTAGAGGAGAAAGTCTACATGCTAAGAACCTATTTTCAACTTGAAAAGAATCCACATTTCAGTATTAGGGACCTGTTTGGATGCTGCCAGCCAGGCAGCTGAGCAGCAAGGCAGTAATCCAGACCCCAGGCTCAGCAAATCATGCGCTTGGGAGTACCTGCCTGTGCTTGGCGGGTTTTCCAGGGTCACAAGCAAACATGCTTCTATGTTGCCGATTAAATACTTATTTTCACACTGAACAGGTTATTGCAAGTTAAGGAGTAAAGCATATATTATTTACTAAGTGTTCTTAAAAAAATGAAATATAACCACCTCCTGGTTAAGTACCTCCAATCCAGCATACTAAATGATTGCACGCAATTTAAATACAAAACCACCTCTCAGTAGGTTAGATGTTAAAAATACCTCCAAGGCTTTACTGTACCACTTCCGCTTTCGAAGATTAAGAAGGACAAAATAGAGTCCGCCCCTATCAAATGTATTGCCCTCCTTTGTCCATTTCTCAAGCGCTGAAGTGAGTTGATGCCTCGGAGTGTCCAACACAGTCTTGAGGAAGATGGAATCAGAGGCCCTTCTAATGTGATCTTTCTCAGGTTTTGCATCGGCATCCACATTAGGCAAGCCAATTTCATCAGTGGCATCCTCATCAGAACTATCTTCAGATGTCAACCCAGCATCTGTTTTACCAGCTTCTGGTGGAACCTCGAGATCAGAAAACCCATCCTCTAACTCATCATCCTTGTCACCAGAATTTTCACCTGGCTGAGAGGAGAAACCCCTACTCCAAGCAAACTGTCCAGATGAAAATGACAATTGGAAGGCTGGTGGCTTTGGCTTATGACAGCAGCACGCTTTCTGACAGCCTGCCTCATGGTGCTCTTCTACATTCTTTGCATCAGCAGTTAGCAGAACCTCAAGACTCGCGCAACCACGGGCACTCACAGCTTTTTGGGCGTGGAACCTGAATCAGAGACAAGCAGTTAGGAAAAGCTGCAAACCAATTATTAGAACAAATTGCATGCACAACATTGACATAGAAGGGCGACCCTGGGCATGCTTTCACATGCTGGTAAAAATAAACAGGCAATTGAATGTGAAGTTGAAAAACAAGTAATCTTCGTTTTTTTGTTAAAAAAAACATCTGATGCACTCGTAATAGCCAATCTCACAATATATAAACAAACTATAGACAAGAAAATATAAGAAATCATGCCAGATGCGGATGACTTACTCTTAACCTTGGCAATTTCATAGATACAGTTACCCTTAAATCGGCACAGAAACACAATACGCCCAACATAGTACTAAGCGATACCAACAATCTCAACTTGGGCAATGAACAATTCAACAAAGATTTAAACTTTATGCTCTAACAATGTTATACCCGCGTGTTCCAATCAATCGCGGCCTATTAACAGGGGATCACACATTTCGGAGCGCAGAAGATAAAAACGAACGGATCTACTTGGCGCTCCGACGCAAGAAGCATAGCGAATAAGTAGCCCTACGCGGATCAAATAGGCCGCCTCTAAAACGACGGATACAGGGGGGCGGATGACAACCAGAGACCTAATCGGAGAACCAGCGGCCGGGGAGGATCAATACCTGAGGGGGTTGCCAGCTCGGCGGAGAGCCCACATGGCGTCGCTCCGAGAAGGTTCCGGGTGGGAGGCGTGGAGGAGGGAGGGAAGCGCTGAGGGGGAAGAGAGGAGGAGGCGGCTAAAACCCTAGCAGGCAGGCGGCTGCCTTTTGGAAGGGGAGAATGGGGACTGGGGATGAGTGGGAGAGTTCTAAAACCCTAGCAGGCTGCGGCGGCCCGCGGGTGATATTTCTGCTGATCTGCCACAGCCAGCGCTACTGCCACATGCGAAGTGTACACGTGAAATCGGTCTGTTGGGCCTTCTTTTTTCTTTTCTTCCTTATCTCTACCTGTATACCTACTGATAGAGAGAGAAAATTTCTTGTCCACCTCTTTTTCCGTCTGCCCTCTCCGTGGGCCTAAAAGCCTAAAAAGAATCTAAGGATAATACGGGAGACCGGTTCCCTGGAGACCGGTTCCCTCTAGGCTATTGCTGCTGCTCAAATTGGCAAGCACGCCCGGTATGGGCCACAACTGAACATGGTCATCGGCCCTGTTTGGATACTCTAGCCCGGGCTAAAGTTAGAGTTAGTTTTTAGCTCTAGCTCTGGCTCCAAACTAGCTCTTGCTCTAGATGTGTTTAGATCCTTGGGCTAGTTTGATACTAAATGCACCTTTTTAATTATTTAGTGGCTCAAAAGAGAGAGAAAAGTGAACTTTTATGTGGTCCCTGTTGTAAAACACACGGGCTCTTTCCTAGAAGAAAAGGATAAGGAGGAATCCTAATCCTAGTCCGTTCGTATGTGGGCTCTTACCGAAACTCTTAGACCTTGACAGGACTATATATATGTGGGAGCTCTATGTTGTAATTACCAATATTTCGATGAATAAAGAATAGTCTCCCTATCTTGTGTCTACTTGTTCTACTTCTTTCATCATCTACTACGTGATCATGAGAGACGGAGAGGGGAAGGTCCTAACCGCCGACGACATGTTTCACAACACGTTATCGGCCACGACAAGCTCTTCGTCGACATCGCCGTCTGAAGCCGCCGCCGATCTTCGGCACCGACGTTCGTGCCGACGTCCCCCCCTTCATTTGTCTCTTCAACTACTTCGACTACGTCGACATCCCCGACGTTGTTAGCGGAACGGATCTTCTACCTCTCGCTCGCTACTAATCTTGCATCGACTCATCGTCACACGGCAGTCGATCTCCGCCCCTCATTGAACGGCCTAGCCGAATCGCTCTCAGACTTTTGCGGTAAAATTTCAACTCTAGTATTATTGTTCCAAAAAGATGCTTCGCCTTATCGAATTCAAGAATCAAAGGTATGAAAAAATCGCATCTCGCAGATTTGCTTGAATGTGCTAGCCTTCGAGCTAGTCTATGCTCTCATATCTTGAATTGCATATGTAGTACATATGCGTAAATGCAAGAAGCATGACGGCACCCACGGATCTCCTTGGGGCCCGACGATATGCTAAACGCCCATGGAGATCTTTTTTTCTTTTTCTCGAGAAGGCCCGAACGCCATACTCATACATGGATGCAATAATAATAATTTTTAATTAATCTCATACATGCCCACGCATATGAAGTACATTACGTGATGAGGTTATTATATTCCCTGTAGATAAACATGCATGTATGTGTACACACGCCTCCATGGGCAATACATACACGTCTCCATGGGCAATACATACACGCCTCCATGGGCAATAGGACTCCTCTCGGCAGTCCCGCGTGTCCAAACATAATTATATGAAAGCTTGAGGATATTATATTTGTCGGTATATTTTTTGGTGCATATCATGCCTATCCGACGAGTCCAGCCCCTATGGCGGTTCCGCTTACACATGGGCCGATCGGATACGCCGAGGTCGCTACCCGCGCGCACACCATAGCAGGGGAGGGACACAACGCATAAGCCGCGCACTCATGCCCGTAGCATCTCATTCGCACGCAAGCATACCGCAACAAAGTACAACCGGGCCGCTCGCGTCGTGCAAGTCCGGTTTCGTAATTAGCAAAACATGAAGTCATGTTAACATGACCAGCCTTTGAAATCATGCAACAAATCAATCCGCATATGAAGTACACATGCATGTATAATTAGTCAATAGCCTTGAGCCTCGCAAGCTCACTAGCTCATATGCACACCTGTAGTTGCTCATTCACCATCGGTATCATGATGTCGTAAAATGAATCAAATCGAAGGCCTCAGAGCCATGCGCCTATGTTGTCACTTCCCATGATCATATACATGCAATTTACACCACTATCGACCGTGGCTTATGAATTTGATTTGTTAAATCCTCAAGCAATTTCCTCATGATGAGAAAAATTATGTGGGCATAAAGCTCTTCCATTTATACATTTTATAGCATCTATTTTGTTTGTTGTTTATATAAAAATTATGCCATGTGATATTCTTATATATCGCACATCGTGGATTATATACCATGCAAATGTAAGAATAAAATCTTGAATGATTATACTAGAAACGTGGTATAGGTTTATGAGCTCTCTAAATCCTGCAGACCTTAGACTTGTCACTCTTGAGAGCCTCATATTTATTTTTCATAAGAATTTTTGGGATGAATGAATGTGCTTGGTATAAATTTGCATATACCATAATCCTCGAAAAGTGCTAGGATGCTTCTAAGGATATTTTGAGTAACCATCCATTATCTTTTTTGCACCTTGCTACTCGTTTACACGTAGTAAACTTATATGCACATGATCCAAGTTATGTTAATATGTATGCCTTAAAAGAATAAGCAATATCCTAAAATTACTCCAAAAGTAAAAGTATTTGTTACGGTCATTATTAAATCCATGTAGGATATTTTGCTACCATTGAAGTGTAGTAAACTCAATATATATATTTCTCAATTACTCTCTAGAATGAGTATATATATGGCCGATAGAAGTAACAAATGCATTGTGGGACTCATTGCATGAGTAAAATCCCAAATTATGATTATAGAATATCATATTGCATTGAAAGTCGAATTTTGAAGCTTGTATGCTTAACGCCGCTCTATAAACAATAGCTCGAAGCTTTGTAAATGTCTAGAAGACAAGATGGTAAATAAAATTTTATCAAACTATATTCTTGAAGAAGTGTCTCTTGTGTATAAGAATATCAAAGAGCAATGTAATACTTGAAGTATTTGAATTTACCATCGAAACTACTCATGAAAATTGAGTTAGAATTTTTAGACAGACTTTACAAACCCGAGGATATTAAGTTGCAATAATTTTGAATATGTGGCTTGCATATGTTACACTCGCTTGAAGGCGTGTGACTACATATCATAACTATTGAATATAAAGCATGAAGCTACCGCTTGTCAAGTATAGAAGTTAAGACATGCGAAAATGTATATTATTTGAAACATATAAAGTTTCTCTTGAAGAAGAACTTAAATCATGTGCTTATTATCTTTGAAGTTTATATCCCGAAGTATTGATAGTAGTGGTTGTGGTGCATTAAGTTTTAATTCCCGTTGAATTAAGTGGCTAATGGTTAATTTGTTAGCTTGAAGTCTAATATGAAATATTTAATATTCTTAGTTGCAATTCTTGTTATTACTTGAAGTAAAATGTGCGAACATCTCATGGAATAAATTAGTTTTATATGTTTCACATATAAACAATTGCCTATCAAAATAATTTTTGCATTAATTTATCCACAAAGAAGCCTCAATTAACCATGAAGGTTATAGTTCTTTGTGCATCACTACCATGTAGGTAGATGGAAAACTGAATTTTCTAAAAAGCACATGAACAATTAGACTAAACTGGCATATTAATTGATCTTGGAAGGATCGATTTAGTCAAATCCTAAGTATTTAATATTTTAGTCCATTAACTAAAAGTTGTATCCTACCCTAAGTCTATTGTTGTACACTGAATACTACATTGGATGTGTAAATTTCATGCCATAATCAATGAATACTAGAAGTATGATTGGATTCTATGAAGCACTAAAAGTGACTATTCATAGATAATGCACGAAGCAAATCGCTACTTGAAGTAATTATGGCATGAAAAGGGGAGGAATTTTGGGTAAAGGCATAAGAAGATGTGGATAATATATAGGCATAGCCGTCCCTAAGTCGATCTTTAAGTGCATGTATCGAGACTTGAAGTTTCGCCCCCTCCCCCTTCCTAGAGTTAACTTTCTCTCTTGCACTAATTGCATGTAAGCTCGTAGCTCGCATTTTATTGTTATCTATTATGTTAAACTGAATACTAACATTCCACATTACACACGCATGTGTATCTCATTGAGCTACAACTATCTTCACTCTTGCATGAATATTAGCATAGCAGCTATAGTTGTAGCTAGTAGCTATATCTTTACGCTTCCCTCATAATCAAAATGGCTAGCTAGCATGCTACGTCTATATGGTTCTCATTGAACTAAGGAATGATTTGCTTTCAATGCATCGTATGCATAAGCAATAGATTGGTCTAGGGCCGAGCAGCCTAAGATCGGGGGGAGTGAGTTTATAAAATTTTGCTCAATGGAGACTAACCCATTTGATGGGATGAATAGTTATGGAACTAAGATATTGGATAACACAATTATGAGGATTTGGGATTTATTATGAAGAAAAGGCATCAAGGGATTTTTGCATTAATGACAATTAGAAAATTCTAGAAGAAAATTCTATGTGAATTTGAATGTTGCGTATTTTATACATTTGAAGTGTATGATCCATTTTTTTTTTGTATGAGTACTTGGATCATTTTTAGGCTAATTAATAAAGAAGCTAGAGAATGAAATAGTTTTCTAAACTATGATTTGTGCATATTAGAGGGAGAACATCCCTGATTTTGTAGGAATGCTGAACATTCTTAAATGCACTTTAAGCATTCTAGCTCACGCATAATGAATAATAACCCCATGTTGAAATATGTGTGTGAATATTTCCCATAAAATTTAATCATAGCATACATAAATGGGTCTCCACTTGTAGTTGGAGACATATGAATTTGAATTAAGCCCATGATAGGGGATATATTTTGAAGTATGCTATTAATGATCTAATATTGGCATTAGGGGGAGAGAAAGCCTATATTTTGAATGCCAAATATTATTTCCATAGAAGAAAAATGATCTTAAGAGAAAATATTCCTTGGAGCTTGAAGCAGAATAGTATCACACACTAAGTCATACAATAGTTTGACTAATGCTCTTGTGAAGCCTGAAGCAGAGCATATGCCAGATATTTTTGAAATGAGAGGAGTAACTTGAAGTTATAAACCAGAAGTTGTGTTTACTCGTAGTAAACTAAATGTTATATACTATCAAGCTAAATCTACGGGGACGCCTGTGGGTTCTAGTTTATTGTATACTTGTTAAATAAAAAAATAATAAAACTCCTCCATTCTCGTGAAGAGAACGCTTCATGAAGAGGGTTAAGCACCTCATGAAGAGGATCATCATGAAGATAAAATCCAACACAATAAGCGCGCACCTCACTAGTGTTGGGTATGCAGAACAATATACCATCTCTTATCTGGGAAATGACAGAGATAGAATATTCTCACACTGTGAGAGTATTGGGAGAAAGAAAATAATTGTCGACAAACTACCTCTTTAATTACAAATGTTTCTCTTATGAGAACCCGGATCCGAAAACAAAGTCCATGGTAAAATCGCATCAGTAGTGATTATATCGGGTCAATGAAGAATGCAATTGAGGTTGAATCTCCTATTAAGAAGAAATGAATGTTCTCACAGTATCTATGGTAAATGAAACGAATGAATATCGAATATGCAGTTAATTAGTGGATTATGAAAATCCATATAATTCCCGAAGAATATAAATCGTAACTTGTAGGAATCTCATACTAAGTATTAAAGTCTAAGAAATATATATTCCTGAATGAATATTCAAGTCTCAAGAAGAGCATATCCTAGAAGGACTGCAATCATTGAATGATTTTACAAATGAATAACGCTATGTCATTGTGTATATCACTCATCTCTCGATCCAAGAGATAATGTATCTCATAGAAGAGAATTGTTAATTCACTAAGAATGAATGTACATCCTTGAAGGAATTAATCCATGAAGGATTTACCAGTCAATTTTTGAATAAACACCATTCATCCCTGAAAGTGAATATAGACCCGAGAGAAAAAAAAAATGAGGAATCTTAAATACCGTGAAGGTGTCATCAAAACACTTAGAAAGTGTATGAAAAGCTAGCATGAAGTTAATGATATCCTCTAAGAATACCATAGAAGGTATGAGAATAATGATGGTTTTGGCAATTGAATTATCCCCTAAATGCCAAATGCAAGACTGAGTTGTACCATCAAAATCTCTCGAATTTATAGAATACAATTTGAAAATCCACTAAGGATTAATTATAAGTATTCAAACTCCAAAGATAAGTTTAATACACTATCTTGAAGATATTGAATATTAATTTATTTACCCCCATACCTCTGAAAAGGATCTATTTCTCTGAAGGATAATATTTATTTGTTTTGCACAGTTAATTGGTGGTCATTATGCATGAAGCATATTGCTCCCATATAATTCATAGAAGAATTATGAGCCAACTTTTATTTACACATGTTTATGAAAAAGTGTGGTTTGAACAATGAAGTTTAAAGTTTGGCTTTATGAGGGGAGCATATTTTATTGAATCTGCCTTTAAGGTAAACCACTAGAATTACAAAGATCAAGTAGATCATATTTACTAAAACACTGAAGTTTATGCATATATTATGAAGATCAACATCTATTCATGAAGAATAGAATATCCTGAAGAACATATGACCAAGAAGGTTAAATGTTGTACTCTTTTTCCCTTTTCTCACATAAGGTTTTTAATGAGACAACATGTGCAATGCAATTAACGAATGCGATGTACTCTTTTCTTCAAGAACCGTTTTTTCCCACTGGGTTTTCGGATGGAGTTTTTGATGAGGCATATGCATATCGTGGTAATCGCCCAAGGGGGAGTGTTGTAAAACACACGGACTCTTTCCTAGAAGGAAAGGATAAGGAGGAATCCTAATCCTAGTCCGTTCGTATGTGGGCTCTTACCGAAACTCTTAGACCTTGACAGGACTATATATATGTGGGAGCTCTATGTTGTAATTACCAATATTTCAGATGAATAAAGAATAGTCTCCCTATCTTGTGTCTACTTGTTCTACTTCTTTCATCTACTACGTGATCATGAGAGACGGAGAGGGGAAGGTCCTAACCGCTGACGACATGTTTCACAACAGTCCCAACCAAAACCAGCCCCAACTAGCCCCAATATGCACCCCATGGATGGGCTAATTATTTTGGGAGGGCTAGTTACATTTAGCCCAATCTAGCCCCTCCTGCTTGGATCACTGGCGTTCGGTTTTAACCGAGTAATCGGTTCGGTTTATTCGGTTGCAATGAACTTCGGTTTTCCACGAGCAACAACCGATCGGTTTGCCAAAAGCAAAAACCGACGACTTCGATGTCGGTTTCATCGGTTCGGTTTTTCGGTTTCACCGAACAAACCGAGGCGAGCACCGGGGAAAAATTAGAGAGAAGGAAGAACGGGAGAAAAATCACACGAGAAGAACGAAAAAATCACGAGAGAAAGAACGAGCTTCCATGGCCGCATCGGGCGAAAAAACAGCTTGGCTCTCCGATTCGCCTCCCAAGGTGCCGCCGCCCACCGCGCCGCTCTTGCCGGCAGCCCGCCGCCCACCGCCGGTGTGCCGCCGCCCACCGCGCCGCTCTTGCTTGCCGGGCGGCCGCTCCCGCCCCGATCGCGCGCTCACCAAAGCTAGGATGCGAGCAGGCTGCCGCCGAAGGGCGCGACCCGCCGCCGCCGGCGCTCGCGTAAATGGGCTTCGTGCGATCGCGCGAGGAAGGTAGCCGCCGACCGACCGTGCCGCCTGTCTGCTAGGATTGGGAGATTGGGATGGGATAGGATAAGATTAGGGTTTGGTAGGCTATTGGTTGTAGTATATATTTGGAGCACTATTGGGCCGATTTTGAGTTGGGCCCAAGAATAGAAGCGAGGCAAATGACATTTTTTCTACGCCAATTTCGGGCCGCTCGCGTATATTATCGGTTTTCGCCCGGTTACGTCTTTGAAACCGAACACCGAGCCGATGACCTCGGTTTCCAAAACCAAAAACGGCCGAACCGAAAAACCGATATTTCGGTTCGGTTCGCTCGGTTCGGTTTAAAAGTGCCTAGGCCGATGCTTGGATCCCTTTGGGGCTAGTTGAGCCAAAACTAGCCCAAACTAGCTCTAGCCCTTGGATCCAAACAAGGTCATCGGCTCATGGCATGGGCTCAGCGGGCCTGGTGGTGTCGTACCCAACCTCCTGCCAGTATGCGAACGGGTTTCTTTTTTTTTTTAATTGCTTCCACGCGTAGATTTCTAGCCGGTCCAACGTCAATTTCTAGCCGGCCCTAGCCCGAAGTCCGAACAAATAATGGCCACGTAATAAAAAGGCAATCGGTAGCGGTGATAGACATATTTAATAGATATTGTCATATTATTCTTAACATTAACTTATTGATAGAAATTGTGGTTATCAAAAAGTAAATTATAAATTTCAAATTTTATAAAAATGGTAAAATATAAATAATGCAACACTCATGTACTTATTAATTTTTGATTTTTTTACACCTTTGCAACGCACGGGCATATTTGCTAGTTATTAAAAAAAAAATAGAAGATGGTTAGGCCTTGCTCCAAAGATGCTCGATCATTATGCGTGCATAAAATTAGTGTTTCTCCCTCCATGTAGACAACTAAGGATCATCATTAACTAATAGATAAGTGCTAAATGTTATACACTAGTCTACCTTAAGATATCTTGAGCCAAAAAAAAAAAAAAAAAAAGACTAGAGACTTGTCTCAAACATTAAAAATTGCACCTTTGCACACACCATTAATTGTCACAACAAGCTTAGCATCTCCAACAGCTTTGGCAAAACGGTTTGACAATTTCTTTATTTGCCAATCTGAAATACAAATGCCAAGTCAAAAAGAGTTCATCTCCAACGGTTTGGCATAATTCATTTGCCAAACTTCGGATCTAATTTACATCGGGAACCCTAGAGGAAAAATAAAATTATGTTTATATCCTTCCACCTCTTGAAAACTTACCTCGAGAACCGTGGAGGCGTAAACAAAATTATGTTTATGCCCTTCCACCTCTTCTAATACGGACGGATGTGTCGTGAATGCCAAACGCGTAAGCGTGTGCATAAATGCGCGTAAACGGCCTGATTTGTCAACACTCACTAAATTGTCAACTTCAAATGTCAAACTGTTGGGAGAGTTTTTGAAGCTTTTGACAAAATTTGAGAATGACAAACACAAATGGCAAAAACCGTTGGAGTTGCTCAAGGCTCGTTAAAAGCACATGTAATCGATAAAAACGCAATGGGCTCAATGCACAATAGTAAGATCCGAGGAGGGCAAACGAAGAACATTTTGAGATGGGAGTGGAGCCGTTAATTATTGAAATAGGCATAATGTTGGAGAAGGTGGAGTGGGAAGTGCGGTGGGAAGATACGAAATGATGTGATTTTATTGATGAACAATGTGGGGACTCCCTTTAAGACTGGTGCCTGCCTTCCCAAAGAACATAATAAGATGATGTGTGGAACCTTGCTCATTGTCCTCCATAAGCCTTAAACCTACCTTAGGATATACATGTTTTCTTTAAAGTATGTGGATTTTGTTTTTCATGTTTGTCACTAATCAACAAAAACAAAAGTAGGACAAACCATGCGTGTTAGCCAACCATTGGATCCCCACCATTGCACGTTGTTCGCCGTCGTGCACCCGATCTTTGTTTTAATATCCCATAAGATTTAAAGTGTTACATTTCATTTGTAGTCTATCTTACTTGTGTGTTTTTGTAATTCTTTTGTTTCAAATGGCTTGTTATGTTTTCGAGAAGAAAGAAAAGATAACATAGCGTCCCATTGGTCACGCCATCTCTACCAAACACAAGTTGTTCCTCGATCCACCACCGCCGGTAACCGCCATCAGAAGTAAGAGAAACCACGTGTTTCAACCATCCATTGGATCCCCAGCATTGCACGTTGTTCAGTGTGTGCACCCGGTCCTGACTTCAATATCTTGTAGGATTTAAAGTGTTGCATTTCATTTGTTGTTTTTCTTACTCGTGTGTTTTTGTAGTTCCTTTGTTTGAAAAAGGTTGGTTACGTTTTCGGGAAGAAAGAAAAGCTAATGCAACAGTCTATTTCTTACATTGTCTCTACCAAACACAAGTTCCTCCTTAGTCCGCCACCACCGGTAACCACCACCTGAAGTAAGAGAAACCACGTGTATCAGCCAGCCATTGGATCCCCACCATTGCATGTTGTTCGGTGTGTGCACATATTTCCTGTAACATTATGTAGAATTTAAAGTGTTGCATTTCATTTGTAGTTCTTCTTACTTGTGTGTTTTTGTAATTCCTTTATTTTAAAGGGCTAGGGACGTTTGTAAGAAAGAAAAAAGATAACGTATTGACCCGTTGGTCACGCCGTCTCTACTAAAATATGGTTCCTTTTGGGTTCACCACCACCGATAACCGTCACCTTTGGAGAAAACACGTGTCAGCTAGCCTGCACGTAGTTCAGTGTGCGCACCCGATCTTTATTTTAATATTTCGTAGACTTAAAGTGTTTCATTTTATTTGCAGTTTTTCTTACTCGTTTATTTTTGTAATTACTTTGTTTCAAAAGGGCTAGGTACGTTTTTATTAGGAAGAAAGAAAAGATAACGCAGGGGGCCGTTTGGTCGCGCCGTCTCTACCAAACAGGGTTTCCGCCACCGCCGGTAATCGCCACCAGAGTAAAAGAAACCACGCGTGTCAGCCAGCCATTGGATCCGCATCGTTGCGCGGTGTTCGGCGTGCGCACCCGATCCCCGTCTCCGTGCGGCTGTGTGTGTGAGGAGAGAAGGGAAGGGGAAGCAGGAGCAGGAGAGGTTCGTCATCGCGTGGTGACCGCGCCGCTCTGTTCCTCCGCCCCCCTCCTGCCGGCTCTCGCTGTCACATGTACGTCCGCCGACCGCCGGCCCTATCCCACGCTCGATCTCCTGCCGCCGATCCCCTCTACTGCTCGATCTACTCGTCCTCTGTGCTGATCTCATCTGTTGCTTTTGCCGTGCTCCCTTTTGGTGGGTTTTTCATTTTTTCTTTCCCCCACCCCGGAGATCAGGTCGTGTGGCGCGGGGGGAGCTCTGATCCGGATGGTGCAGCGCCACGGGATCGCCCACGGCCATGATTGATCGCGAACCAGCAGGTCAGACATCTTTCACCCTAGATCTTGTTCTGTAACGCCATTTCCAGCGCGTCTTGCGAGTGGTAGTGACGAAAAGATGCATTTTTTCGTGGGTTTTCAGCGGAATTCTCTCTGTGTGGGGTCCGGTCGTTTCACTCTCACTGAGTGTGTAGATATCTAAGCTGCAGTAACTGCGTGAAATGCTATACTGGATACTCCATTGTGCTGCAGAGTTGGGACTAGTTTGTTGTGTGCTGGTCTGAGAACTGGTAGTTTGTTGTGTGCTGGTCTGAGAACTGGTGCTGCTCGGATTGGTAGCTGATGGTAGTTCAATATGTGATGAATTCACTTAATGTAGTGAGTTTGGTAGGGATAATGTTACGTTGTTGCTCACTGCCAAGAAAAGATGCCCCCCTTTGGTTTATACTAGTATGTTTTTGTTGTTTGTTGTGAAGCAAATTTGTACATATACTATGCTTAGTTATAGGTTTCAAGCAACCCCAATCATTTGATTTGGTGGCAACATTGAAGTTATTTTAGAATTCCAGCGGCTTACCCTTGTCCATCAGTGTTACATTCAGGACCATGATAACATTTCAGGTTTGCTACATACCAACAGATCAATGGCCACATCCAACACCCCTACCAAAAATACCTATCAGAGTTTCAAAGTTTGTATATTAAAGAAACATAGCACATGTCAACCATAACATCATGTCCAAGGCTATGCAAAGCAAACCACGATACGAAAACCAAAGGTATCATCCATGCTCACATCGGTTCCTCATCATTGATCATACCCCATTCATTGTAACTCTTGCTGGTCTGGTAGTCTGGTTACCAGAGTTGATAGCGACAGCTTTGAACTGCTGTATGTGGCTAGTGGGGCACAGTTTCCCCCAAGACTTTAGCAACGAGAAGATGGATCACAACTTTTTGCATACCACACCATCTGCCTTCCTGAAAACACATAGAATCTCTGAGCTTCGAAAGGCCCCAGATCGCTGCGGAGCTAAACACATTTAGCACCCCATGCCTCTTCTCACAGATCCAACATTTTGCAGCTGATTTGAAGTCACATACCATCTGGCATTTAAACACTTCAGTTAGCTACATCCACATTTGAGAGGCTACTAAGCATCCAAAAAATAGGTGGCAACATTGAAGTCAGTTTTTACTAATGGTTATCTGAATACTGTTCTTTAATAATTTTTATCTTGCTGGCTTGCTGCTACTATGCTATCACCTATTTCTTCAGATTTTCATTTTCATTATTTATTTGTTATGGTGTTCAGCACTAGCAGTGCAGCTTCTGCATCATGCTAAAAGAAGTTTGCACTAAACCTGTTCCGAGGATGATTTCTCATACAAACAAGTGTTCTTGAGTTTCCGTATGCAGGACAATTTTTGTATTGCTTTGGGTGAAATGTGCTGGCTTTAGTGTTTTGGTGTTGGCTACAGAAAGACCAATGCCATGCTTAATTTCAGAATTATGTGGTAACTTAACTGGGTTTGGATGAATGTTTTAATTGGTTGCTTCAACTCATTTTGCTTGACCCTGTATGCTGCCAAACAAAGTATTAACAATATGAAGGCCCCTTTGCTAGCTGCTATGCCACTTAGCTTTTAATGCGTTAATTTAATATATGTGATTCTTGCAGTTTGTGAAAAGATACTATGCCCAAAAAAAATTATTGGGTGTGCGAACGTGCGTTGACACAAATTGATATGAAGTGTAGCTGCTTATAATACTTTTTTTCTTTGATAGATAAATTGGTTGTATAATGTCGTAAAATAGGGATGTGGGCAGTCATTTCACGATTTTTTTCCCTTTATCTGATGTTCTCTTGGTTAGGCTGCATGGTGTGTTGTGGACAAACATGGAGTAGTCAGCGGTTTGTCAGCATTAGCAACTACCTGTAGTCCCTTTCGGAACACATTGCTCGTTGCTTTGAGGTCCAGATTTTCCTGGTTCTACCTCTTGTTGTGTTTCCTACAAAAGTATCAGTAGTAATTCTGTTTCAATAAGTTTCTGTCCCAAATGTTATAGGTGAGAACCTCAACATATCTATGCTACTAGTCCCAAAATATTTTGATAACCCCATGATGACCCAAATGATCCTTTTTATTTGGGCGCTTAACAATTTACCTATGCTTCTAAACTTAACTTGATGTTTGTAACATTGAATGGGAACTTTTGGTTGCCTCCAGAAAAATATAAAGCTCTGGATCAAAGCTTCACAAAACTTACATATTTAGCCGACAAAGTCGAAGCTTTAGCTATACTAGAGTTCAAATACTTGAAACATCACATAGGATCACATAATAACTCATCAATTACCTTCTGTGACAGAATCTGCTGCTAGATATTAGCCACCAAACCTTGTGTTGTGGACTAGTCATTGTTACAGTTGACTTTGATTTATGATTCTTTTGACTTCCCTTTTGCTTTGTCAGCCATATGTGTTTGGGACTTGGTGTACCAAGGGCTACTTTAGTGTTAGAACAATCTCTTACAAACGTAGGACCGTTATGAAGGGTGCTAGCTTGGCAGAATTTCTCCAGTGTTTAGAAATTGAGTTGGTTTTGGAATAGGATCCACCCAAAATGATATCGAAAGCAAAGAGTTGTGTCCTTTCTTATATCCCATAAAGTCTGCCGACATGCCAGGCCCTACAAAAATTGATTCCCTTGCATCGGTGCCTATTCTAGCATCAGGCGCTTTCTTAGAACATAGGCCAGACTTCGCTTTTTAAGTATAGTAGAGATGCAATCATCTCTACTTTGCACCTCTCTTGCAACACTGTTGGAGCTGCCCTAACAATGCCTTTCTATTGTTGCTATTATTTTTTCTTTGGTTGAATCTTTAGGTATCTGGTTGCAACCTTAATTATATGCATATTAAATGTTCTGACTGCATGCATGGTTTTATTTCACAATCTTAATTGCACTATTTCATCATTTTCTTATGTACGTAGTTTTATTTGATGCAGAGGAAATGCAAGTTAATAATGAGGCACCACTAGGGTGCCTCAAGCCAAATATTTCTCAATATAACTCTCCAGAGCAGAGAGGTGCAGTTGAAGGGTTTCCTGAGAATAATGAAAAAAGGAATGATATTGTTGCTGCTGAAAAAATCTGGGAGGCGTCTCCTATTCCAATTCAAGGCCTTAGCAGGCCCTTCTACCGACAAGAATTTTATGCCTGGCCACATATTTATTCAGATTATCAAATGGTGCGTCAGCCACTATCTTATGGTTTTGAAAACCAATTTTATCAGATAAATAGGGACCATGGTTTCCCTATTGAGAACAGAGTTCAGTATCTTCCATTCAAGATGCTCCCTCAAGGTCACCCCCATGATGCACAGCTTCAGGAATTTCAGTATTTCGTGGTTATTGACTTTGAAGCAACCTGTGACAAGGTGAACAATCCATTTCCACAAGAAATCATTGAGTTTCCATCTGTCTTGGTTAACAGTGCAACTGGAAAACTCGAAGAATGCTTCCAAACATATGTTCGGCCGACGTATCATCAATTTTTGACTGATTTTTGCAAGGAGCTCACTGGCATACAACAGATTCAGGTCAGTGCATAATCTGAATAATCATGTCATGGTTCTGAATAAATGTCATCATGATAGCTCAAGCTAATAGAATTTTGTGTTTTTGACTGACTAGGCATATATGTACTCAAGTGTACAGAAAGCAAGGAACCAGTTATTTTCAATGCAGTTCGATTGTAGAAGTTGTATAAACACACAAATAGCTTACTCTGAATTTCAAGCTACCTTCGGAAATGCAGACTATGGTTATTCTTTAGATACTGGCGAAGTTAAAGGCCTGTTTATGGCCCATAGTTTGTATGTGTGGTGTGGCAACAGGTGGGACCAGGAATTTGATATAATAGGGGCTAAACAAATTGACAAAGAAACAGCATTAGATGCATGGGGACATACAGTGCATATACCAACAAAATTTCTTGATACCTTAATAAGGACTAAATTGCATAGAATAGGAGCAATGAATCATATACATATAGATTTTATGTACCCGACCTTGTGGAAAACATTAAGTTCATACTCTAGAAAGCTCACCGTTAAACGCCGAAAATGCTCTTTCAACACTTGCTGTTGGAACTAGTGGCCATAGGACTAAGGGTTTATTTGCACCTCTACTCCATAAAGATGTTAGAATAACAACATTTTTTTTGGTTTGAGTTCCTACAATTAATCTACTGAACTGGCCACACCAAGTCAATAAACTAGAATTAATGAACCCTTCGCATGAATCTTTGGTGGCAACTTACTGAGTTGTGGGCTCCCGTGCCCCCTACAAAGAGCAACGTGGTGGCCTGTGGGGTCTGTCCTTATTGTGGAACAGTAGCCCATTTTTCAGGCACAGAACTTTTGGACCATTTTTTTTGTCATGCTTTCAAGACGCTACTGAGTGTGGCAGAGATGCGTATGTTGTGTTGGTTTTGCGGGCATACTAGAAGGGATAGAGTTCGGAATGAAGAGATTCGGAATAGGGTCGGGGTGGCTCCTATCGAAGAGAAATTGATTCAACATTGGGTGAGATGGTTTGGACATGTTCAACGGAGGTCTCTTGAGGCGCCAGTGCGTAGTGGGGTTTTAGAGTGGGTAGATAATGTAAAGAGAGGTAGAGGTCGACCTAGATTGACCTGGCACGAGTCGGTTAAGAGAGACCTTAAGGAGTGGAATATCTCCAAGGATTTAGCTATGGATAGAAGCGCATGGAGGCTAGCTATCAGTGTGCCTGAACCGTGACCTAGACTGACTTTGTGTGTGTGTGTGTGTGTGGTCTTTTATACTTGTTTCATATGGGTTTCATCTCTAGCGTACCCCAACTAACTTGGGACTAAAGGCTATGTTGTTGTTGTTGTTGTTGTTTCAAGACGCTACCAATTCTTGCTGCCTTTAATCCTCCATATATTGTGACACCGTGTGCACTCAGCAGTTCAGCTCAACCTATGTGCTACCAGTTTCTGACAATGTGAGTTTTCACGGTTTGGTTGTGGACATGTAGTACATGTTAGTGCCATTTGCTGTTATATGGAGTATGGACCTTGTGAAGAGCTTTTACAGCTTAACAGTTTTTAGCAGATGCTGGTTGCTGATTGGACAGGCCAGCCATGGTAGCCCATCCTTGACATTTAGGATTATGAGTGGTACTTGGTGCTGGAGGAGCAAGTACTTTGTGTCCTTTTCTGAGCAAGTTGTAGAGTGATGTTATTCAATGATGGTACAATGAACTAAGGAAGTTGTCTGAAAAAAAGGAGCTATGGAAGTCTTAAAAAGGAACTAAGAGAAGCAATTGACCATTATGATCATGCAATTCATACAGTGTTCGGTTTGTATCAGCCACTGATGAGTATATAACAAAAAAGTAATTAAGTGCTTGTCACTGTGTTCAATGTAACATATAGGCATCTTCTATCTAGAAATTGACCCAGGAAACTTTTAACTATATGGAAGTCTTCCTTCCCTCTACTGAAAGAAAATATAGCACATTAGATTTGATGGCGATGTAGCATTGTTCCTTAGCATTTCAAGGTTAGCAGATAATAAGTTCTTACCGACTGATCAATTTAATACTAGTTGGAATGTTGGTGTTGGAGTTTTGGAGTTCAATATTTGTTTAGTAAATCCATTCGACAAATAAAGAGATCACCTTTGCTTTTATCTCACACTTTGAACACAATGGATATGTGAAACAACTGGTTCCATGCCAATTATCGCTGTGCCAGTTTTGAATATTACTGCTGTCTTATGAACATGATCCATGCATGTGTAGGTGGACAGAGGGGTGCCTCTAGGTGAAGCCTTGCTCATGCACGATAAGTGGCTAGAGGACAAGGGCATCAAGAACACAAACTTTGCTATTGTGACCTGGTCTAACTGGGACTGCCGTACAATGCTGGAGTCAGAATGCAGATTTAAGAGAATCAGGAAGCCCCCTTACTTTAACAGGTAACATATCTTGTATCTACATATTTGATAACTTAGTCAGTTGAATTCTCAATTTTTATTGATCAGTATTGAGGAAAATTGTGTCTTTCTAGTGATGGATCATGTGCACTGCCTGATGCAGTGTGTATATCACTATATCATAGATTTAGGGCTGTGTCATGTAGGATATGCTGATGACTACTATCCTGCTTCCACGTGTGCTTTATGAAAATTGCAGATTTGGCAAAAATTGGAATCCTGAACTTGAATTCTGGTGGGTTGCCACTCCAAATCTCAATTAATGCGTTAGCCACCAATAATTTTGAAAGCATTTCATATTTAGATTTTTTCAATTCAAAAAAGTTTGCTTCCACACAGTGCAGTTACAATATATCGATAAATGCATATGGTGATTTTCACCAACTGAGCTGTACTGATGGCAAATTGCAGAAACTGGAAAAAAAATTAGAGTTTTTCCAAATTGATGTCATTGATATTCATTCTCCTGTCTCATTTCAGTGACGGACACCACGATTTCCAAGTAGGTTGTGAGTTGTGACTTGTGAGTGTGGTTTTCTATGCTAGAGATGTGGCATCCCTGTTAGCAAATTTGGCAGGTTGCAATGTTTCAAAAGTTAATCTAGAGACCACACCTGTAGCACATACAAAGCTAAATAAACCTGCAAAAATTCAATTTCAGATTCATCCTTGATGCTCAGAAACAAAATGGACAAGCAGTCTATCCAGCGTTGTTTGTCATGTAGTAACAATATCCCTTGTGGTGTTCGATGAATCTTGAATCAAAGATGAATGAACTTGAATTTTTGCAGGTTTACCTAACTTTGTGTGTACTACATCCACACGGGTTCCATAGATTTTTATTGAACATTGCAACATGTTGAATTGATCATGTTTGTTAAAGGCGATCCTGATGCCCTGGTTACCAACCCCAAATTCCCACATTATGTTTCATTCACATGAGATATACATGTCATTTGGATACTATAATGTCTAAATGAAACTGTGTGAATTAGGGCCCTGGGTAGTAATAGTGTGCAAATTTAATTTGTATATTCATCTTTCCATGCTGTGTAACATAAAAGTGAAGATGCGTGCTACTTATTTCCCTCTTTGACAAGCTTGAATGGTTTTTATTTTATTTTATTTTTATTTTATTTGTGACTAAGCTTGAATAGATAAGAGCCAGATTGTTAGATGACCTACATCAATTTTCAAAGGAGTGGTTGTCTGGTTGATGATTGTGGTTGCTCCTTACCTTCTGAAATATAGATTTTTTCCAACGGGATTTTTATCTATATAATTTAAAAGCTTCAATTTCAATAAGGTAACACTTCCCAGCACCCACCATACTTACCACAAGTGTGTGCGCAAACTCACTACTCGTGCTAGAAGTTTTGTTTGTGGAGACTTCAGGGCCTCACATAGCACAGGTACAGCTAGATGGCAAACACCAGACAGGATCTAATGTTGGTGCACGGTTAGTGGTGTACTGGTATGTTATGAAACCTGTGCGCCTGTCTGTGGTGTCAATATAAAATTCCCAAATCACATACAGTTTTGTTGTTCTGAGTCCTGTTAAGTTGTGCATTTACACTAGTATACATATCAGGTTGTGCATTTACCAACCTCTACAGTATTAATAATCTAAAGAAATAAATTACACTACTCGATCTCCATGACTTTTTAACTTGTTTTCCGCCATTGTGTGCTGTCTCATGCTAATGAAACTTTTTAACTCATTATGAGTGAGGCGCATCTAAGGCCATGATCTGAATCTGAAGGTATCTTGATTATTATTATTCTAATTTAAAAGTCTTTTGAACAAATTTTGATCAGGTGGATCAACTTGAAGGTACCTTTCCAGGAAGTGTATGGGGATGTCCGCTGCAACCTGAAGGAGGCAGTCCAGTTGGCTGGCCTTACATGGGAGGGCCGTGCTCACTGCGGGCTCGATGATGCCCGCAATACTGCTCGCCTCCTGGCACTTATGATGCACCGGGGTTTCAAGTTCTCTATCACCAACTCACTTGTGTGGCAACCTGCTCCACAGTCAACCACTTGCCAATTATCCCCTGACCGCTCTCCAGATCCAGTCCAACAGCAGCAGAAACCAAAAGAAATGCTGGGGTCTCCTGTGCAGGTTAACCCATACGCCACCTCAGCCGGGAAGGACAGAGCGATGTACTGTTACTGTGGAGTGCTGAGCAGGTGGAGCGTTGTGCGCAAGCCAGGACCAATGCAGGGACGGTACTTCTTTGGTTGTGGAAACTGGACTGCCACGAGGCGGGCGATCTGCCCATACTTTGCTTGGGCCTCGTGAAGGGGGTAATATGCTGTTGGCCTGCTGCAGTTCAAGCAGATCTCAAGGGGCAAAGGACCTGGTGCTTTAACTAAGGGAGGCGCTAAGTTGCAGTTGGCTGCTCTTACGCGGTGCCTCCCAATCCGTATATATTATGATATAACTTTGCTCATAAGACAATGGAAGTTCTCTTGGTAGTGTCTAACCTGTCATACTGACTTCTGTCGATAGAAGAGAATGGGGCCAGATGCTGCTTAGGTGTGATCTATCCATGAATAATCAAAGTTTGTGGATTGCTGTTTTTAACTTAATGGAACTCGTAGGTGTGGTTTGTGCAACTTGAACTTGAAGGCTTGGTTTGCAGTTGTTCAGTGAGTGGTGAAAGTATTGATCAAATTGAAGGTGGTGTTTGGTTGCTGAAATGGTATTGGAACAAATATTGAATAATTAAGTGAACAAAACTCTATCGATACATGGTTATGGGCAAGTGTTCACATGCGGAGGAATTACTATGCCAGAACCAAAATGCTTGCCCTGTTTTAGACGGCCTCTTTTCATTTCTGAATTGCGATCGGAACCTGAACCTGAATACCAACTAGAATTGCGGTAGAATGAATTCTCAGGAAGATCGCCCGAGTGTGAATGTAGAACATGTTCAACGCATTCTGGCTAGGCTGCTGAGCAGCTGTCAACAGTTGGTAATAATACACATCATGAAACATGAACTGAACATTTGACTACATGGCTAAGCAGCCTAAGCTACATGAAAATCCCCTTCCATTTGGATTATATAGTTTTATGTGCATGTGCAGACTGCAGATATGTCCAAATCAAGTGTTCCGCAGCCCTGTCATCTCCTGATAAGATAAACCGTTGAAAACCAAATTGTGAAAAAGTATTGCAGTCAAATTGCATGTTCTTGCTATTCCTTCAGCCGCGCAAGCGAGAGAAAGCTTAGGGCAGGGAGATGCGAAAGAGTAATGACTAAGCACTTATCAGGATCCTTTGCATCCGTTTGTAGAGTCTGCAGCCACAGGTTGTTAGCCTTGATACACAAAGACACAGCAAAGAAAAGTACAGGATTTAGGCACCGTATTCACATGCTTTCTACTCACCCTCTAGTCCCTAAGTTCCAATAAGAATGCCTATCTCACTAACTTCTCAGAGAGTCAAACCTTTTTTTTTTTTTGGTTGCGGGTGAAACCTTTTAAAGTTTTAAAACTAGAGAAAATAAAGTACCAACATTTGACCGTTGTTCATGTATTTTTTTTTTGTTATTCTTGGTGGTTGCTATCACCTGGATGACTTGGAAGTAGTGAGGTCTGTTGAGCATCATGGTTGTCCTAGGGCTTAGATGGTGGATTTGTACCCGAGGCGTCATGTGCTCATCTTTATGGGGATTGTGAAGAGCAAAACTCCCTAGAATCAAGGGTTTTTTTTTTGTGACATTAGAATCAAGGCTTGTTGGAGTGTCTTGTTGAGGTATGCTTAAAGAGGGTTCTTTTTAATACTCATTTTTTGAAGAGTTAAAGAATCCTAAATTTAAGTAGGTTTATAAAAATAATATATATTATTATTTTCAAATATATTTATTATAAATACTTATTAGACTTCAATTCCATTTGTGGGATGGAGGGAGCTAGAAGATCCAGCCATACAATAAAGGCAGCAAGAAGCAACAACAAAGAATCTTTTTTTTTACCCGTTCCACTTCCGAGCTCCTCTCAGTCCTCACTAGTCACTGCCGCGTGCTGTGCTGCGTCCCCCCCACCGCGCCACTTTCCCCACCTCCCTCCCCTTTCCCTTCGCTGCCGCCTCCCGGTTCCGGGAGTAGAAACCCTAGCCAGCCAGATCATGGCCGGGGCGGCGGCGGCTGTGGCGCTGCTGGTCGCGGCGGCGGTGCTGTCGCCTGCCTACGTGGCGTTGGCGTCCAACTCGGAGGGCGATGCGCTCTACGCCCTGCGGCGCGCGCTCGCGGACCCCGAGGCGTGCTGCAGAGCTGGGACCCCACGCTCGTCAACCCCTGCACCTGGTTCCACGTCACCTGCAACCGCGACAACCGCGTCACCCGCGTGTGAGCTCCCTGGCCTGGCCTCTGCCTCCTCAGTCCCCTGCCCTGACATCACACGCCCGCCCGGCTGCTCCTGTTAGTCTTGATTCCGTTGTTGAATTGAATGTGCTAGCAAAGAGTAATGCTTATAGATTTTTCTTATATGTTGGTTCAAGCTCTACTATAATCACACGCTCATGGTATGCTTATAGAATGATATGCTGATGCAAACTGTAGCTTTGGGTTTACCTGTTGCTTGATGCTGCCACTTCCATTGTGCACATAAATTGCCTACTGCTACATTATCAGGTCCAAAGCCTGCTATCATATATTTTGTTGCTGAAAGCAATTGTTTCATAGAAATGGTTTCATTTAATGCATCTTTCATGCTTCAGAAAATAGGAACTAGCACCTTCTTTTTTGGTTTCTTTTTTAATGACAACTGGGATCAATGTATTAGTTAGTTTTCTCTTTATTATAGAAAACAAAGAAATGACCGACACTGTGACACATCATTGTGCTGTTTATACAAGTTCATATCATATATAGTACATCACAATGTGGTCACTAAATTTGTCATACAAAAATTTGAACGCTGTGTAGTAGAAATGTATAATTAAGCTCCAGTTACTAGTATGATGTCAAGCTAACAGTATGGTACAAGGGTGTATAGAATAACTGTGCTGCTTGACAGAATCTGTCTTAACTTACGAACGAATTGCCTCCATGCTTCTAATTGACATTTTATGGATTTTCCCACTGAAATAATGCTGGGTCAAAACCAGCCACATGTATTTGTCTCTGCATTTGTCTGTATGAAATGAGTATGACATGACCACTGGCTATACTCTATTTCTTTCATTAAGTACATTTCTTTCTGACACTTGTGTATCTTGTAGGGATTTGGGTAACTCAAATTTGTCAGGCAGTCTTGTTCCTGAACTGGGCCACCTTGAGCACCTCCAATATCTGTGAGTCTGACAAAACATTACTTTTTATTTATACAGTCAAGGTGCATAAAGTTGATTTGTCAAAAAAAAAAAAAAAAAAAATTACGGCAACAGATAAACAAGAAAATTTCATGGTCAATTTGCATTTGATGGTGAGTGATGAATATAGTTTCAATTCCTTGACATGTCAGAAGTGTTACTAGCTTAATCTTGCTTCCATGATTTCACTTGTATTTTCCATTTTCCCTCATGCAGTTTTTGCTCAGAGATTTTTTAGTTTTGCAATGAGAATTCACATATGCATATATGATGCAAGTGTAAGCTGTGAAGGAATCCCCTACTGAGATTTGTGCTAGAGATCAGCTATTAGTGAAGTTCATTTAAATAGATTTTGTGGTAGGCTCTGAAAAATTCGAAAAAAGAGCACTTCTCATGGTCTGACATCAATCATGAATATTGTGCTTGGATGTCGAAACCTCCTTAACTTCACCGTAGCTCGTGGATTTAGAATTGGAACTTGTTATACTGTTATTGCTATGCTAACAGTTACATTACGTCCAGCAGCAAAAGAGCTGATTGAATACTTGAGAACGCTCCATCTCTAATTTTAGTTTAGTTCAATAGTTCATTGTTAAAATTGCTCAATAAGTTTAATTAAGGGGAAATTATATTTATTGTTCCTTATCTGTTGCAGGTATGGGATTACATAGGATATTGTATTACAAGATCTATCTTGTTACATCATATTACATCATATTCCTTTATGAAAGGCAGTATAAAAGCACTGTAGCTCACTAGCTCTTAAAACTTTAAGGAAAATGCTGCTGATATTTGATAGCAAAGAAAGTAAACCAATTTAAGATGCTGGCAAAATGTCATGTATTTTTTAACATGCATGCATTGCTACCAGTAGTAGAAAAAGAAACTTCCTCCCATTTGATCCTTCATGTCCGCAGTTTAGCTGGCTGGTATATGGGCATTGTCAATCCCATTTTGGAAACCAGAGTTGTAAAACAGACACTTAAGTAGTTTTTCCAGGACTTGCTTGTTTACAGTATTGTCATCTGATATTTCATTGCTCAGCCTTTAGGTGGCGAATTATGATACAAAAATAGTTTCATCCTGTTTTATTGTATTTATGCTTAATATTTTTGTTAATCCTCTCACACTGCACTGATCATCCATTAAACTCTCAATAGCACACTGCACTGATCATCCATTAAACTCTCAATAATGTTTCAAAATCCAGTGTTGTTGAAATTTGCATTGGTACAAATGTTTTGACATCTTAAATCTTAATTGTTGCAGAGAACTCTACAAAAATAATATTCAGGGCACTATCCCAGCTGAGCTTGGGAATCTGAAGAGCCTTATCAGCTTGGACCTGTATAACAACAACATCACAGGGACCATACCGAAAAGAACTTGGCAAGCTAAAATCATTAGTATTCCTGTGAGAACTGATACTTTATTTCAAACTCAATGCGACCATCTTTACAGTTTGTGGTACTAGGTATCATTTCAATCATGTCTTATGTCATCTTTTCACGTTCTTGCATTGCAGGCGACTTAATGGCAACCGCTTGACTGGTCCAGTTCCACGGGAACTGACAAAAATCTCTAACCTCAAAGTTATGTAAGTCTTTCAGCTTTTCTGTTGTGTGTTTGCTGAATTGCATGTCTCTTTACATGTTAATAACCTCATTCTGTGTGTGCATGCTTCCAGAGATGTCTCAAACAATGATCTTTGCGGCACAATCCCAACTAGTGGGCCTTTTGAGCACATACCATTGAGCAAGTATGATCTACAAACTCCTTGTAAATTCACTATTAAATACTGATTTTCTTGCTTCCTGCCTTCCTGCATATTCTTCATCTTTTAGAGAAAGAGGACCATGAGCATGTAGCCATGCTATTCCGACAACCTTAAACTAATACCACTTGAATTTACAAAGTCATTTTATGAGGAACCTCAATTAAGTTCATGCTGCGGAATGTTAGAAAAATATACTCAGCACCTACCTGATCTTTCATGGATTATACCATCTGTGCTGCAGTATCAGAGTTAGATATATAATGATTGTCCAATTGATTTTATGCTAAATGAAGTTCAAGTGACACATAAAATGGTTTACAAAGTGTTTATTTCTTTTGATTTCTTGAGGACACATATGAACTAGTTTCACTTGCTCACTTGGCTCCTGTCACTTAGAAATAGCTGTAATGTGATTATGTGAAACTTTACGAATCATTCAAAATAATAAACTTATCTGTAAGCAAAACAAGGTATGCAAAACAAATGTGTTCTGCACGTCTGTCTATTCTAAACCAGTCTTACCTCATTGCAGCTTTGACAATAATCCAAGGATGGAAGGCCCAGAGCTACAGGGGCTTGCAATGTATGACACAAACTGTTGAAGGTGCCAAGCAGCTCATCGCACACGTCACACGAGACACGTGTGGCATAGACATCAGCGGATCAAAACTTTATTGAAGCACCTGGTAGAAAAGCATGCCAGATTGCCAGGTAGCCGGTATTGATAGCTGTAGCGTGCCTGCAAGTAGAAAAGCTGGGTGGCAACTCAGGCCGTGTAGATAGTCTTATCATCAAAGTCATGTAGTTTAAGATCTCTTGGACTGATGGACCGACAATACAATGTACTGTATGGTTTATCTATGGACTGGAACCGTGTAAAATATTATTTGCCATTTTGGTAGTTTCAGTTGATTTTCGCTTTGGTCTGTAATGCTTACTGAGGATATCCACGTATACTCACTGAGGGAACTGCAATTCATCTTTGAGGAATTCAATTTCTGGTCAAACATTTCAGGGATTCATCTTTGAGGAATTCAATTTCTGGTCAAACATTTCAGGTTGGCAAAAGATTTGATCTGATGGGGTTGGATCTAAACACAGCCATTGTAACAATTTGCCATAGTAAGAACTGAGACTGCGAATGGATAAATATTCATCAAATGTTTGCATTAGTAGTAGTCCCTTCCCCAGGTTTCCTTATTTTTCATCTACATTGGGCTGTTACAGGAACAAGCTATTCAAGAGGAAAATTTTGTACAAGTAAAAAATGACTACTGTGTATGATGAATCTTTCTACTATGCTGTACATGATACCAATGCTCAACACAATATACAGTGGCATGTCCGGAAGGGGTACATTGCTCAACTCATCTATACTTCAACTGGTCTCGTGCTGGGATGCGGAGACTTGATGCTCCTAATGCTGGGCATTGCATGTATTGATGTTAGATGTATCATGTTGCCTCACATCCAAGAGCTGAGCTGCACGATGACACATTTGTTGTCTTCAAGTGTACTGTGTCCAGGGGTTAAGTTGTTTATCCGAAATGAACTTTTCACTTCGAATTGTAAGCACACTATGCACACCCTTCAATCAAGAATCTTCTCGCCAGTGGAGAATACATTCCATACCACAGTCCCTACCAGATAAAGCACTACCGATAACTCGAATACGTTATCCCAAGAACCTGCATTTTTTAGGAGGTAGAGTTCATCAAGCGATCTAGGTTTTAAAAATTGATTGCTAGTGTGCAACACACGAGAGTGAGATTAAGCCATACCATGCTGCAAGATGTATCCTGTTGCTGCTGTGCCAAATACACCAGCCAAGACCCCAGCTGTATTGGAAAGACCAAGCAGTACACCCTGAAAGACAGGAGGAGACCAACAATTAGCGCATCATGGATTAGTTACATTTAGGGTAAAGTCTAATTTTCTCAACTATCATGGCAGTCCGATTTTTTCAACCTTCAACTATCATGGTAGTCTGATTTTCAACCTAAACTACAAAACCAGAGACTAGACTATCAATCATGAATTTTCAACTATCTTTAGATTTATATCACATAGATGCTATACGAATACTAATAATATAGATATTAAGCTGGTCAATAACATGACTCTAATGCTATTTCACTATTTGATCGACAATTACTCTAATAATATAGCATCTATGTGATAATATTAAAATCATAAGAATTTTTCAATACGAATGCAATAACATCACTTTGTAATACAGACATCATGTATATTAATTAATAAAGAAGAAGTTGAGATCCTCGGTACTCCATTCCAAATTACAAGACATTTTGAAATTTCTAGATACATTGATTTTATTATGTATATAGACATAGTATATCTAAGTGAGTAGCAAAAACCATGTGTATCTAGAAAACCCAAAACATCTTATAATTTGGAATGGAGAGAGCACAATTTTGGATATTCATTGTCAGGAGTAAAAAAGGTTTTACATAGGATGAATCTAAATGCACTTTCAAACAAAAAAAACATTACAAAAGTTTTATTTTCACGTGTAAGATGTAGCACGATTCTATTAAGGTGACATCCAGATTTCAGCCTCCAACTATCATGGAAGCTCTATTTTTTCAACCTTTAATTCTGAAACTGTTAGCTGACGTGTCAAGTGGAATAAAACCAGGATGGAATTGCAATGGGGTTGTGTTTGTCTAGTTTCAAGATTTGGGAGTATCTGGTGTCCGGTATTATAGTTTAGTTTTTGAAAACAGACTACCGTCGGTAGTTTTTTTAGATAATGGATTAAAAATCCGGCTTCATCTATCGGCAGATAGAATCAGGCCACTTATTACAAAGTATCTCGAAATAAAAAAAGATGAAGGTTGAAAAATGGACTTTACCCATGTTTAAGGTTCCAGAATTTTGCACACAACAATAACGAGGTTATAAATTTTGCATCAAATAAGACGTTCTATAGAACATGGAGGAAGAGATTACCGCATATCGAGGGCCTATATCTTGATGGTTTGAGTATAAACCAGACTGCGAGAATGCATCAGTTCCCTGACATTGGAAGAAACATAATGCAATCAACACAATATGCTCAGAACACAGTGCAAATCTTAAAGAAAGGTTGTTATATGAAACTGTGTAGTTCTCTCACCCTAAAAAATTGTAAAAATGGCCAAGATGGATAATTACCTGGCTACAAGCCATGCACAACACTGCCATGGCAGGCGAGTCGACATGGCTTAGTTGAGTTAGAAAAAATGCTGGCCCCAAGAATCCGATTGATTGCATGATCTGTCAAACATGGAAATACATGACACAATGGAAAGAAAATTCTTCAGTATGCGTGAGAAAAAAAAAAATCATCTGGCCACTGGATGAAACTTCATCATCCAGAATGCATAGTGATTACTCACTTTTTTCATCATACAGTTTCAGTTTGATGGTTCCATGTGGAGCATAAAATTCAGGATTTGTCTAAAATCTGGTGCCCAATTTTATTTTACGAAGTTGAATAGAAGGGAACACTTTACCTTCCGAACAGTTGTCACAGATACTCCTCTACTGACAAGTGTGTCTGCAATCCAACCACCAAAAAATTTGCAGAAACTGCCATCGTGAACCAGGGAAGAACACAGATAAGGCCGGATTCCATAAGGTTGAATTTCAGAACCTATTTTCAAAGTTCCCAAAGCAACTTTTTAATGCACGAACGGTAAAAGATTCATGATCTCAAGGTGGAAATTTTGATGTTTAGTGTTACCTGGTTGTAGTATGTTGGCATCCATGTGAGTAAAATGAAAGTTCCCCAGTTATGGCAGAAATGAGAAACTATAAGTGCCCAAACAGGTGGTTTTGATAATATTAATCTCCACGGAATTGTTTTAACAGGTTCTCCTGCTGTGCTCTGACTAGCAATAAGCTTCTTTTCTGCAGCGCTGATTCCAGGATCTTCAAGTGGGGAACTATATGCCTTAAAAAGAAAAGTGCAATACAATTCAAAGATGATACAATGAGATCAGAGGAAAATATTTGCATCACTAGTATTAATGCAACACCTGAAGATAAGAATACCTTGGTTGCCCATGTCGTGACCCAAACAGCCCCTAGGGACCCAAATGAATAGAAGACTGATGGCCAACCAAACTTATGTATCAGCAAGGGGGAAAATGCAAGTCCTGTTACTGACCCAAGGTACATTCCACTATATACAAGAGCCAATGATCTGCTCCTCTCTGATACAGGAACCCATTTCGAAAGAATATTGTTCATTGCAGGCATGGCAACCCCCTGAGGTAAGAATGTATACGTTTATTAGACAAGTGCATCGATGATGTAAACAGCAAAACATGCAGGTTTAAGCAACTGAAAGAAGTACTTCAATTGTCATAGCTGGGTAAGGGTAGGACGAGTTCTCAACAGTAAGAGAACAGAACAGGACTATGGGGAGTGCATAGCTCTGTGAATCTATTTTCCAAGGTCTACAACTACTAACTTGAGCACAACGATCATTTTAAGGAAGCAAAGGTAATTCCTTCAGGCAAAAGGAAGAAGCCTAGGGTAGAAATCACTCTAGGTTGAACTCTACTATCACTCATATGCTCAGGAAGTTTTTAAACTTGGATGATAGAGGAACTGGCGAGTTACTGTATATCAGTGAGTAATCAAGGCTTACCTCACCAATGCCCATGAAAGCCCGCACAACAAGAAGAAATGGCAAGCCAAGATTTGCTGCAATAGGAGTAAGAGCTGTGGCTATGGACCACCAAACGACACCAAAACCAAGGACAGTCTTTCCTCCAACAGTATCTGCCCATATCCCTCCAGCTATCTGCGATGAAAAGATCATATAGTAAAATTTGTGTTTCTGTTCCTAATTCAGAGTTGTCGCACGAAGCAAGAATTTCTGTTACCTACCTGAGTTAGGAGGTAGCCCCAGAAGAAAGATGACTGGATGAGACCAACAGTCTGTGGGTTCCAACCATACTCTGCGGACATGGGCAGAATAGCAATGCTCATATTTACCTGCAAATGATGGTAACATAAATGTCTCACAAACAAAGTGGCAGTACAGTTCATGCACTCCTTGGAAACAACTGCACTCCTTGGAACACCTCATCTCACTCGAAACGCCGGATTCTAGTTCTGAGCATGCATCCTACTGGCTTGATGGGTTGTTGTGGGGCACTATCATGCATGCAAGCAGTGACACGTACGCGGTCCATGTTGCAGAGCAGGAATGCGGAGAAGCAGAGGAAGACGATGGCCCAACGCTTGGGGAACTGTCCCTGCTGCTCCTCCTCCTCCTCCTCCGCCTCGGAGAGCAGAAGCCTCCTGACCGACGCCAGCAGCGCCCCGGTGTCTCCACCGCCCCCAGCCGCGTGCGGATCGTGGTCGTCGCCTCCGCGTCGCCTCCGCGGAGGTGTCTCCGGCTCCACGTCCGTCCCCGGAACGCCCGCGTCCTGCCCCTGCCCCCGCCCGTACCCGCAGCCAGCCGCCGCCGGTCCCGCGCGGGTAGAGCGCCGGCGGCGCGGGGCAGGAGAGCGGAAGCAGGTGGAGCATGGCTGCAGAAGAGCGGAAGAAGGTGAAGGAGGCGTGCGCGCGCGCGGGCGGTGAGCAAGCGGCGCACGCGAGGGAAGCTCCCGCGGCTCCCGGTGGTGGCGGAGATTTTTTTTCTCTCTCTCCCTCTCTCGAGCTGTAGTGGTGCCGCGTGGTGTGGTGGTGGCGATAGGCCGAGGACCGAGCGCGCGGGCGGGCGGGCTGCGATTCTTCGGAGCGGGGGTGTGGCCTCCGACTGGCCGCCTCGGGATACGAATGGCTATCGCGCGCCGGGCGGCACGGCTCGGGAATCGGGGTGACTGGTTATACCTGCCTGCCTACCTGGCGGCTGACGCGTGTTGTGGCGTCCAGCTCCATCCGGCTCACACAGTCGGACGTTGTCGTTGGGCCTCTCCTATCTGTCTTCTGGAGATCCGAGTGGGCCGTTACCAGTGGGATGTTACGGAGCTGTTGGACCAAGAAACCAGTGGGCTGTTGCCCGGGATGTTGAACCAAGAAACCAGTGGGCCGTTACGGAGCTGTTGGACCAAGAAACTAGTGGGCTGTTGCCAGGCTGTGGGACTCGATGGCTTTCGGCCTGTTCGCTTTCGCTGCTGTGAAACAAACTCTAACTTGTTTTCTGCAATTTTTTTTTCTCGAACACGTCTTCACGTGTCTTTTTCATTAAGAGAAGAAGCCAAGACTGGCTGACAAACAGTTACAAAACAACACAACATAGGATGACACGAACACAACGCAACACAACACGACCACAGAGCTCGTGGCCACAACAAACAAGAAAGAGACGAGCCCGCCACCGAGCCACAAACACAACACGCCACGCGAAATGCAGCATTGCTGGGCCAAACTTGTTTTCTGCTATTACTCCATCCGTTCTAAAAATAATACATTTTTCATTTTTTTGAGGAGTCACCCAGTTCAAAATTTGGCTAAAGTTACACAAAAGTTGTTAACTTTCGTATTTAAAGATTGGGCTGTATCCCAGTCGCCTGGGAAAAAGGTAGGATCCCAGACGTGAACAACCGTTGGATCTGTATCCAACGGTCATATCGCTTCTTCTTCTTCTTTTCTTCTTCTTCTTCTTCTTCTTCCATATGTGTCTGTCTCTATCATTTTCTTTCCTTTTTTCTGTCTTTGTTGTACCGGATGAAGGGTCGAGATGGGGACTATAGGGAGGTGAATAGTCTTTTCTAAAACTAATTGCGCCGGCTAATCGAATAAGAGGTGAAATTAAAACTATTCGCTTAGCCAAGACTTCACCCCTCTATCTAAGACTCTATTTGCATCTCTAAAAAGACCCTACACAAAGAAAATGAGGTGTCGAGAGCTCCTAATCAATTCTATTGCAAGGTCACACAAATCTATGCACTAGTACTTGGGGTTATGTGCACGTCGTGGCCATGTAGCCTCTCGAAGGGCAGCGTCTCTACTCGATGACAGTTTGTGTGTATGGCGTCATCTTCGAAGCCTATATACTCAACGAGTTCAGCCTCGGCGTCATACCAGCCAAACAATGGCTATGCACCGGCATCCTCTCGCGTAAAGGGTTCATGGCATGCAGGCTGTGAGAGCATCTTCGCACTGCAGTGATAACAAGCCTCCCTTGGCATTCCTCATTGAAAAGCTGCCTAAGAGTCTCCTCATCAATCCCAAAGATGCGTGCGCTAACGAAGACGCGATACTGATCGTCAAGATGTCCACCCAGTACATGGCGACGGTCCTCAACGGGGTCCCGTCCTGATCAACCTCAATGCGGATCTTCCTGAGGAAATCCAACTAGACCCTTCGCCCGTTCAAGAGCAACGCCTCGATGGTCGCCTGCATCCGGGCGTTGAAGGTCTCGTGGATCTAGTTGAGGTCTAGAGTCCAGTCGGGGAGGATCGTGTCGATGCTCCGGTAGTCACCATCCTTGAAAAGCGGACCGACGGTGTCAGGCGGATCATCACCGTGCCCATCCTCCTCGTCGCGATTGGCCAGAAGAACGATGCTCTTGAGCGGGCCACTTCACTTGAACTCGTTCCACTGTAGCAGCAGATGGACCGGAGATGCCTTGTACTCGGTGATGCTCAACGAGAGGACGTGGTTCTGCGGTAGCAACATGACGCCACTGCCCATCGCCTCGATGATGCGGCAACGACGTCATCCATGCCCTGCTCGATCGTGGGCCATGGCCTCATCGTCCTCCTGGGCTAGCTCGAACCCCGCCTCGTCCTCCATGCCCTGGCCCTGGTCCCCGGCTTCTATGTCCTGGACAGCGCCATCCTCGTCCTCAATGACCTCCTCGAGCCCGGCATCGCCCGCCTCCATGTCTTGGAGACCGCCATCGTCCTTCATGTCCTGCTCGAGCCCAAAGTCATCACCCTCCATGTCCTGCAGGATCAGGGCGCCGTCCTCGTCGTCCTCCATGGCCTCCTCATGCCTGACGTCATCCGCCTCCATGCGGAGGGCGCCGCCCTCCACCCCTGCCTCCTCCATGCCATGGTCGATCCCGACATCTCCCGCCTCCATGGTCTGATTGATCACAGCGTCATCACCCTCCATTCCCTGCTGGAGGGCGCCATCATCGTCGATGGCCAGTATGTGGGTGTCGTTATCGTCCTCCATGAGTCTACCGAGAGGGGAATGATGGGCCCTTCCACTGAGGTGAGATGGTGGAGGAGAAGATTGAGCATCGACTTGTGGCACTAGGCGAAGCCGAGGGGAGGAAGTGGAGGAGTGTAGAAGAGCCGATGGCGTTGGTGCTCGGGCTTTTGGCAGAGCAGGAGGGTATTTAACTTGGCTCTGAAGGTAGCATGATCGTTTGATTTGCTGTGTGGCGGTGCGAGGGTGCGCATCTAGCAACGCCCGGGCTATCCTCTGTTTTTCCTCTGTTTTTCTTTACGCCTCTGTTTTTCCTCCGTTTTTCATTACGCCTCCGGCAATGGCTCTCTACAACATACCCATGTAGGAGACAGAAACAAAGAGGGAGATCCAGGGATATTTGGTTTCTTTGCTGAACCGTGTTACTAATTCAGATAAGTGTTTGCCACCTTTGCTAGAGGGTTTTGAGCAGTAGCGTAGCCACGATTTGTAGCTATGGTGGTCCATTGTCTAAAGCTTTGTTAAGCAAGCGGTAAGCAAGTATATGAATTACAAAAATATAATTAAAGAAAAAGTAGGGAGAAAGGAGGAATTGTCTATTTCTTTTTGTTGCTTTTTTGTTGGATTCTTTTACAGTGGGGAACTAGCCTCTATTTATAGAAGAAGCCGCACTTCTCGGATTCCCTCTCTAGATATTTCTAGAGGGTATTTTGGATTCTTCTTCTAGAGTCCTGATATTTTCCTCCTCCCTTTCCTTTCGAGATTCACCCCATATTAATTATTTCTCAACAGAGTATAACATCTTAACATAGAATTGAAATCACACAAGAACAATATGTCATTACTTCTTGTTAGGCCTACCCCATGAAAGTGTTGATGATTTCTTCTTCATGCAGCTGTAAGAAGATAACCTGCTCAATAAAAGTCATTTGAAAATCATCCAAAAGGCTATTAATGGCTATTACCCATCTTATTTTTTGACTTATTCTTAATAGAAGTCATTGCAGAAAATATTCTTTGATGCATATTTTTTTGAAAAAGAGAGGCAATATCACCACTCCTCTTCGTATTTTAATGAGCCTGCAAGAGAATAAACTATTGTTTTAATGTACCACTCCAATAATCAATTGACACAAAAACATATCCTACAATTATTAAAATTAAAGTCCAAAGGCGATCGTGCATTCTAATAATCTAATCTAATGACACAGATAAAAATGGTTTTATGGCCTCTAAAAGTTTGATGCATAGCCGATGCGTTCTGCTCGAAAGTTAGTGATTTGCTTATTCTCTAGCAGGGAGAGATTGGAAGAGGGAAAAGGAAACCCGACTAAAACGAGAAGGCTAATTGGATGAAGATTTTAAGACATAACTATTGTCTCTACGATGATTCATGTATGTCGTTGCTTTTTGTTCGGCGCATTGCGCCACCACTATCATTTGATCGAATTGAAGCACACCTCAACTAGCCATATCGTCCTCACGGAGAAATAAGAAGGACACACAAGTGTAGGACGCAGAGCGTATTCGCGAAGGGTTCTTTTTTACTTAGTATTTCAGGAAGCTAAACATAATAACTAAGTGCATATATTGGTTTTGTTTACAAAAATGCAGGAGATCAGATCTTGTTCCTAATGCTAAATATGGTATCTGTAATTGGTCTAGTTCTGACGTTCAAGCCATTTTTCTCCCTGCCAAATTCATAAATCTGTGTATATGAAGTTTGTTCCCGTGAATTATGTCGGGGCACCGTCTGATTCTGATTGGGTTTTGAAGTGTATTGGTCCATACTTTCAGTCTTATGATGAATTAACTAATCACATGTAAAGGGTTCTCTGAGTTTTTGCCTAGACACCAAAAGGATAAGATGCTTATTGGTTTCATAAATTGGAAATGTGATCTTGCTTGCCCTGATCCTGACGTAGAGTACGTTATATGGGTTAAACACTCCGGATTCTATGTAGATCAGCTCGGGATTGGGGGCAAACAGTTTCATATAGATCACAAACTGAGCTGATTTGGGGTTAAGGGTCAATGGATTAGTTTGATTTTATAGGAGTTAACTTTTCAAATTCCGAGCGGTTCCAGACTTCCAAAGGCAAAGGGAGCCAATGCAACCTGCTGCTAGTACACTTGAGAAAACGGGCGCGATTGCGCCTGGACGTCCGGCGCGCGTCGTGTTTCCTGGACGCCGTGTGACAGAGCCGACCAATTTATAAGAAATCAAGTATAATTCGCAATTACCGAAGCAATCGCAGTCTACACTTGAGTCCATATAAACCCGGTATTCCGGAAATCTCCGAGTGATTTCAAACTCATCAACAATACAACCAAGATCGTTGAGCTCAGTAGTTCAAATCCGCAGGTGTCTTAAACCAAATTTGAATATATTATAATCCGAGTGCGATGCACACCTTTATTACAAAGCAGATCAGAGTGCGGAAGCAATAGTTTTCGAAAACCAAATAGTTGTACAGTGGAAATCAAAATAAGATAGTGCCAACATAGTGTCAACCCGGTAATAGCACTAGACAGGGGAAAATATGGGAATTGCCATGCCCTAGGCATTATTCTTCAACCACAAAGAACACACAACCGGGCTAGGACCATGCTAGACGGAGTCACCCGCAACAGATGGGAATTTAACCCGTGAGTACTCAATTGTACTCCGCAAGACTTACCCGTCTCGAAATCAAAAAATAAAGAAAAGACTCCAAGGATCATGCTTGGCTTTATCTCGAGCCGGGCCGACTCACATTTAATTTCGTAGAAAATAAGGTTGATTAGTGAGCCTACACATACTACTTGAATTCTTCCAAGTTAAAAGGTTACTTATTTATACATAACCATAGATCCTGTATAGTGAAGGTTAAAGACATATGCTCGAGTAATATAAATAACAACATAAGTAACTTGATCATTATTTTAACAAAGAAGAACATGATAATATAACATATATTGTGATATTAAGACTACGATGTCATGGAAGCATCCCGGTTCTCACTATCCGGGAGAGATGGCGATTCGAATCGATTGCAAACCACCGGGGCGAATACCCCGTCATAAACCAGGTCTACGTCATGATCTGCAGACCCGATCACTCCCGGGACGTTACGGGGGGACGTATGTCTCGGTCCCCGCCGGCTACCCCCTCCTTCTCGGGCCACCAAGTGAGCGCAAAGAACGAAGACGACGCCAGGCGCATCTTCTTGCGCCCAATCAATCCCAACCTACCACGCCAAAGGAGGAGCGATAAAGCGGGCAGAGCCGGCCCCTAACATTCCCACGAGCTTCGCGGCTCACGACCCCGCGGAGCCTACTATATGAACAGGTACGTTCAACTTCCGACCACAGCCCGACAAAGGGTAAGTCCTTAATTGATCAGATGGAAAGACCACAACATCCATCCAATCTAAACATGTTTTGTTATTCAGATTCTCAAGAAGAGCTTTTGTTAGTCACCCATGTGACTAACCACAAACATCCTCTCAAGTGACCGGAATCACTGTCTCACGCAATCACCATACCGAGCATTTATAACCTAGACCTCTAAATAGGATAGGATAACAACTTCAACAAGGATATATCTGTGCATCAACGGTTTCAACCATTTCCTATACTTAATGCAGCAACATATAAAAGGACGCAAATCAATTTAGTTAGAAAGCATAGGAAAGTTCAGCATGCACCGGGGCTTGCCTTCAGAAGAGGGTTAGAAGATGCCTTTGGCACTTCAGCAGCTTGACGACGTGCCCTGCTTCTTCGGGGACCTCCTCTTGCTGCACTTCTAGATGTATACCTCTCCCTCCTGCTACTCCTTGATCTCCTCGAGCTCTCGTTCTTTTGATCCAATATGAATGTGTATGCAAGAATGAATATTAAGGAATGCATGATTTACAAGGAATGGATGAATGCATTATGATGTATGATATTAGTAAGTGGATATCTCTTCTGTAGCAACACGATTATAACTACACAAGAAACCCTAATAACCTACATCAAGCAAAACATCCTGTTTCACTAATCACTGGAAAATGGCAGCTAGACATGCTGTTAGTAAAACAGTCACACAGGGAGTTCTATAACTCCAAATACAGTAAACAAATACTCGTTGGAAAGCTAATAAAATTATCTACAAAACATCCAATACACTCTCGACCAGATTCTAACATCTACAACCTCGAAAATGGCAAAAACAGAGGCTCTGTTTCTAACCTATCAAGCTACATGCAACTACTATAACTTGCAAACTATTTATGCAATCCTTACCAAACTTAACCAGCAAGAAAACAAGGTCATAATCTACCAAATAAACCTACTGGACAAGCCAAAAGATAAACTAAAGCACATGAAATGACATTCCCTATATAAACACTATATATACACACTTAAATATATAGGAGCTAGGATTAATAAATTGACCAAAAGCACAAGGCTATCAAACTAAGCACACCAATAGGTCCTAATCATGCTAGGAACAAATAGTAAACCAACCAAAACATATTACCCTAACAAAAACATGCATTTCTAGGGTATTTCCTATGCAACATAATTATGATAAATGTGTAAACACCTTAGAAAATTCCACAAAAATTACAGGAGCATGCTACTGGCATCACAAGGCTACCATAAAAATTTCATGGCAAGATCATGCATATGCTGTCCTATACAAAAATGACAAGCTAGCAATAAATCTATGCATGAAAATACTTTGTACTATGAAAAGTGTTAGACAACAGATTTCTGAGTATGACAAGCTACTAAAACCTATCAAAACCAAACACACCAAGTCTCACATCCAAAACCCTAGCAATTATTTTTCTATGAATTTCCTAAGAAAGCATGGTCAATAGCACATAAATCAAAAATCGTATTTCCACCATAGAACATAGCATGTATGATATTTTTCCTGCATTCTACATGCAAAAACATGAACATTTTGTACAGGGACCACTATTTTATCATGCACCAAGAATTAGATATGCATTTACCTAGAAACATGGCATTTACTAGCATAAATATAAATAAATATAAAATCTACCAGAAAACATCATCTCATATTTTTCTACTGTAGATCTACTCATAAGAAGCACAACAAAATTGGTTTCACTCAAAAAGGACTTAAAATGAGCAAGATATGGAATTTACAAGCTATGTATGCAATTCTGGAAAAATAGAAAATATAAAGGATATTCGTCTGACAGCTGGGGCCCATGCGTCAGCGGCACAGGCGCAGGGGGGCGGCGCTGTCGGCGGCGACCATGGCGGCAGGAACTCCGGCGAGTTCGGGAATCCGCGCGATCGCCGCGTTTCACCGCCAGCGTTTGGCTCGTGGGGCGGTTGTCGAGGTGCAGGGAGATGCGGCGGCTCCCGATGAGCTTTGGAGGGCTACGGCGCGGTGGCGAGCGAGTTGGCCGCGGCGGGCGCCGGCAATGGCCACGGCGGCCATTGTTGCCGCTTCTTCTTCTGCTGCTTGGGCAAGAAGGGAGCGAGGGAGAGGGTGAAGTGGAGAGCACGGACGCAGGTTTTCCCCTTCTTCACGGCATGGGCGTGGCGCGGTGTCGGATGGGCGCGCCACGCGGCTCGTTGCGGCGACGGCGCGTCGCGACAACGTCGGCCGGCCGGTTAACAGAGAGAAAAAAAGAGAGAGCGTCTCTAAAGACCAAAACAACCCTAATTCGATCTATTTCATCCTGTGCCTCGAGATTCGTGCCGATTCAACCAAAACTCATATGGAATGAAATGTTCCTTATAAAAATCTGAGCATTTCATCTATAGCAAGTTTTGGCTAGTTTGGCCTAGATTAGAAACTACGAGCAATCCAAGCATGGTTACTCTCGAAGGTCAAACAAAACCCCTAATTCAAGCTCGGATCAAACTATTTTTGACTTTTCGAACATGATCCACCCACTTTCATGAAATGAGCCTATAATACCTTTTGTTCTACACCAAATTATCCACACATTTCATGAAGGGTGCACACACATGCATAAACCCTAGCTAGGTCTTTTAAGTAAAACAAGACAAAGTACTTTGAAAGTCAAACTAGGTCAAACCAAGTCAAACTATTTAAACTAAACATAATTAGGGAACATGACCAACATCAACCTTGTTCTAAAACATCCTATAAACATAGCTAAGAATAAATAAATATTAAACATCTAATTATGCAAGCAGTTCATACATAAAATGACATGCCAAAGCATCACATGCAATGAGAAGCAAAACATGATATAAATTATAGATGCATGTATGCTAATGATGTTTATGGTATGAAATGCATATGCTAATGACATGATTAACACCGGGGTGTTACAAATCTTCCCCTTAAAGAAATCTCGTCCCGAGATTTGGCGTTACTTAGCACTTGTTTGAAGAACATGGGATAAGTTTCACGAAGATACTTTTCTACTTCCTACGTGGCATCATTCCCTCTAGGGTCCTCTATGAAATTTTGTACGACCTTACAATCACGTTACAAGTTACTCTTTCTCGACATCCAAACTCAGATTGGTTCTTCAAAATAAGTCAAGTTGATGTTGACTTGAATTTCTCCGGCTTGATTACGTTCTTCAAGTACTCTCCGTATTTCTCCAGGTTGTAACACATAAAAAGAACTAAAACTGGTCTTCATCCATCTAAGCAACTGCACGTGCTAAGCAAATTTTTCCCTAGGTAACTATGTATCATTTCAGAGGCCAACTCCCTAGATAAGGACCTATCAAATTTGGTGCCAACCTTCTTTCGATCCCAAGCCTTCAATTGCTCTTCATGGTTGATGCTTGAGATAATCTTAGTCTCTATCTTAGAATTCCAAAGGTATTCTGTTCTTGTCGGCATGACCTTTCTAACGTGCTGGAGATTACTGGCTAAAACTCCAGAATATCTCAACCATTATCATCTTTGCTGTACTTGAGAGATTTTGAAACTAACATTTGATTGAGATAAATAATGTTAGTCCTCATTTGTCTTGCAAACTGTTCAACCCATGAGCATTGGGTGCTCTCTTTGGTCAATAAAAAGGTGACACATGTCCATAAAAGTGACACTTTCCATGGAGATGGTCAACAACTTCACTTTGTCCATCTCTTCTTGTAGTCTGTTAATGTTGATGTCAGTGACCTGCTCTTCCAAAAATCATCTTATTTGCCATTCCAAGGCAAAGCTCAAATTCAAGGATCGTATAAAGATCTTTCAACAGGATATAGAATAGACGATCAAGGAAAGTATCTGCAGAAACAACACACTAGTGTAGTTTTGACAATGAGTCATGACTAGTAACGACGATACCAGCGCGTGCCGAGCAGCACACCTTGTGCCTGCAGTCACAGGAGGCTCTCGGTTTCGTCGCGGCACCATTAGTTATTAATCAAGACGCCGTAGCAAATCTACAACTAACGTGATATTTACATGCCACTGACGGACCTTGCATGGATAAGCATCACGTGCAAGTTGTGGTTAAGAAAACAAGAAGTATCACATGATTCAAGAGGCAAAAGAAAGTGATTTTCGGAAGGCTGATCTCTGAGCTCTCTTATCCTTATTCAAAACATGACGGTCATCAAACATTGGGTATAATTTTCTTCAATCATGAAATGGACTCTCATTGTTCTTTGAGTTTCTGATTGATGAAAGAATTGCTTTTGTCTATTTTCATATCCTTGATTATCTGCCTTTCAAGGGGACTTTAACCAAATGTTATGCAACATTGGAGGGTGCATCAAGTTGAATCCTTTTTCGAGCAATGGAGTATCAAGGGTGCAATGTGCCTTCGGACTCTAGGCGTCTACACTGTGATAGCCTTTGGCTTGTATGGATGGTAAAGCACTTCCAATTTGTCCTAAGATACCCACTCTAATTATCTTCTTTGTCTTGCCTGTAGCACGTCTTGAGTGAAGGTTTAATAAAGACTCTTGTAGTTGACGCAAAGTTGACACACCTCTAAGTAGATTCGTGGCACAAATCCTTTAGAGTATGCACTTAGAGCTGAAATTTCCAAGTCCGGTGTTGGGTAATTCACCTCAAATTTCCTTAGTTGCCACGAAGCATAATAATTACCTGTCCTTCCTGTATAAGTGCACACCACATTGAATCATCGGCGTCACAAAACACATCAAAAGGTTCCATCATGTCCGTACGTACAAACACTAGAGTGATTGTTAATAACTCTCGCAAAATACGAAAGTCGTCTCACGCTTCGGTGTTCACACGAATTCTTCAATCTTCTTGCAACAACGTTGTCATGGGTTCGGGGATCTTAGGTCGGTTATAAATTGATAACTGACTAAACTTAAGAAAACTCCAAACCATAGTGACAAACATTATCGTCTTCAAGTTCATAGTCACTCGGACTAGATTTGGATTCACAACAATATCGTCTTCAGGTAAGACATGTCCAAGGAACTGCACTTTCTTCAACTGAATTTTCTACTTGCTGGAAATTAGCATAGCACTGGTGTTCTCTGGAGTTGGTCATCGCTATTCTCAGAGGTTCTACCTGGTCTTCAACATTTCAGAATATACCACAATGTTATCGATAATATGACCACGAAGTTATAACTTGGGCGTGAATACCAATTTCATTGGGTACATAAAATAAACTAGAGCACTTGTCAGATCAAAGGACATGACAAAATACTCATAAAGCCCATATATCTTGTAGAGGAGCGGTCTTCAGAATGTCTTGTGGTCAAATCTTGTATTGCTGGTAACCTAGATGAAGATCGATCTATTTAGCGTCCAACAATTGACTAAGAGAATGTCAATGCCGAGAAACGAATATTTATTCATCTCTGCTACCGCATTGAGTGGTCGGTGATCCACACACATTCTAGGGATTGATCCTCTTTCTTTACAAACAGTTTAAGACATCCCTATGATGAATAGCTTGATCTGAGTAAACTTTGATCCAATAAATCTTGCCTTTGTAGCTTCAATTCAGCTAACTCGTTTAACGGCATCTCATAGGATCTTCTAGAAACATGTGTTATTTCCTGGTACTACTTCTGTTGCAAAACTTCACACCTTTATCCGGCGTAACCCATGATAACTTTTCGGGAAAAACATCTAGAACTTATCATACCGCGATCTATATCTGATGTACTGGTAACTTGCAACGTAGCGAAGATATGATAGGCAATTGATGCATAATGATCTGGATTCCTTTCCATCTCGGGAGTCTCTCAAGATAGTTGCTCATGTCAAAGTGTCCATAATTGCTTCCCATTATATTCGTCCAACTTAATTCCAAAATGACATCCTAGCTCCAACGGACACAACATTGTTTAAAGAAGTTAGGATTGGTTAACTCTCAATCTTAATCCTTGTATTGCTCATTATCTGCGCACTAAGTTGATCAATCTCTGCCAACTAATATGATATCCAAGTTCCAATTCAATCATCTATCCAAGATGCTCTTGTATATATGTTCGACTCATAAACGAATGTAAAGATTCGAGGTCAAACAAAACAACAGCATTAAAAATGGTTGGTTAGGCACGTATTGATGGTTACGGTCCTTCTTCTTGGATTTCTTCAGTGCTGGTGTAGTGAGCTTGTCCAAAGTCTGGCTTGTTGGCTAGTTCTTCCTCGAGTGAGGACAAAAATCTCAAAAAGTGCCCAAACTTCTCACGGTCATTGCAGTTGTTTCCTATGAGGGGTCTATACCTAGGACTCTGAGTCATCCTTCTCTTCTACGCTGGAGTGGCATAGGATTTCTTGTACCAAAGGTTTCCATATTGTGACTCCTTCGGTGATGGTCCATATTGAAAACTTGCAACTAACAAGGATAGTCGGTCAACGGGCAGTGGAAGTGTCTTTCCAAGCTAAGCCATCTACAAAAAGGGGCTGCTTCTTAATCCTGGTGGCAAAACAAGTGTTGTTATTGTTGTCTTCCCTATGTAGGGCAGGGAAGGTTCTCATGTACGAAGTTCCAATGGTGTTCTGCATCTTGACATTGAGTCCTCTCTGAAACAAACTAACTCATTGGCTTCAGAATTCCCGTACTTTAAGACATAGCAGGACTACTTGGCCGACAGCTTGTAGGTACCAAGTCATTGCTTTTGGCACCCGGTATTTCCCTCATAAATTCATCCGCTCTCATAGTGATCCCACCGATGCACATATAAGCCTCACCAAAAGTTTGTGTGGGCCTAGTCCAGGTAATAGAAGCATTAACTGGGTAAATGGCACAATGGTGAGAACACCATATTCCTACTAGTCCATCCAACAGGTGGGTGGTATACTCAGTCTTCAGTATTCCGTCAAACAAAGTAGGCCAAACTTGCTTTCCAAGATCAAGTTACTTGTCAGGTTCTCTGAGGCAGACGGGGTTTGGTATCTGTGAAATCTTTGGGGGTGCTGCACTGATTACTTCACTCTCCTGGTGTCCACAACAACCCTACATGGTGTTGCGCAATATATTGCGTACTCTCCCGAGAGCTAGTTAAAGAACAACTCCTGGTTAATGAGAGAGGGTGGTGGTAATTGCTAGTTTTTCTTCTCTAACTGAATGCAGGATCTGGGGCATCTCCATATGTCCTTAGTGGGGATTACAAGTCGATAATTCCAATAGTGAATATGGATATTAAATTAGAGCTACACTGAATTTATTGAGAAGTCAACAAATAAAGGTAACCATAATTTAATCGTCATATCACCATAGCACTAATACACAAAAAGGTGCAAAGTGTATGCATAAAGCACAAAACTTTCATGGAGCTTGTATCCTTCACGAAGTCCATCGAGGTTGGTAGTTCATTTAATGAAGTCCGAATGTTAATCCATTACTTCTCTTCCAAAGGGTCCGTAGTTGAAATGAAGTCTTATGGGAAGGGTTAGGCTACGATAAAGCTAGGATACATTTCTCAACAAGGATCACGTGAGAAACTTAACATCTAGCGTACATCTATGGAAACGAAACATATCTACAGACGTCCCATGAAGCGTTCAACATGTCACCTCCATCATCAGTATGTTCTGGATCCTCCTCCTCCTCACGGGGCGTGATGATAGTGTGCATTGAACAACCGATAATACTCCTTTCCTTGTAGCTATGTTGTATCTCATAAATCCTCTGCACACCTCCTAATTCTGCTGCCTCTACTGACCATTCTGACATCTCATTTCCACGAAGTCACAGGTCAAAAGGAAAAAGACCTCATTCCTGCTCTTCACTCGTACTCTAAGCACTGCTAGATTGGTCTCCCTATAGGTTGTGCTAGCTAACCTTGGCTTTAGGTCCAACACTCTTTTAGCACTACCGTGTGACACTACAGGTTAGTCTTTCTCTATGGGTCAGACTACTCATTGACGTTGTAGGTCCAACAACATTGCTTGAGCTGGATTCCTCTTTTTCTCACAATTCGTGGTATCTCAATCATTCCGACATTTTGTGCGTAGCCTGCAACCCTCGAGTTGCTACTCTATTTCTTTCTGCACTCTCTAAGGTTGCATCTTGGTTAATTGTCGTCTGGTGAAGCATGCTGGTGATCTTCTGCTCGTCCCTCTGGCATTAATCTGCTCTCACTTTTCTCCTTGTTAGCTACTACCATAATATTCCTGTACTGGTACTCCTTGTCATTCATGATCCAAAGTGTGGCAAACGTGGTACTCATGGTCTCGTATAAGCTACCATGCCTTTCATCAAAGTTGTACCATCTGGCGGAATCCAATTAGCAACACTTCGGGTCATCTCTGGGAATGCTGGTTTGGTTGTACTCTTCGAGGTTCTAGGATTTCTTCGTCAGGAGTCTCCTTAGTGAAGCAGCCACTACTAGTTATTTGGTACAAGGGCCATTGGTAACAAGGGTTGGTGATTTTTATGAGAGTAAGACTTAAGTTGATCACTTTTATCAAAAAGGGACGAGTACCTTAACAAGGAACGACAAGAAAAGAAAAGGAAAGAGAGGGGAGATATTTCCATTTTATTTATGTGAATGCATGAATGCGATAACCATTATAAACATGATGCATGAACGTAACTTACGTCCTCACAGCATTAGGAAAGATTAGTTGCTACTCGTTATAAGTGGTGGCACAACCAACGTTCTCTCAAAAGAAAATAAGTCGCAACTAGTCGATCTACACGTTTTGCGTGGTTAGTGTACCTGCATAGTTTCATCTCAGCCCACAATATATTTATGCAATGCATAAATTTAAATTGCATATACCTGCTTCGTCAGGTCCACCCGACGGCATCGCATACCTTGTGGAAAACACATTTTACACCCGGCACACCTGTGTACCCATACACAAGTCTACAGGGGCACTACCCGACCATGGAGCTCTCAAAACATTTTATTTTTACCCCTAGACCGGGCGGTTGTCCGATCATGCTCTCACGACTCACATCTTTACCTTGGGCATAGAGGCATTGAACATCATTTACCCGGGGCGTAGAGGTATTTCGATCCATACATGACTACTCAAGTGAGTAGTCCCGTACACTCTTTAGCACGGCGACCCCGCACAAACAACAAAATATGATGCAATAACCCATCCCAAGTCGGTAAAAAGCCACCCGACCGTCCTTAATTGGGCATAAGGGTATGACCATGGCACTATTAATTTTGCAAATCTTTTACTCACACCACTGAAAAGATTTTGTTTCGCAAAATTTTCGCAAAGGATTAGTGGTTCATTTTAATTTAAACACGAGATCGGATTTTAAGTACTTGAACTAAGCTTTGATGCCACCAGATGTAGCCGACCAATTTATAAGAAATCAAGTATAATTCGCAATTACCAAGCAATCGCAGATCTACACTTGAGTCCATATAAACCCGGTATTCCGGAAATCTCCGAGTGATTTCAAACTCATCAACAATACAACCAAGATCGTTGAGCTCAGTAGTTCAAATCCGCAGGTGTCTTAAACCAAATTTGAATATATTATAATCCGAGTGCGATGTACACCTTTATTACAAGGCGGTCGAGTGCGGAAGCAATAGTTTTCGAAAACCAAATAGTTGTACAAATGAAATCAAAATAAGATAGTGCCAACATAGTGTCAACCCGGTAATAGCACTAGACAGGGAAAATATGGGAATTGCCATGCCCTAGGCATTATTCTTCAACCACAGGAACACACAACTGGCTAGGACCATGCTAGACGGAGTCACCTGCAATAGTGGGAATTTAACCCGTGAGTACTCAATTGTACTCCGCAAGACTTACCCGTCTGAAACCAGAAAATAAAGAAAAGACTCCAAGGATCATGCTTGGCTTTATCCGAGTCTGGCTGACTCACATTTAATTTCGTAAAAATAAGGTTGATTAGTGAGCCTACACATACTACTTGAATTCTTCCAAGTTAAAAGGTTACTTATTTATACATAACCATAGATCCTGTATAGTCAAGATTAAAGACATATGCTCGCAATATAAATAACAAAGATAAGTAACTTGATCATTATTTTAACAAAGAAGAATATGATAATATAACATATATTGATATATTAAGACTACGATGTCGTGGAAGCATCCCGGTTCTCACTATCCAGAGAGATGACGATTCGAATCGATTGCAAAACCACCGGGCGAATACCCTCGTCATAAACCAGGTCTACGCCATGATCGCACCCGATCACTCCCGGGGCGTTACGGGACGTATGTCTCCGGTCCCGCCGGCTACCCCCTCCTTCTCGGGCCACCAAGTGAGCGCAAAGAACAAAGACGACGCCGCGGCGCATCTTCTTGCGCCCAATCAATCCCAACCTACCACGCCAAAAGGAGGAGCGATAAAGCGGGCAGCCGGCCCCTAACATTCCCACGAGCCGCGGCTCACGACCCGCGGAGCCTACTATATGAACAACAGTACGTTCAACTTCCGACCACCCGACAAAGGGTAAGTCCTTAATTAATCGATGGAAAGACCACAACATCCATCCAATCTAAACATGTTTTATTATTCAGGTTCTCAGCAGCAGCTTGTTAGTCACCCATGTGACTAACCACAAACATCCTCTCAAGTGACCGAAATCACCGCCTACTACAATCACCATACTGAGCATTTATAACCTAGACCTCTAAATAGGATAGGATAACAACTTCAACAAGGATATATCTGTGCATCAACGGTTTCAACCATTTCCTATACTTAATGCAGCAACATATAAAAGGACGCAAATCAATTTAGTTAGAAAGCATAGGAAAGTTCAGCATGCACCGGGGCTTGCCTTCAGAAGAGGGTTAGAAGATGCCTTTGGCACTTCAGCAGCTTGACGACGTGCCCTGCTTCTTCGGGGACCTCCTCTTGCTGCACTTCTAGATGTATACCTCTCCCTCCCCGCCGCTCCTTGATCTCCTCATGCTCTCGCTCTTTTGATCCAATATGAATGTGTATGCAAGAATGAATATTAAGGAATGGATGAATGCATTATGATGTATGATATTAGTAAGTGGATATCTCTTCTGTAGCAACACGATTATAACTACATAAGAAACCCTAATAACCTACATCAAGCAAAACATCCTGCTTTCACTAATCACCGAAAATGGCAGCTAGACATGCTGTTAGTAAAACAGTCATACAGGGAGTTCTATAACTCCAAATGCAGTAAACAAATACTCGTTGGAAAGCTAATAAAATTATCTACAAAACATCCAATACACTCTCGACCAGATTCTAACATCTACAACCTCGAAAATGGCAAAAACAGAGGCTCTGTTTCTAACCTATCAAGCTACATGCAACTACTATAACTTGCAAACTATTTATGCAATCCTTACCAAACTTAACCAGCAAAACAAGGTCAAAATCTACCAAATAAACCCAATGGACAAGCCAAAAGATAAACTAAAGCACATGAAATGACATTCCCTATATAAACACTATATATGCACACTTAAATATATAGGAGCTAGGATTAATAAATTGACCAAAAGCACAAGGCTATCAAACTAAGCACACCAACAGATCCTAATCATGCTAGGAACAAATAGTAAACCAACCAAAACATATTACCCTAACAAAAACATGCATTTCTAGGGTATTTTCTATGCAACATAATTATGATAAATATGTAAACACCTTAGAAAATTCTACAAAAATTACAGGAGGATGCTACTGGCATCACAAGGCTACCATAAAAATTTCATGGCAAGATCATGCATATGCTGTCCTATACAAAAATGACAAGCTAGCAATAAATCTATGCAAGAAAATACTTTGTACTATGAAAAGTGGCAGACAACAGATTTCTGAGTATGAAAAGCTACTAAAACCTATCAAAACCAAACACACCAAGTCTCACTTCCAAAACCCTAGTAATTATTTTTCTATGAATTTCCTAAGAAAGCATGGTCAATAGCACATAAATCAAAAATCATATTTCCACCACAGAACATAGCATGTATGATATTTTTCCTGCATTCTACATACAAAAACATGAACATTTTGTACAGGGACCACTATTTTATCATGCACCAAGAATTAGATATGCATTTACCTAGAAACATGGCATTTACTAGCATAAATATAAATAAATGTAAAATCTACCAGAAAACATCATCTCATATTTTTCTACTGTAGATCTACTCATAAGAAGCACAACAAAATTGGTTTCACTCAAAAAGGACTTAAAATGAGCAAGATATGGAATTTACAAGCTATGTATGCAATTCGAAAAACGTAAATTATAAAGGATATTCGTCTCGACAAACCTGGGGCCCATGCGCGGCAAGTACGTAGGCAGGGGCGGTACGCCGGGCGGCGACCATGGCGGCCTCCAACTCCAAATGAAGTTCGAATCCGCGCCGATGCGCACGTTTCACCACCGCGTTTGGCTCTCACGGGCGGTCGCCGAGGTGCACGAGATGCGTGCGAAGGCTCCCCGATGAGCTTTGAGGGCTACGGCGCCGGGCGGCGAAGCGAAGTTGGTCACAAGGGCGCCGGCAATGGCCACGGCGGCCATTGTTGCCGCCGCCGGTGCCGCTTGGGCAAGAAGGGAGCGAGGGAGAGGGTGAAGTGGAGAGCACGGGGGCCTGTGTTTTCCCTTCTTCACGGCATGGGCGCGGCGTGGTGTCGATGATGGGCGCGCCACGCTGCGGCTTACATGACGGCGTCAGCGACAACGCCAACGCCGGCCGGCGGTTAACGAGAGACAGGAAAAAGAGAGCGTCTCTAAAGACCAAAACAACCCTAATTCGATCTATTTCATCCTCGTGCCTCGATTCGTGCCAATTCAGCCAAAACTCAAATGGAATGAAATGTTCCTTATAAAAATCTGAGCATTTCATCTATAGCAAGTTTTGGCTAGTTTGGCCTAGATTAGAAACTACGAGCAATCCAAGCATGGTTACTCAGAAGGTCAAACAAAACCCTAATTCAAGCTCGGATCAAACTATTTTCGACTTTTCGAACATGATCCACCCACTTTCATGAAATGAGCCTATAATGCCTTTTGTTCTACACCAAATTATCCACACATTTCATGAAGGGTGCACACACATGCATAAACCCTAGCTAGGACTTTTAAGTAAAACAAGACAAAGTACTTTGAAAGTCAAACTAGGTCACACCATGTCAAACTATTTAAACTAAACATAATTAGGGAACATGACCAACATCAACCTTGTTCTAAAACATCCTATAAACATAGCTAAGAATAAATAAATATTAAACATCTAATTATGCAAGCAGTTCATACATAAAATGACATGCCAAAGCATCACATGCAATGAGAAGCAAAACATGATATAAATTATAGATGCATGTATGCTAATGATGTTTATGGTATGAAATGCATATGCTAATGACATGATTAACACCGGGGTGTTACACGCCGCTCGCTTCTGAGGCCCATGAAGCAACAAAGCCCATCAAAACGAGACGCAACGGGAGTGAGCGCGCCGCCGCGGGAGGGATGACACGCGAAACGAACGAAAGCCACCAAGAAAGGGGCGACGCAGAGTCGTCGGAGCGCGACCAGCCGTAGTTTCCCGTCGAGCCGCCGGTGCCCCCCCCCCCAGCCCCAACGCCCCCGCAGCCGCCGAAATCCCAAAAGCAGCCTTCGCTCGCGGCGCCATCTCCGCCGCCGCTCACATCTCCGCCGCCGAGCACACCAAGATCCCACCCGCCGCCAAGCCGCCGAAAGCACGACACGATGTCGGCCCAATCAAGTCCCAATAGGAAGGTGCGAAACCCTAAATCAACTCCTCAAATCCAGTCCCCAATGTCTCATCTGCCGCCCCAAATCGAGATGGCTACTGGGAGGGCTGGTTCAAGGATGGTCTACGGTGATGAATTCGATCTCGGGCTTACAACATCCGAGCTGCAAAGTGGGCACCGCGAGTATGGAGATGCCGCTAGTGAAACCAACTTCTTCTTCTACGAAGCAACATGTGTGTGCACTCAAACATTACTATGTTGCCTTTTCTCAAACATTTGTTTGTGATGCTCTCTTAAACATTTGTATATTGCATTCTGAAAAACATGCTTAGCATCACTTAATATGTAGTGAAACACCCGAATATATAGTCAAAACACAAATTGATGATCGATCCGATGACTTGTATTGCATAAAAGGGCACCGGTGGGGGCAACAATGGACATATGTAAAAGGATGCAAAGGGGAGCAGAGGTGAAAAGGCATCTGAAAATGCAGGTGTAGATGAAAGCTTGATGAATCCTTGCACTTCTTCTAGTGCAACCCAACAAAGAGTGCTTATGAAAGCAAATCAATATTACATTTGTTGCAAGATACTAATGAAGAAAATGAATATTTATGTAGTCAAACACTTGTTGACAACACTACTTGTTGAAAATGTGTTATATTGAAGGGCATGGGTGGGGAATACACCGAAAGAGCTATCGACTACGCAGCAGGGAGCAGAGTCGGGCAAATCTATGGAGATGCAAAGGCAATGCAAACAAAGAGGCAAACCTAATGAAACCTTGTGCATCTACTTCTTCAACTCAACAAGAGGTACTATGTGCTACACCAAACAAAAACTAATACCAAAAACCATGTTGCGTAGTCAGTTGTATTATCAAAACACTTGTTGCATTGCTCAAACATGAATATCTATGTACCCGAAACACGCATAGTTACGGGTAGCACATACAAATTTAAAAGCATGTTGCATTGTCTTTTTCTACTCAAACACTTGTAGCATTACTTCTAAAAAGGTACAAGAACCCACCAATGAAGCACACTTTTTTCTACTCAAACGAGTGAAACAAAGTACAAGAACCCACCAATGAAGCAAAGGCAAGGGAGACCGTGGAAAAGGTAGATCGTAAGAAGAGCATTCAAAACAAAGCGAAATAAAAAAGCGATGAAGAAGATAAAGAAACAGTTCAAGAAGAAAGGCAAAGACACAAGATGCCCGATATGCAACGAAGAAGGCCACGGTGTGGAAACATGCAAGTACATGGAAGCAGCAAGGCAATTATACAATGAGACACAACTAAAGCTATAGATTCATATTCCTAGAACAGAAAAATAAATGTAAATGTGAGCCACATTAATTTATAAGTTATGTTAGATTCATAGACATGGCTGAAATATCATAGTTTTCATACTGCTACATTGGATTGGGTGTATTGAAACACCAGAATATTACTGATGTTGCAAAAGGGACTTGATTGTATGTTCCAAATACTTGAATGAATTGTTGCATGTTAAAATGTGGTCATGAAACAGTGATTTGCTTCCCTGTTACATCCGGATAGGATCTATTGAAACACCACAATGTAACTACTGTTGCAAATTAACCTCTAACACCGAGACATCATAAATGTAATATTTGAAACATAATTTTTCCAATAAAGAAACAAATAATAGGAGAAGTTGAAACAAGATGGGAGAAGCTCAAACACATATATTATGTAAGAACTAAAACATACCAGTTGAAGTTATTGAAAAACAGAGCACTAATACCAAGAGAAAAATGGTTGATTAAAAAAGCATGTAGAATCATAAGACTAAGAAGGAAATTACTTGAAACATTTAAGATATAAAACTGAAACACACAATATGAGAAGTCGAGACATATACTTTTCCATCATCACTTTGAAACATATCATCCCAAGTAATTTGAAACACAACAATACCGCCAAAGGAAACATAGTTGATTACAGTCTCATAAATGAAAAACATCTTAGCCATGAGTAGCAAAGAAAAGTACTTGGTACCAACCGTAGGCGGTACTTGGTTCATTCCAAACTACTTTTGGTCCCACAAAATACGACTCCAAAGCACATTTACAACACTAAAACAAAGATTTTTCGATCCATCCTAAAACAAACTACATCCATCCTAAAAACAATAAGTAGCTTGTTCACTTGTCCGCTCGGTATTTCTTCTCAAACTCTTTTGCATCAATGATGTTGTCTTTCGATAGAAGCAATCGTGCAGCGGTATACATCCTAAAGTCATGAGCAGCCCCTCCTGCCAAAAAAAAAAAGAGTCCAAGGAGGGCAACATGTAAAAAAAAAAAAAGGATATTTAGAGAGGAATCAATTAGGATATGCAATAATAACTTTGAGAAAAATCGAAACACGTTACTTCTTTAAGCAACGGAGATATGATTTGCTTCCCATCCCATGCTTCCATGTAGACCATAACATATAACCCACAATCCCACCTTGAAAAAATGATAAAACGCAGCTAAGATGGAAATAGAATGAAACATGTAACATGTAAAGTACCTACTTTGTTACATCTAGATAGCATCTAATGAAAACACTAGAGGGAAACTGGCATGTTGCAATATGAAACATAGCAAACATACCCCTGTAGTTTGATAGTGGTAATCAGTAGGGTACTCCCAAACAAAGTTTGTGAAGTGGGTTTAACGGTTTTGAAACCCTTGCATTGTTGGGATATGGATGTGAAGTTCTTAATCTGAAAAAAACAAAACATATTATTTGGACTGTTGAAACAAGATATGGGAGAAGTCAAAACATATATTATGTAAGCGCTGAAACATACATTTGAAGTTATGGAAACAAAGCACTAATGCCAGTGCAACATTGTTGATTAAAAGCATGTAGAATCATAAAAACTAAAATGGAAATTACTTGAAACATTTAAGGTCGAAAACTGAACAAACAGTAGGAGAAGCTAAGACATATACTACTTTTCATCACTAAAACATACCATCCCAAGTACTTGAAACAGAGCAATATTGCCAAGAGAACATAGTTGATTACAGCCTCATAAAATGAAAAACATCTCGCACATGAGTAGAAGCAACAGTACTTGGTACCAAACAAAGGCAGTATATGGTTCATTCAAACTACTTAGGGTCCCACAAAATTGGACTCATGACAATAGGACAGTAGGAAATCAGAGGCCCAAACAATGCACAGAAAATTGGACTCGGTTATAACAACATAGAGACAGACCTGTCACTTTGAAATTCCATTTTAGTCACTATGATTAAACCATCATATACCCTGCTAATTCTATGACAACCTATCATCAAGGGAAAAGCCCTCACGTTGAACCCAAAGTCACCATCAATAAAGGACAAACAAATATGTACCTTCCCCTAGTATGGCCAGTACCAACCCAACCCCAACAACCTCAAGCTAGTAACCGTACCATCAGGCTGAAGCAATGACATTTCAGTACAGTTAGTTGGGTTGGTTGGTTGATTGGATGGACACTCGATTTAGTCAGTCAGGATCCCACTACAGCGGGAGCAAACAAAACAGTTACATACTAAATTCTGAGAAATTGCCGGGCATGCCCTCTCAAAGGGCTATTGTCGGCCAGACTGCCTTTGCGCCCACCACCGCACACGCCACAACATGGCTCCTCTGCCTCGGCGGTCGGCACCGGCACCGCGCTTGGTCCTCTGACCCCCAAATCCTCACTCGACCTATTCCTACCAATGCGGATAGGAGAGGACAGCCCTACTCACCTACAGGAAGACGCGCGGGATAGCCGGTGCGGAGAGGCGCTGCCGTCGGTCTCACCGACGCGCCGGGCAGCCGATGCGGAGAGGATACGCCGCCGGACTCGGAAACGCTCGGACAGCCAATGCGGGTCCAGCAATTGTTGAGAGCCGCCGCCGTCGGGCTCGACGAAGCTAGGATCGGGGCGCGTCGAACCCCGCGCGCCCGAGGAAGTCGTTGCCGGGCGAGCAATGCAACCGCCTCCGCCTCCGCTTCCGCCTCCGCGGAACCCTAGGCCGCGCACGGCAGCGAGTCGAGTGGGAGGGGGAAGAAACCGCCGATCCGTTCGGGGAGACGAGTGGAATGTATTCCTTCGTAACACAACGGTATGTTGCTGGGCCGGGGCGGTTGCAAAAGCCCACGAACGCATCGTCCGGAAGCAACAAAAAAGCCGGACGTCTGTAAATACATGATACCGTTGAGAAAAAAAGGGGATGGGCCCTAGTTTTTTTTAGTGGAAAGGGGATGGGTCCTAGTAGGATTCATAGGCCCGGAGGCTCTTGCCCGCTCAACCAACCCATTCCAGAACCGGGCATAATCTGAGGAACGCTTGATTCCAGGCCCACCTGAGTCCTACTTATCTCTCAAAGAGGGCCGGCCCAACCGTGGCCATGTCGGCCGGCTGCCCTCGGCCGTCCGGTCGGCCGGATGGACGGCCCGCCCATCGGGCGAAGTCCCGGTCATTTTACAAAAAGCCCTCGGTTATATGAAATCAACCCGCTAGCCTAGGGCTTCTCACACGAGAAAATTAATCCGCAAGCCCTCGAAATTTTTCAAATCGCACCACGGCTAAGGCCGGCCTCCCTCCCCACTCGGGCCTGCTTGGGCCTTAATGGGCCAAAATTGGCCCAACTCTGTTTTGTCTTATCTATTCTTTTTTTTTTACACGAATAAATTTGGTAACACTACAAAAATGCATAGTAAATTAAAGAAAAATCATAAAATAAAAAATCAAATTGTGTTGAAATCCTCATAAATAATTCTATGCAAAGGGATCCAAAATAGAACATATTTTAATTGGAAGTTTTGCTGTACAGCTACTCCTATGTTTTTATGGGTACATATGAAAATCAAATTAAAAAACATAAAATAGGAAATCCAATTATTCGTAACTCTTCATGATAAAATATCATCACATTAAACTTTCGACTACTTAATAAATACTTTTACCCTTTTTCCTCCAAAAAAATGTGATAGCTCCATTCCAATAATAAATATAAAATATAACATAGCGACAATTACACCGACGCATAACTAACCACCATACTCATCCAATCACTCTTAACTCTGAATGCAAAGTAAGACAAAAAATAATGACACAAATATATAAAAAATATCTTATCCAACCACATTAATCTTATACAGTTATTTTAACTACATATATGAAACAAAGCCTACATAGTTAACGAAACCATTTCACAACAAATAATAACTTTCAAATAAAAATACCACGGGTCCTATCGGGCCATAAGCGGCAACGCCGCTCCAATTTCTAGTAATTACTACTACTGCTATCGGGCGGCGGCGGCGGCCCATCGATCCGTCGAGGGAGCGGATCGGAGGCATGGATCGAAACAACTAGCGGGGCGACGCTGGCGATCCCAGCCACCGTGCCCGTGGTTTGCGCGAGTTCAACGACTTGGTCACGGAGGGCGGCGGCAGGCACCATGGAGGTCTCCGCACGCGTTTTGAGGATCAGCGGCCGCGACAAGCGTCTCCGGGCACTCCGGGCCCCACAGCGGCACCGGAGCCACCACGGATTCGGCGGTTGCCCGCCAACATGAGGATGCGATTGAGAGCAGGTACAATAATACACCTCAGCTCGGCTTATAGCCAAGCCATATCAGCAAAAGGTGAGCTGGATGAGAGAGAAAACTGAATCGCCGAGCTGCTTGGCGCCGGACGCAGCGCCGAGCGCTAGCACATATTCCTCGTTAATGCAGGCAAGGGAGCGGTGGCCTCTTGCCAATGGTTAGCTAACATGCAAATAAAAAATAGTGGCATGTAGGGCTCACTTAAAGGAAAGAAGAAATATTTTAATCGTAGGAGGAGATCAATTGTTGTATCACTTGGCTGCAATGTTTGTCTCTAAATGACATGGCTTGGCTAAGCTTATTGAAACTTGCTCTGACAAGGACTTGCTCGAGTTCGACCACTACGTCAAGATGCAACTGCAGCAGCAGCAGACGCAGCAGCGTGTTACGCGTCTCCAGCAGCCTCCCTCACGCTCCACGGTGCAGCGTGTTACGCGTCTCCAGCGGCCTTCCTCACGCTCCACGGTGCAGCGCCTTACGCGTCTCCAGAGGTCTCCCTCACGCTCCACGGAGCAGCGTCTCCAGCAGCTTCCCTCACGCTCCTCCGCAGAGGACGGCGGCGGCGAGGTGGCGCCAGAGCCGGCATCTCCGGATCTTGAGCTCAGACTGTGAGCTTGCCTGACCAAGTACATGGACGCGTGGCGAGGCTCAAGATCCACAACCCGGTCATTTTCTTGTCGACGATCTTATGCGATATGAATCTTACACTATCGAATCAAGTGTTAACTTGCAGTGTGTTACGTAATCAAATCCTGTTAATCTTGTTACTTTATCTGCCGGATTCAAAATCCAAAATAGCTGCTGCAGATTGAGGATCCAAAGTTCAAGCGCAACTCCATTGTTTGGTTCATCTGGTGGACATGACTTGTAAGAGCATCTCCAACTTGTATCGATCTTTGAGTAGCTAAAATTTTAATTTAGCTATTACGTAAAATGAAATAGCTAGAAAAAATGATAAAATCCAGCAGCTTCTCTAAATCCAACATGCATCGAGTGGGGAGATGGTTAGCGGGACATGTCTTCTATATTTGGCCAGCGAGGGGGAGGAAATAGAAAACGGGGTAGCTAGGAAAAATAAAGAGTCTGTTGGATCCAAATTTTGATGAGGTTTTTTTTTAAGCTAACTCATTGAATATATAAGAGCTCTTGGAGATGCTCTAAGTCTAGTACAGTATAGCAGAGCATTTCCGATTTTGGCATCTCAGCTTGCGTGCCACCAATTGTGGAATTCAGGGATATCAGTAGTCGATCGCCGTTGCCTTAGAGCACCCACAGGTGCGAGGCCGGTTCGATACAATAAATGCAAGCATCGAACCGGTGTGAGTCGATTCTTCGAAGCACCGGTTTCTTTCTATCGACCCCGCTCCGAGGGAGAAAAAGAAAGGATGAGTTCTCTCTCCTGCAGTTGAGACTCCCGCCGCAGAGAAGAAGACTCGCTTCCCTTCAAAGCTGCTAGAGCCATGCCTCCTCCTCCTGCTCCGCCAGTCTCCACCTCTCCCGCCAGCGCCGCCGCGGCGCTCTCCGGAGCGACCTCGCCGTCGCCGCGGCCTAGATCTAGGCGTAGGAGCCATGGTCGGCTCTCCTTCAGCTCGTAGCCGCTCCACTCCAGCCGCATGAGGCGTCACGCGAGGAGGGATAGAGGAGGTGTTGCGCAGGGACGACCGGAGGAGGTGGCAAGCGGGGGAGGGTCGGAGGAGGCAGCTGCGTCCTTCGGCTCGGTCGCTTCGCTCCGTCTTTGGAGGAGGCGGCACGCAGGGGAGGGCTAGAGGAAGTGGCGCGCGGGGAGGGGGGCGGAGGAAGCGTCGCGGGGGGGGGGGCGACCGTGGCTCACGGGGAGGCGGAGATGAGATTGGGAAGAACGAACAACGAAGGGGATCAGTTAGATTTTTCTATGTTCACAGGGCCTACGTATAGAACCAGTGCCCGATACTATACATTGTGAGGTGGGTACCTGTTGATGTCTATGATGTCTAATCAATTGAGGGGCCAGCTAAGGATCAACCCTGGGTTGATACATTGCTGATGCTCTTAGGCTTTCGCTCCTTAACCATTTCTGAGTACCTCCTTGCTCAAAGTACCCAACTGGTACTGATGTTACAATGCTGTTCGCCAGGTTTGAACATACCGACACACACTCAAGGACTCTTTTCAAAACTTCTTATTAAAATTGCTTGTTTTTTTTTTTTTGAGTCTTTGTTACAGCCACACCCGCCTCCCATGCTCACTAGTACATTATAAGCGCCTCCCACAGTGCGATTCGCACCAACAACAGTTTTGGATTTTCATTGTCTCTTTCTCTCGCTTCGGAGTCTAAGTTCAGCCACTTTCTCTCTTCTGTGGTTCTCAAGGGGCAACGTGCACTTTAGATGTAGCCTAGGCTGAAATCCATTAGTCGGTGAGGTACTTGCGCTCTTTGTACTCATCCTCTATTGGTCTCTCCTTCTAACATTGATCTCTCCTTTCCTTTGTGGTTTGGTACCGACTATAAGATGTGGTTCAGTGTGCATTGGAGTCCGTCAGTTTACATCTATAAACTATATGTTGGATGTAGACTTATGCCGCCCTTTGGACGATCAACTAAAAATGATGTCTAAAATACTTATTGTGTTTGTTTATGTATTCCTTACCAGTCATTTTTCATGTTTAGCCATTGGCCTACGAGTAAGGAGATCTGGCCGCAGACCATTGACGAGATCCGCATGATAACAATCTTATCTCTCGAACATCCTTATCGTCTTTGTCTCCTAGCATGGTCCTCCCAACCATGGCAGGCTGCCTTATAAAGGCCGGGCGCCGGGCTCATCGATCATGCTTTGCCGCCGCCAAGAATTGGCGGTGCACGAATGCCGACACTACACCACCGCCCATCCATCTTTCCTACTTCGTGGAACCCATCCGCCTCGCCGCCGCCGTAACACTTTGCGTAGGCCGCCTCTCGGTTTGACCGAAGGGCCGCGGAGACCCGGAGGCGACTCGGAGAAGGTTCCGAATCCTGGACTCGTTCTAGGGTTTCGGCGGGGAAAATCCCCAGGTACCCACTTCAATCTCGCGCTATAGCCACTCCTCTTCTGTTCCCTGTGCTCATTGCAGCAGGCTGGTGGCGCAAGATGTGTAGGTCTGCGGGCGGTGGTGGCGGAGGTGGAGGGGGAGTTGGGGAGGAAAGGGAAAGCGGCAGCGGGTGGGGGCGGTGAGGGACCGGAGTGCCTCCCCGCGGGTCCGGCTCTCTCGGAGGAGGAGCTGTGCAAGGTGAAAGGGGCCAGGCGTCTGGAGGATGACGATGGGGAGCACGCGATGCAGGCTGTTGGGAGGCTGTTCGCGAGCAAGGCAGGCTCCGTGGAGGGGATTGCGCAAGCCCTGGGCAGGATTTGGTGTCCGGAGCAAGGCATTCGTTGCAAGGAGCTCAAGCAAAATCGATTCCCCGCTCACGCCTCCTTCAGCGGGTGGTAAGAGGAGAGCGATCATGGATGGTCCCTGGGAGTTTGGGGGCGATCTGCTGGTGTTGGCCTAAATTGACAGGAACAAGAGGTTGAAGGACATGGAGTTCACTCACATTCCGGTCTGGGTCAGGATCTTTGACCTCCCTCTCGGGATGATGGACTCTGAAAATGGGAAGCTGCTGGGGGACCAGATTGGGAGCGCGCTGGCTGTGGATGCAGAGGACGATGGCACAGCTGTTGGGGGTTTTTTGAGAATAAAGGTGAAGATTGATATCCGCAAACCGCTGAGGCGTGGGATTTTGGTGGAAGGAGAAGAGGGAGAGGAGGACTGCTGGTGCCCGATATGCTATGAGTTCATTCCAAATTTCTGCTATGGCTGTGGGCGGCTCGATCATGTGGAGAAGGAGTGCGACTTTTATGTGGAGGAGGCAGCGGGGGGGCAGGCAATTTGGGGAGTGGATGCGGGTGATCCCATCTCGCTGGAAGGGGCGAGGCGATCGGGCAGCAAGGATGGTGGAGGGGGTCCGCAAAGGCAAGTTTGGGAGGAGTATGGAGAGTGGCAAGCTCCGAAATGTTGGCAGGAGCCCGGCAAAAAGGGTGGACAAAGAATCCAAGGATCCGATGGTAAAGCCAAGGGGCTTAGTTTCGAGGGGTGGTGGACGGGGGCTGCTTTGGGGCTGCAGTAGGTGACGAGCAGCCGGTGGTGGTCGAGGAAGGTTCTCGGGGGTGGATGGGGGCGTGTGGCGAGCAGCGAAGGGGGAGCCGGGCCCCGATCATGTGGAGGCTCCAGTTAATGTAGGGGAGGCCGTCGTGCAAGCCGAGGACGGCAAATCCGTGGAGGTAAACGGAATGGATGTGGATGGAGGTCCGTTGGGGGAGGGAAAGGAGCTTGGGACGGAGGTGGGAAAAGAAGTGTGTAAGGGGGTGGGGGAGCAGAATCTAGTGGTTTTGGAGGATGGTGGAGGGAGTGCAGGGAAGGCTGAGAGTGGGGAAAGGAAGCCTGGTTCGTTCCATCGCCTACAGCGTGCTCCCGGTAATAAAGCGGAGGCGCAAGTGGTGGAATATGCGAAGAAAAGGCGTCGAGGGTCTGAGAAGCCAGAGGAGCTTTTGGACAGCAAGAAGAAGAAGGTGATGGGGGCACAAGATGGGCAGCAGGAGGTGGTGGGCAATACACACGATGGTAGGACTGGCCGTGCCGTCCTACCCGGCCAAATGAGGATCGTTGCCTGGAATTGCCGGGGATTGAGGAACGGCCCGGCAATTCGTGGCCTTCTGGAGCTCCAGAAGGAGGAGGACCCTGATGTTTTGTTTCTATCGGAGACAAAGCATGATGGAAAGTGGCTGGATTGGCTTAGGTGGAGACTTGGGTTGACGAACATGGTAGTGAAGGATAGTGTAGGAGCGAGTGGAGGTCTTGCTGTCTTTTGGAGAAAGGGTATTGACCTAGCTGTCAAGAGCATGTCTAAGTACCATATAGACATGATAATAAAGGAGGAGGATGATTTTGAGTGGAGGTTTTCAGGGATTTATGGGGAATCTAGGAGCGAGGAGAAGGAGAAGACTTGGGATACTCTCCGGACCTTGCACGGATCTTTTGACCTGCCCTGGCTATGTGCAGGCGACTTCAATGAAGTCCTTTTTGAGCATGAGAAGGAAGGTGGGCTGCCGAGATCGGAGACGGCAATGGAGGGTTTCAGGAGAGTCTTGGAGGACTGTGATCTCCATGACCTGGGCTGTGTGGGGGATGTGTTTACATGGCGCAACAACCATCATAGTGTGGGGAGCTACACAAGAGAGCGCTTGGATCGGGCCCTTGCTAACACGGCATGGAGATGTAAATTCCCTCTAGTCCGGGTTATCAACGGTGATCCAAGACACTCTGATCATAGACCTGTGATCGTGGAAGTGGGGGAGAGGGAGCTTCGGATGTGGGAAGGCCCACCGGAGGTTTTGAGAAATTTTGAAGCTCGATGGCTTGAAGAGGAGGAGTGTGCGGCTAAAGTGGAGGAGGCCTGGAACCTGGCCCTTTTGGAGGGCACCACCACTCTTTTGGAGCTGCAAGGTCGGGTCTTGGGGAAGCTTTGGGAGTGGGATCGATCGGTTTTAGGAGAGTTGAAGAAAAGGGTGAAAAATGCTAGGAAGGAGCTGGAAAAATGCAGAAGAAGGGGGCTGTCCCAGGAAGCTGTGAATCGAGAACATGTCTTACGTTTCAAACTAGAGAGGATGGAGGATCAGGTGCACGTGTATTGGAAGCAGCGAGCACACAACTCATGGCTGCTGAACGGTGACCGGAATACAAAATTTTTTCATGCCTTTGCATCAGAAAGAAAGAGGAAAAATGGGGTGAAGCGGCTGGTTGATGAGGGAGGTGGGGAGGTGAAAGGTGACCGGCTGAAAACATACGTTACAGACCAGTACCAATCACTCTTCTTCACACAAGTAGGGGGTGACGTTGAGGAGGTGACGGGATGTGTGTGGCAGTGTGTCACAAGGGAGATGAACAAAATTTTGTTGGCTCCCTACTCGGGTGAAGAGGTGTGGAAGGCACTGGAGAGCATCGGAGATCTAAAAGCGTCGGGTGTTGATGGCATTCCAGCCATTTTTTACAAGCGGTTTTGGGGTCTGATTGGGGAACGAGTGAAGTTGGAAGTGCTGAAGGTTTTGAACGGTGGGGAAATGCCTCCAGGGTGGAATGACACAATTATAGTTCTCATCCCGAAGACAGACAAGCCAGAAAGACTCAAAGACCTCCGCCCTATCAGCCTGTGTACGATGCTGTATAAGCTGATTTCCAAGGTGATGGCGAACAGACTGAAAGTGGTGTTGCCAGATGTGATTTCACCCTCTCAGAGTGCTTTTGTGCCGGGGTGCCTAATCACAGATAATGTTCTCTTGGCATATGAATTAACACATTATCTAAAAAATAAGAGGAAAGGGGCAGAGGGGGCAGCAGCAATCAAGTTAGACATGAGTAAGGCGTATGACCGAGTCGAATGGGGTTTCCTGTATAATAGATGATGATCAAGATGGGGTTTAGAAGGCAGTGGGCTGACTTGATAATGAGATGTGTATCGACGGTGAATTACCGTATCAAAATCAATGGTGAATATACTGTAACAGTACCTTCTAGATTATAGGGCCCACATACATATATCATTGTCCCAAGGACCTCTGATAGCATGCACATGCACCGAATGATCTAGAAAGCACTATTAATTCTCCGACAGGATCTCATCATTAAGAGCTATTGCAGCATTACAACACTTTATTCAAGTATACATCAGAGTAAAAGCGGAAGGATTACATAACATAATTTTTACAAAACTTTGTTCCAAACTCAACTTAAGTATTATTACAAACCAAATGTAGAGTAGAGTAACAAACTAAACAAAAGCTTAGACCCTGCCCAAGGGTCAACATCTACTCCTCCTCGGCATCCACCTGGAATACCGTCATGCAACAAGGGCCAACACACATTTGACCCTGACTCTCACCTGCAACAAGGGTTAAAGAACCCTGAGTACGGGAGTACTCAACAAGACTTAACCGACTAAAGAAAAGAGACGAAGACTCAGGAATGCTGGTTATGGGAATCAAGGAAAGGTCTTATCAAGATCAAGGACTCATTTTGCATAAAAGCTTACTAAGAGTAGGTCCTTACTTTAAAGTTTTATTTCAACTTTAGTAAAACCTCTCTTCTAAGTGATCATATACTAAGGCAATTACTTTCCATCCAAACCATCATTTTAACCAACTCCAATGTTCCATAACTTAACTACGATGATGGTGCGAGGATCAAGTCTCCTTTTGTCGTGGAGCAACGACGATTCGAATCACTTGTAACCCAAATGGGGATACCTCACCACACGATATATGTAGCACTTAAGCTTGCATATATCAACCATCTCTCGGGCCGTCCAAAAACGGGACCGCGTCCCCACGCCACCCGAGAATACAAAGACACCTCCAATCCCGGGACTTTAACCCACCGAGGGTATCTTGTACTCCCCGCCATCTCTCCACTCCCGGTCTTGCGCGGTTGTATGCGTTCCCGATTTGGCACACCCCGAGATCGCTTACCCAAAGTATGTGGCCAGTATGCAAAGTTCATGATCCAAGGGCCAGCCAACGGACGGTCCTTAAACGACACGTACGGGACAAGCACGACCGGGGAGAACCTGTTTGGCTCAACCACTAGAGACACAACCCGTGTCCCGTCCGGTCTCAAGTTAATTATAGCCTCTACTAAGCATGATATAAGCTATCAAAGAACATTTTAAACATGTAAAAGATTTTCAACAAACTAATCATAAAACGCCAATATAGCAACTAAAGCGATTTTAAATAAACAGATGATATTTCAATAATCAAGGTTGGTCATGCAAAGAAATAGGTTATCACTCAGCTCCTATTTACCTAATGCAACAAATAAATAACTTAAGTGATATAAAGCTTTGTAAAACAACAAGGAAGGGTTTAAATGCATCCGGGGCTTGCCTTCAAATAAAGTAGCACTTTCGGGCTCGGGATCCGTTCCACGTATATCAAATCCAACCTCCACGGGACACCGAACCTCCTCGGAAACTTCCTCAACCTTGAATCCTTCACTAACGTTCTCTACACGAAGTAGAATGCATGCTTCAATATGATGCCATAATGATAAACATGATGCTTGAAAGTGCAAGGAAATAAACATCAACTTGAGTACAACTTTCCTTCACGATAAAGTTGCAACCTAACAAAACCAACTTGTTGAACTACTCTACAAGATATCATCACCATTGCCTAAGGAGTTTTCAAGGACCATCTTATTCATGTATGATTCTAACTCATAAAACAACCCTAAATTACTTCACTAAATAACACTTACTTTCTCTAAATAAAATAAAGCCTAATATAGAAAATAATTTAAATATCTCAAAATGACCTCAAACTTTTTCTACAGATAGGTCCTATCATAAAACAGTTCGAAATAAAAATTCAAGAATTTTGGAAACCTAGATTAATTTATAAAATTCACCAAAGATCCCTTTTTGAATTAAAGCTGGTAATTTTAAATTAGGTCAAAACAGTTCAAAATTTAAATATGAAAATTTTCCTACATTCTGGACATCATGAACAGCTTCTATAAAAATTTTCATAATTTTCTAAGCTCGGATAATTTTCTATGAAATTTAGAAGATTTGGCACTATTCATCAAATAATAAAAACAGGGGAACAAATTTTAAATCAAAAACCGCCGGCTGGGCGAATCTGCCCAACCCGCCCTCGCCTCGGCGCAAGACGATCGCGCCGCGACGGGCCAACAAAGGTCTGGCCGGCCCAGTCGAAGCGACCGCGCCCGATCCGCTGGCGCTTCGCCCGCCGACCGGCGTTTCTCGCCGGCCCGGCGGCCTTGCCGGGCGACGCGGAGCGGATCCCACGTGACCTCCACGACCGCGGCCGATCTAGGGCACGACACGGCGGCAAACGGTCCACGGGCACCCCACACCGGCGGCGATGGCGGCCCGGCGGGAGCCACGGAGCCACGAGCTCGGCTCGAAGCCTTCTCCGACCACGGCGAGGATACCGGGCGTGTCCGGCACCATCGGCGAACCCGAATCCTCAACTAAGTGGCCCTAACCCGACTCTACGCGAGCATGGCATGGCGGCGGCGGCGCCCACGGCGGACCACGTCGGCATCGTTCGTTCGACGACCCTAACGTGCTAAGCTTCAAATCAACAGTCCCTACGGCGGCGCTGGGACATGGGGATCACGGTGCTCACGGTGGTTTGGTCGGAGACGGGCCGGAGCTAGGTGGTCGATGGTGACGGCTGCCGGGGTGGATTCCGGTGGGCGAGATGGCGTTCCGCGAGACCGTGCTCGGCCGTGACAACGGACAAACGCATCGACTACATCATCTAGGAGAATCGAAAACACGACGGTTTTGCTACAAAGCGCACGGAAGCGACGGGACGACAACGACCGACTGCGCATGGAGCTCCGAGAAGGGAGAGGAAGAAGACGGCGTCGGGCGAGTGACTCCGACGACGATTTTCTGGGGTTTTTGGTTCTTTAGAATCGCAATGAAGTTGCGACAAAGCTAGCAAAGGCGAAGGGCGAGAGATGAAAGGGTTGGCGCCAATTTATAGAAGACGGCGACGCCGGTCGGGCCGGCGTCGGGACGTGTTCAAGTCGGAAACGATGTCGTCGGGGCCCTCCCGCAAAGACCGGATAGATGGGGGCGGGACGAGGACACGAGGGCGACTCGGTTGACACGTTTGGGCGACGCCGCACGGCGAGGCGGCCGGGCAACGCCGAGGCGGCCACGCCGGTGAGTTGCCTGCCGTCGTGTCCTCCCTCGTCGCTGATGACGACGGGATGACGACGATGCTGCGGCGATGACGCGTAGGCGGACGCTGCGTTGCAACGTATTGACACGTCGTAAGCATGAGGTGGCACGGCAGGACGGCGGAAACGCCGAGAAAGCAGCCGGCGGCGACCCCATCGCCCTGTTCACGGCGGTGCTCTGTTCTTCCCCCAATTTTCTAATTCCCAAACCCTAGCTTCGAAAATTCAAAATTACTTTCAAAAATTGAACTGAACTCAAAAATCTCCAAAAACGACTCTTGCATAACTTTTCGAGATCTACATTTTCCTCAATTGGAAGATTTCCTAATTCGGCCTCTAAGTTAGACTTCTTGAAAAGTCGATTTGAAATTCAAATTGGGATTTGAAATTACTCCAAAAATTTGAACTAAACTTGAAAAACTCAAAACACCAACTTTGTTCATCTCAAAAAGATCTACAAGGTTGATGTTGGAAGTTTTCCCAAATTTTGCTTAAATTTGGAATAATTCAAAAGGGGGTAAACTAGGGTTTTGGAAAGCTAGGGTTTTCACATGAAATAATAGACCAATCTTCATTCAAATTGCATTTCCAATCATTTAACACACATTGCATTGAAGTAAACTCATTTTAGTGAATGCATGACAAGGTTCTCAAAATGGATGCTTTGCAATGCATATGATGACATGGCCAATTTTAGTAATATAACACCAGAGTGTTACATATACGGTCCCAATCATACCCAGAGGGGGCTTCGTCAGGGAGACCCCTCTCTCCCTATCTGTTTATTATTTGTGCAGAAGGGTTGTCCGCCATGTTACAGAAAGCAGAAAGGGACAGGAAAATTGTTGGTATCAAGGTGTGTCGCACAGCACCAAGCGTCAACCACCTTTTTTTGCGGATGATTCAATGATCCTGATGCGTGCAAGGAGAGAGGAGGCGGCAGAGCTGAAGAGAATTCTGGGGGTGTATGAGAGGGTGTCGGGGCAAGTGATCAACATGGAAAAGTCCTCTATCCTGTTTAGCCCGAACCTAGTTTTTTGAACCGGACCGGTGATCGAACCGGCGAGGCCGTCGGTTCAATGGTTCATTGGTCCGACCGTTTAGAACCGTTTGAACCGCCGGTCCGATAAGAATGGACCGTTTTATTGAACCGGCCACAAATATTTTGAACCGGCGTGTATATATATATGATTTAATTAATAATTGACATTGAAACAGTGTATATTAAATAATTGACAGGTGGAACAACACAATTTAATTGTAGTGCCTCACACAACATGAAAATATAGGATGACATGGTCTTAAAATAGATATATTATTTGTCTAATTTGGAGCTCATTTGAAAAAATTGTAAATTTGATAATTTTTGTTGACACGTTAGTGGATTGCAGCACTAACCACAAAGTCAACGCACAGGCAGGAGCTAGGAGCAGCGCCAGTGCGCCACCAAACATGCAACATTCAATTCCAAACGTCATGTGTTGCCAGGGGCCCACCTTTGCATGTGCATGCCCTCTGCTCCACCAACCAGGAGCGACCACACACACGCTGCACAGTAGCCAGCAGGCCTGCACTGCACGCGCCATCACCCAGAGTTACAGACCGGGGCGGTTCGCATGGAACCGGCCGGTTCCACCAGTTCTATTAAAAACCGGCCGGTTCAACCGGTTTTTTCCGGTCCAAATGCATGGCCGATCTTTTAAGTGAACCGGACCGGTGTAGGCTCTGGTTCGGTCTTTTAGCGGTCGAACCGCCGGTCCGGTTTAAAAAACTAGGAGCCCGAATACATCAAGAGCAGTAAGGGATGAAATGAAAGCTACTCTCTTAATATCACAAGAAAAATGGGGTGAGAGGTACCAGGGTTGCCGGTCTCCATTGGGATATCCAAGAAGAAAACTTTTGCATACTTAAAACAGTGAATCTGGTGCAAGGTGCAAGGCTGGCAGGAAAAGATGTTGTCAAAGGTTGGCAAAGAAATTTTAATAAAAGCGGTGGCCCAAGCCATCCCCACCTATGCCATGTCCTGTTTTGACATAACAAGGACACTATGTGATGAGCTAAGTACAATGGTGAGCAGGTACTGGTGGAGCCAACAAGACAAAACAAATAAGATTCATTGGCTGAGTTGGGAGAAATTAACACGATCAAAGAAGAAGGGGGGTTTGGGGTTCAGAGACCTACACTTTTTCAACTTAGCGATCTTTGGCAAGGCAGGCCCGGAGGCTGCTAACCAATCCGGAGAGCTTATGTGGGAAGGTGCTTTGAAGGCTAAATATTTCCCCAACAGCCCGGTATTTTTTGGAGTGCCAAGCCAAGGATGGCATTTCTTACTCCCGGAGAAGCATTTTGCAAGGGGTGGAGCTGCTGGGCAAGAAGGGCCTCGTTTGGAGGGTGGGTGATGGAAGACAAATTAGAATTTGGACAGACCCATGGATACCTCGGGGGTGACACGTTGTCCTGCTACTCCGAGGGGAAATTCTTTGTTAACAGGGGTGGATGAACTGATGGACCCGATAAGTGGGGGTTGGGATGAACAATTGGTGTGGGACACATTCGGAGGGAGGATGCGGAGGCTATTTTGTCGATCCCAATTGGAGAAGGAGTGTCGATCGGCCAGCATGGCACTTTGATTCAAAGGGCCCATTTTTCGGTGAAATCGGCTTATAAGGTTGCAGTACAACACCGGGACAATGAGACAGGGAGGAATGCTGAAGCGTCTGGGGGTAGCATGATGGGTGCTCAATTCCCATGGCACAAGATCTGGCAAATGAAGGTGCCCAACAAGATCCAAATGTTTCTGTGGCGTTTTGCTCACAACAGCCTTCCCTAGGTGAGAAATAACTTGAAAAGAAGGAAAATCAGGGCTGAGACTGTCTGCCCGATGTGTAAAAGATTTGATGAAGATTGCGGACATATCTTTTTTAAGTGCAAGAATGTCGGGACTGCTGGTGTGTTTTGCAATTGGAGGAAGCTCATTCTTTGCTTGGCACAATCTGGTCGTCGAAAAGAAGTTATTGAGAAAATATGAACAATGTCACCTGAAACCCAAGTGAAGATTGTGGTGTGGCCGTGGAGATGGTGGACAGCGAGGAACAAGGCAAATGCGGGCGAAAGAATACAACGTCACCGGACGATGCAACTCGTTTTTACCATTTGAGCAATTTTGCTAAACCGAAAGATCCAAATAAAACAACGGGATCAATCACCAAAAGTCTTTGTGGTTTCCACCTCCGGATAGTCAATACAAGCTGAATGTCGATGCAGCTTTTCTCATCCGTAACAAGGAGGGGAGGCTGGGGATGTGTGGTGAGGAACAATGCGGGTGAGGTTCTCGATATTGGGACAGAAGCATCCAAAGAGCGGCGGTGTGCTACATGCTTGAAGCCCCGGCTGCCCTACATGGTTTGGAGAGAGCGTAAGAATTGGGTATGACAAGGATCATCTTGGAGACAGATGCCTCTAACTTGGGCAAGGCACCGACATCGATCGATCGCTTTGATAGCAGCTTGGAGGGTCGTTGTTTAGGCGATTCGGTTGGTAATGGCAACGAACTTTGTTTCATGTTCAGTTTCAATCTGTCCCTAGATCATGTAATAGGGTGGTCGATTGTATGGCCAGCCATGGTGTAGCCTATCTTGATGGAGGGCATGAATTACGGTGCCATGCACCGTGGCTTTGTAAACGAACTAGTCTCCGGCGATTTGTCCGGAGCGCATGGTTTATAAAGTCTTTGTGAGTTTTTTAAAAAATCTTTCCTATCTTGTGTGTGGCACGACGCTTTCCACCCCCGATCCCCCCGACGATCGATGCGACGGACTGAAACCATATTGGTCGCCGCGCCGCGTGGAGCATGGAGACCAGCCCGCAGTTCGATCTCGAAGTACATGCTCCCTCGACCCAAATTGAGTGTCGTTTTGTCTTCGCATCAGAAATTTAACTTCGGTGTATAGAAAATATTTAACTTCGGTGTATAGAAAATATACATAAGATTTGTATCTCTAAATAAATTTGTTCAAAGAGTACATTAAAATATTTTTCTAATAATACTAATTATGTAACGTAAATATTATTATATTATAATATATATTTAGTTAAAGTTACTTTTTGAGAAACGAGAACGACAATTATTTTAGAACGGACGGAGTACATGCCATGGTGCGACACCAATACTGAATCGTGATGCAGCCGCAAAGAGTTCTATACGGTACTAAGACCTGGTTTAAAAGTCTAGGACTTGTTTTTAGAATTACTATTGAATAACCGGTTATTTTGCCGGCCCAGAGCAACCGGTTTTCAGGCCATTCGATCTATCATGTGGTGCTATTTGGTCCATCAGATCTTGCTCTCTTTGATGGCAAATAAATGTCATGGCTACCGTGCCGCTCCCAGGCCTTCTTCGGCCGTGAACTTGCGACTTGCACGCGCCCCCATCCCTCACGCCGGCGACGTCCACTATGTAGAAAGGGCACTATGGGAACACCCCTTTTTGAGTAGGGGCGGTTTTTGTTTTGAGCCGCTCCTACAGTGGAGCAAATTCCCTCCATCGGTCCGATCGCCCCCCTGAAAGACCCACGGTAGGGGCAGTTTTTGTTTTGAGACGCCCCTACTAATAGCAGGGGCGGTTCAATATTCTGTCGTCCCTACTGTGGTCCATAGTAGGGGCGGCTCTATATTGAGGCGCCCGTACAGTGGGTTACCGAATTTTAAAATGAGTCACTAAAAATTAAATTTTTTAAAATGACGTCGGATGGGAAAATGACCTAAATAAAAGATGTATATCTCGAAAAAGTTATGAATCTTTGTTGTTAACAACGTTTTCATTTGACTTAATTTGATGCCTCAAAATGCGGGGTTTGATTTTTGAATTTTGAAATTTGAATTTTTTAAACGATCTCGGATGGAAAAACTTCCTAAATATGAATTGCAGATCTCGAAAAGTTATGAAACTTTGTAGTTGACCACTTTTTATTTAATCATCTTGTCTTACAAAAACTACGTTGAAATGTCTCAAATTTGAAATTCAAATATCATAAATGACCTCGAATGGAGAAACACCCTAAATGAAAATCAGAGATTTTGAAAAGTTATGAAACTTTGTAGTTGACCACTTTTTGATTTGAATCCGTTTAGGGCCTCAAATAGTCAATTTGCACTCGCATTTGTATAATATTTGGGGATCCGAATGGAGTTTGGACACAAGTGAGTGTGTAGCGTGGTGGTGGGGGTTCTTCGCGCGTGAGCCTAAGGTCGCGAGTTTCGAATCCTGCTTGGCGCAACATTTGCAAAGAAACTATGAAAAAATGGCGGTGGCAAAGGATAGCGGGTGGCTGTTTGAATTTTGAAAACGCGAAATCGAGAACTACAGGTGTGAAACCACTCTAGCAACGGAGAGTTAGGGGCGGCTTCCAAAACCGCCCCTACAGAGCATCTGGAGCCGCCCCTACAAAAGCGTTACTGTAGTAGTGGTCCCCAGGCCGCCCCCAAGCCTGCTCCCTCCCTCCTGCCCGATGAAAGGTCCTAATGGCTAGAGGGGGGGGTGAATAGCCCAATAAAAATTCTTGCAACAACACTAAGCACCCGGATTAGTATAAAAGATGGCGAAGCTAAATAAGCGATGCTACAAGCTATCTAAGCAAGCCACAAGACAATGAGGATGATTGTAATATCTCTAAGTCCACACAATGGCTATGTCACTAGATTACTCCTAGGTGATCAAGCAAGACTAACTAATTTCAACACTAGGAGCTAATCAAATCTACTCCAATCGAGCTCAACACCGCCTCTTGCTCCAAGCCGCTAGGGAACCAAGCAAATTCCCAAGAGAAACGAAATCCCGCGGCTTCTCCATTGATGAAGTGCCTCTAGATGCAAGACTATCAAGCAATGCACTTCTATCACTCTCAATCTTACTCAAGAATCGAAGTTAGAGTGAAGAGATGAGTGGAGAGGAGTCTCACAAGCTCACAAGTGTGTAGGAGTGTTCAAATGTGCAAGAGAGAGCTCAAAGACCCGGCCATCCAAGTATATATAGAGCCCACTCAAAAAGGTAGCCGTTGGTGCATTTACAAGACCTTGACCGGACTCGCCGACCCGGATGCACCAGCGGGTCGGTCGGCGTCCCGGTCGCGGCCCGACCGAAGCGTCCGGCCGGCGGCGGCATAACGCCCTCGGGCCCACCGCTGACAGCTTCTTCATGAGTCCGGTCGATGCTTCTGGTCATAGCGTCCGGTCGATCTTCCACTTCGAGTCCAAAAACATGCTTACTGGAATTCCGACCGGACTCGCCCGACCGGACCGTCCGGTCAAAAAGGGCAGCGTCCGGTCAACCGTCCGGTCGACGCGTCCGGTCGCCCCTTCCTGCGAATTTCAGCATCTTGTTGTCGCCTTTGCTTCAACCTTGCTTCGCCTCTTGCCATATGTCGCCAACACGTCGAAGATGATCTCAATATCATACATGTTAGCATGTCGCGATCGATTAGGCAAGAACGAAGTTAGTGCTCTCAATCCTAAATGCAATATGCAAGTCAATTGGACCTAGAAGCACTTCACCAAAGGATTAGTCGCGGCATCCCCTCTTGATAGTCGGCTATCTATCCTATAACATGATCACACGCTCTATCGTGTCTTGATCACCAAAAGGAAAACCCTATCAAGTATACCTTTGCCTTGATCTTCGGGTTCCTCTCAAACCGACCATCGAGCTTGACGATCCACCGTGTCCATCATCATCGTCCATGTTCATGATCATCATGCTCCACGTCATCCATGTAATCCTATCTCATAAGTCACACTTAGAGTAAAGGATTAGCATAACAAGTGTGTCATCAATTTCCAAAACCAAACATGAGATTTCAATCTCCCCCTTTTTGGTAATTGATGACAACCAAATTCACAAAGATATGAAATAAAATTCAATTGAACTTGAATTGCTTGTCCATAGCATTTTAGACATGAATCAAAGTTTGGACAAACATTTCAAGGTTCGGTTTTGGTAGTAGTAGCTCCCCCTACATATGTGCTTCCATGTGTTTAGATCAATTTGGCACATATGTATGAATAGAAATTTGGGGAGAGATACTATTACCAAAAAGAGATGCTAAGGTTCAAGAATTTGGACCTTTGAAGCGTGAAACCAATCGAGTCCTTAGCATCAATGTAACTAGACATTCATCAAAACTCAACATACCCCAAAGAGATGCTAAGGTTCAAGAATTCGGACCTTTGAAGCGTGAAACCAATCGGAGTCCTTAGCATCAATGTAACTAGACATTCATCAAAACTCAACATACCCCATGAGATCAACATTATAGGCTAAAATGTGAGCAATGTCTAGATACTGTTAACACCAAAATTTGGTAGAGCCTGGATAACGAGATGGGGGCGGCACGCGATGGTTCGGCAAGGAGTCATTCGGCTAGCGGTATGGTGCCGGTGGTACTATGGCATTCGGGAAAGGCTGCCATTATTCGGCTAAGGAGCCCGAGTCCAAGAAGGAGCCGAGCGGGGAGATGGTTCGCAAGCGTGGAGCGTCAAGGAGAATATCCCAGGACAAGGGCCCACATCACATACAATTCCCACGACTCAGAAAGACTTGGAGGACAATGTATCTTAGCTAGATATTTTTCGTTGTTAATTATTCGTAATTAGTTAGGACTCGTCAAGCCCGTGGTATAAATATGAGACCCCCGCAACCGTAAACGATATACCCAAATCAATACAAACAACCCGGTTCCGTGCCTTGGCTCCGGCCACCCTTCGAGTCCGGTCGTGTCGTCGATCTATCGCGAGAGGATTCATCGACCCGTCGACCTCCGTGAAGTGCCGGCAACCTTGCACCATGTCTAGTATCGTCGGCGGTTTAGATTATTGCAAGAAGTCTTGTTCACGCTTAGTATCGTCGAGGCGGATTTAAGCTATCGGGGGCAAGAGGGCTCTTTGGTCGATCATGAGCCATCCGGTGGGCTAAGATCCGGGCGAGAGCTAGTTATCGGCTTCATTAGGCTTGGCACCCTAATGAATTCATTAAGTTACCGAGTTGTGCATGATTCCTATTTGTTTATCTATTTATTTATTTGTGTTTGCACACACTCTTTGCCCAATCTAGATTGATATAGCTCGGCTTTATCTTTTGTTAGATCTAGATGTCATCAATTCTTTCAATGTTTATCACTAAGCTTGTCATTAGATCTATCTGTCTTTGTCATAGCCGAGCCTAGATCAATCTAGGTTGTCACGTGTTCTTGGGTTCTTGCGCGTTTAGTTTAGTCATGAGTCGTCACGCGGCGGGCTAAGGTTTCACGTGTGAGTTTCTTCTTCATGGACCATCTTTCGGCAACCTTGCGTTAACACAGTTATGTGTTTACTTGTATCTTTTGCGTGTATCATAAATCTACCTATCGTTAAAGAGTCTAGTCGTTAAGCCGTATCATGCGGTGGATTAGCTTGTTGCAGCGGTGTATCATGCGGTGGATTGCTTTGTTAGGGACTGATCGGGACGAATCTCCGGCTTTGCTTTAGATTAGGTTTGCATATGCACTTTCTTGGTCTATGCATACACGCTTCAATGAGTAATGAGTATTTATAGATCTATTTAGATGTATGCGTGCTTTTAGCTTATCATGGTTAGATTGTATCATGCGGTGGATTGATCTAGTTGTGGTAAGTGGTTTATATCTGTAGCAAGTGGTATCAAGCGGTGGATTAGCTTGCAAGGGTTTAAGCTTGACGGGTTTAGGAAGGCTAGGCGTGCGGCCGACTAGTTGGATGAAACCTATGCATGTGTTGTTTAGATTAGGTTTATATTTATGAGTTACCTTTTTTTTGTTCCATGTTGTCAATTAATTCGATCCATGCAATAGAACTTTATGATGTCATATCATGATGATCGACTTTTACTTGTTCAAACATGTCTTCTATGATCATTCGCAACATTGTTATCACGTTACATCTTTTGCATGCTTACCGAATGCATTCATTATCTGTCGACGTATAGCTCTCATAGCTATATGTCTTTACATCTGGCCTTAGAGCCATACATGCGGAACTGTCTTGGTCTCACCCGGGCATGTTCCGGATCTCACGTGTACCTCCTTATCAATTAACAGGTCAAATTGATCGGCACGCCTCAAGACGCTCGGGCGGTAGAGTAAAGCCAGCTATTCGGCTTGTCGGTGTGCGCGATGCAAGGAGTAGGATTTTTGTGCCTACACACTTTTTGGCACGCCCGGTGGGACCACTCAAGATCAATACAATATGCCGGAAGAAGTCGACAAGAACAATGTCATTCAGCTTCAGATGGATGACCTTCCACCTGACCTGGAACACACGGTGAGAGAGATGTGCTTAGCCTTCTCGCGAAAGTGCATGTCATGCTTCTCCAAGAACAAGAGCGGTACAATCATCCAGAAGACGGATCTTCCAAAGATATTGATGCCCGGTGATAAAGGATATGCTCAGCAAGTATCTGATGAAGAAGAAGGGGGGGCAGAAAGGAAGATGAGGAACCAAGTCCTGAAGAAAATCCGTCGGATGGAGGAAATTGTCGCAGCCTGCCGTTGGGAGTGCAATGACCAATCACAACACGGCGTTCTTCAACACTTTTCGCGACATCATGAAGGCTAGCTTTGGACCCGAGTTTGATCAACACTTTGAGGCTCGGCTTGGTGAGCTTTCAGGGCCAAGATACATACATACGCCTAAGCCACCACCAACAAAAGGAGCTACAAATCGGGAATCTGGAGGAGAGAACAAGACACCAGAGAAACCAGAGGGATCCGGAGCCAAGACACATGGAGAAGCGGCATTCGGTACACACAGGAACCCTCCAAAGATACAACACGTATTCAATAGCTCCAATGGCCAGTGGGTTGCAGAGAAATCCCTTTGGCCCTGGTTACACAGAGTTCGTTGACTATTCCACAGTTCATGCTATGCCAAATCCTGGGTATAAGCCAGCTGGACAGTCAGGACAATCTCATGGACCACAGAATTCAAATATGGATATACTCCTAGCGAGGATGGCCGATATGATGCAACACCAATTTGGGATCAAGCCCAAGAATCGGCCCTATGTGTATCAGTCTCCATATCCTGATTGGTACAACAGAGTGGCGCTTCCTTCAAGACTGAAGCCTCCAACCGACTTGACCAAGTTCTCTGGACAAGATGACACTTCTACTACCGAACACATCAGTCGGTACCTGATTCAGTTGGGAGAGCTTGCCAATGATGAAGCATGGAGGATTCGCTTCTTCCCATCATCCCTTACAGGGCCGGCTTTCACATGGTTTGCTACATTGCCGGCCAATTCTATTGGAACCTGGTCTGAGCTGGAGGACAAATTCCATTCATACTTCTACAGCGGTTCCAATGAAAAAGAGCTTGTCGACTTGATGGGGTTGACACAGAAGTACAATGAAACACCACAAGAGTTCTTGCGCAGGTTCAGGGAGACAAAGAATTCCTGCTATTCTTTGAACTTGCCAGACCATCAGTTGCCGGCCGTAGCTATTCGGGGAATGCACCCAGCCATCAGGGAAAAGCTAGCCGGCATGGAGTTTGATGACCTAGGACAACTCTCGAGGCGTTTGTCACTCATGGCTACTCAGTTCCAGAGCATCAAGAAGGACACCCGTTTTCAGAAAGGGGGCAACGTGTCTTATCAGGCATACCACCACTTCCTGGAAGAGGGAGAAGATGAAGATGATGGCCAAGAGGACATAGCATTTGCCGAATTCACTTGGGGCAAGGAGCCCGTCCCAGTCAACCAATTTGGATGAAGACACTCAAGGGGCATATGACTTCGACGTCTCCAAGTCGGAAAAGCTCTTTGAGTTCTTAGTCAAGGAAGGACGTATCTAGCTACCGGATAATCATTCTATGAAGCGTCCAGATTGGGTCAAGACTGGCAGATATTGTGGCTTCCATGATATGATCACTCACAATATCACTGACTGCTGAATCTTTAAACAGCAGATTCGGAGGGCCATACAGCGGGGTCTCCTCAAGTTCAACAACAACATGAAGGTGGATAAGGGCCCTTCCCCGCAAATATGGTTGCTTTCGATTCGTGCATGGTACCTGCCCGGTGATCCTAAGGGGAAAGCCCCAATGAAAGTCCTGACTTCTGAAAGGGCAAAGCAAAGTGGTTCAGTTGACCCTAGCTGGTAGGTGTCTAGTGTTGAACTCCAGCAGCATCGTGTTCGGTTCGCAAATAGCCGAACAGAAAAAGGAGAAGCCTCCAAACCGAGGGTGACATCTTGTATACTGTTGAACAAGTGGCAAAGACAGCAAGAGAAGCAATATCGTAGAGATCAGCAGCTTGCCAGGGAGCAGCAAAGATATGAAGAGGAGATGTACTACCGAGAGCAGGAGGAGTATATGAAGGAACAAGAGGAGTCTCATTGGGATTGTCCTTTCTTTAGGCATTGCTGAAATGAAGGCTTGAAGTTGCCTGCTAGGAACAATTGCCCTGAATGTAGCGAGCAATATCACGGGTACAGACAGGCACGAGTCAACCGCCGTCCCATCCAAGAAAGACTGGGGGCACGCTTCCCAGAGGATGATCGGCGCTTAAAAAATAAAGACAGTACACCTCACGTCAGTAAGAGGATTGCAGATCAAGCATGGGCTGATGTGGAGGATTCTGATGATGACATAGACTCTCCTCAAGAGTATGTGTGGCAGAAGGGACAGTGGTGCCCTCCTGGTCTAAGGAAAAGCCAGAAGAGAAGAGTCCAAATGTCTCGAAACAAGGAGCTCAAAGAAGCAACAAAACTGAACATAAGCAGGTGTGGCGCCCAAAGAAGAAAACTCGGGAAGCCGGTCATTCGGCGTAAGAAGAGTATTCGCAAGTGGGCGTTCGGCGAGATGTTAGCATGGTGTTCTACATCCCTATTGAATTTGCAGCACCTACTGAGCAAGCTACTGATGATCCAGAGGAACAAGATGCTTATTCAGATGAAGAGGCCTATTCTGATTTTGACAACAAAGAAATGGTTGATCTCTTAGGACAGTTGGCTCTATCAAGACAAGCTGTGTTTGACAGGCCTAGGAAGCACAACCATCTAAAGCCTCTTTACCTGAAGGGATATGTTAATGGAAAGCCTCTGACTCATATGTTCGTCGATGGGGGAGCTGCAATCAATATCATGCCATATACAACTTTCAGGAAGCTGGGGATGACCAAGGAGGATTTGCTCAAGACAGACATTGTGCTCGGGGGACTTTCTGGAAATCCTTCAGATACCCGTGGAGCCGTTCACGTTGAGTTGATGATCGGTTCAAAGACTTTGATCACTACCTTCTTTGTGGTCGATAGTAAGGGGGTCCTACAGACTTATTACTTGGAAGAGATTGGATCCATGCTAACTGTTGCGTTCCATCCACCATGCATCAAGTACTCATCCGGTGGAGCGGTGATGATGTCGAGATAGTGCAAGCCGATGATTCATGAAGCATTGCGACAAATCGAGCCATCGTTAAGGGAATATAAAGGCGTAGAATGTTTCTCGGGAAAGAGAATGGGAAGAAGGTTACTGTCGGTACTCGCTACAAAGACCAAGCCCCGTCGAGATAGTCGGCTCTCATAGTAACTTCTAAGGAAAGTTTTAGGTGTCGGCCCGATAAGGAATCGGTTATTGTCAAATGTGATTGGCCGACACATATGAGTTTAATGTTTTGGGCAAAGAAGTTTGTTACGTTCATAAGAGATAGCCGATGTGTAAATCATCGCCTTTAGCGAAAAAAATACTCCACAAAATTGGAGAACGGCCCGGCATAAATATTGTTATGTCGCCTTCAGTGCAAAAAAATATAAAACAACAATATCAATATAAAGACGAAGGGAGTCTTTATTCAAGAACTTCGAGAAGTGCGCCACAAAGCGTTGCCCAATATATTACAAAAGATTTCTACTTAGAATATATATCACAAGGGATTTCTACTTGGTCCTAATCCTAGATACTATTCGGCATCATCCCAGTCATAGCTCTTCACTTCTTCTTCATGGCATCCTTGATCTTGTCAACAATCTCACGGATGCGTGGCGCCGGAGGGTTCACCCATGTCAGCGCTCGCACAAAGCGACACCGCTTCACGGAGGCACGGGTGGCGCTTTCGGACGATTCGAATGGAGAATGAGTTGAGGAATGATCGATTCACTAAAGCATTGATGAATGGACAAGTTGGGTTTAAGACTTACCACCAATATGGACTTCTAAAGCCATACGGGCGTTCACGCTCTAGCGGCCGGCATAAGGGTTGTCACATCCGGATCATTTGGAGCTCCTGGGCGGCAGCTTCTCCTCACGCGATTTGCTGCGAAGAGTCTACGCATCCGCCGATGAATCATCATCGAGAAAGTCCGCGATGAGATGGGAATGGAATGCGCCGAGTGCCAAACAAGAAGTGCAGGTGCATCGGTGATCTAGAAGTAGAAGGATTAGAATGCATCAAGAGAAGAGATAACTAGATGCGCAAAAGGTCCAATCTTACCCGGCGAATGCGGAGCAGGTGGTGGAGGACCCTAAATCTGATTGATTCCTCGGCAACTCCTTTGCCTTTATGCGCCATTGGAATTGCCAAATGCTAGTGGAGAGTACTTGGCAAAGGGGGAAAAACTGAAAGGCAAAATTGCGGTTTCAATTGCGTTTAGACATATGGAAAGGAAGTTGATTGGGCGAGATATATTTAATTATATATTTTTCAGGAGATTGCTTATCAAGGAAGCCTGCTCTACTCGTTCCACTCCCCTTCGAACTGACATTTTTGCCCCTGGTTGGTTTATTGGGAGAAGAGAAAGGCGGGACACATTTAATGATACAATGTACAGTGTCCGCGAGTTTTCTGGAAGCCAAATTTCTTATATTATTTAAAGAATTTGGCTGATAATGACATCAGGCAAGATTCGGTTGCTTTGTTCGACAAGGATTTCATCCATATTTGCAAGAACAGAGGATTAATGTACAAAGGCAATCGGGATAGAAGAAAATCTCATTGATTGTTCAAGCTAGAAAAAAAGAGTCATGGGATTCAATTCCTCTGCTTTGAGCATGTTTAAGCTATCATTAATGCCATTACCTCGTTAATCGGATTTAAGATTTTCTTCAAAAGGGGGCAGAGTAAGTTGACAGCAGTTTTCATAAGATCTATTCGGTTAAAGGCTTGATCGGTAGTGGTGATCGGCAAGGTGATGATTTGGCATCGAGATTGCTTAGTTTAATTCAACAGAAACAAAATCACAGAGGCAGAAGAAAGGAAACGATTCTTTATTAACAGAGGCAGGGAATGCAAGTCCATTACATAGTGATTAGTTTCTCCCCTAATCTACAACCGTGTTGTAGATAGTCTTCAGAAACCCATAGGCTTGCTGAAGACTCTGGATGCGGTCAGGACCTGGAGGATCATCCCTTTCAAGCTCCCTGATCAGCCTGCCGGTAGCAACCTTCAGCGATGGAGCCGTTGCCAAGTCTGAAACATAAAAAGGATTTGGATGAGAGAGTTGTGTTCGAGAATGCAAGAAAAGGAAGACAGAGCATCATAACGAAAACTCACCGTTGCTATGACGCATTTGGGCTTCATTCTCCTTGTCAAGGCGATGCATGGCCCCCTCTGCATCCTCCAGTATCTTGATTGTTATGTCGTGATTTTCCTTCTCCTCCTTGAAAAGGGTCTGTGCCCTTGCCAGCTGACGACGAAGTTGGGCGTTTTCCTCGTCGCTAAAGATTTCAAGAAGAAAGATCGGGATTAGTAAGTACAAAATGAGATTGGATTGAGATATACGAAGACGTACTTACCTTGTTACAGGCCTCTTCGGGGGCGTGGATCTGCCGAATCAGCCGGGCGCTTGTTGCTTGAACTTGCCATCTGGTGACTTAGATCTTGGAAGAGGAGGAAAAAAGTTGAAGGATAGAAAGGAGATCTGGATGGCTACTCTCGGCTGAGGGAGTTCACCTGTATTTATACAGAAGAAAACCTAAAAAGGAGCAATCTGAGAGGGCTATTCGGTGCTTATCTTGAGAAGCGGAAGCGGCTTGGCTTGCCGATTCACATTGGTGGAAACTCCGGTGGCACAAGTCCCAAGAAGAAACTGAAGGGTTGAAACCGTGTCGCAGGAAATTTCCAGAAGATGGGCCTTGGTAATTTTAGCCCAGATTAAAAGGCTTGGCCCGAAGTTTTAGCAGATCGTGATCAATTTCAGAGCAAAAGAGCCTCTTTTACTCTAAAATTGAGGGGGCATATGTTAACACCAAAATTTGGTAGAGCCTGGATAACAGATGGGCTGGCACGCGATGGTTCGGCAAGGAGTCATTCGGCTAGCAGTATGGTGCCAGTGGTACTATGGCATTCGGGAAAGCTGCTGTTATTCGGCTAAGGAGCCTGAGTCCAAGAAGGAGCTGAGCAGGAGATGGTTCGGCAAGCGTGGAGCGTCAAGGAGAATATCCCAGGACAAGGGCCCACATCACATACAATTCCCACGACTCCGAGAAGACTTGGAGGACAATGTATCTTAGCTAGATATTTTCGTTGTTAATTATTCGTAATTAGTTAGGACTCGTCAAGCCCAGGGTATAAATATGAGACCCCCGGCAACTGTAAACGATATACCCAAATCAATACAAACAACCCGGCTCCGTGCCTTGGCTCCGGCCACCCTTCGAGTCCAGTCGTGTCGTCGATCTACTGCGAGAGGATTCATCGACCCGTCGACCTCCGTAAGTGCCGGCAACCTTGCACCATGTCTAGTATCGTCAGGCGGATTTAGATTATTGCAAGAAGTCTTGTTCACGCTTAGTATCGTCAGGCGGATTTAAGCTATCAGGGGCAAGAGGGCTCTTTGGTCGATCATGAGCCATCCGGTGGGCTAAGATCTGGCTGAGAGCTAGTTATCGGCTTCATTAGGCTTGGCACCCTAATGAATTCATTAAGTTACCGAGTGGTGCATGATTCCTATTTGTTTATCTATTTATTTATTTGTGTTTGCACACACTCTTTGCCCAATCTAGATTGATATAGCTCGGCTTTATCTTTTGTTAGATCTAGATGTCATCAATTCTTTCAATGTTTATCACTAAGCTTGTCATTAGATCTATCTGTGCTGTCATAGCCGAGCCTAGATCAATCTAGGTTGTCACGTGTTGCGGGTTCTTGCGCGTTTAGTCATGAGTCGTGCGGCGGGCTAAGGTTTCACGTGTGAGTTTCTTCTTCATGGACCACGGATTCGGCAACCTTGCCGAGCACACGCTTATGTGTTTACTTGTATCTTTCGTGTGTAAATCTACCTATCGTTAGAGTCTAGTCTGGCAAGCCGTATCATGCGGTGGATTAGCTTGTTGCAGTGTATCATGCGGTGGATTCTTTGTTAGGACAAAGAGGGTTTAGAATGGTTAAGTCGGCAAGCCGTATCATGCGGTGGATTAGCTTGTTGCGGTGTATCATGCGGTGGATTGCTTGTTAGGGTGATCGGGATGAATCTCTGGCTTTGCTTTAGATTAGGTTTGCATATGCACTTTCTTGGTCTATGCATACGCTTCAACGAGTAATGGGTATTTATAGATCTATTTAGATGTATGCGTGCTTTTAGCTTATCATGGTTAGATTGTATCATGCGGTGGATTGATCTAGTTGTGGTAAGTGGTTTATATCTCGTAGCAAGTGGTATCATGCGGTGGATTAGCTTGCAAGGGTTTAAGCTTGACGGGTTTAGGAAGGCTAGGCGTCGGCAGACTAGTTGGATGAAACCTATGCATGTGTTGTTTAGATTAGGTTTATATTTATGAGTTACCTGCTTTTGTTCCATGTTGTCAATTAATTCGATCCATGCAATAGAACTTTATGATGTCATATCATGATGATCGACTTTACTTGTTCAAACATGTCTTCTATGATCATTCGGCAAAGCTGTTATCACGTTACATCTTTTACATGCTTACCGAATGCATTCATTATCTGTCGACGAGATAGCTCTCATAGCTATATGTCTTTACATCTGCCTTAGAGCCATACATGCGAAACTGTCTCTTGGTCTCACCAGGCATGTTCCAGATCTCACGTTTACCTCCTTGTCAATTAACAGGTCAAATTGACAGGCACGCCTCAAGACGCTCGGGCAGTCGAGTAAAGCCAGCTATTCCGGCTTGTCGGTGTCTTGCGGCGTAAGGAGTAGGATTTTTGTGCCTACAGATACTTCCTATGCATGCTAGTTGGTCAATACACAAACAAATTTCAAAAACTAGCATACACCAAGCAATCATGTATATTGAATTTAAATTGCTTAATGCAACTTTTCATCATGATCATGCACATACAAATGCACAAAAAGTCTATGAGCTTGCTCCCCTATTTGTGTGATCCTTTATCAACATCTTTGTGACTTATTTCTCCCCCTTTGTCAACAATCACCAAAAAGGTATAAATGAGAGAAATTAAGTCAATCAAAGTATCACATGTGGTCTCATCTAGATCACTTGCCTTAACATGTACTCCCTCTGTCCCTTTTTCAGAGTCGTTCTGCCACCTTGCTATGGTGTCCAAGTTCACAAATCCATCCATGCATCCAGACATAGCTGTCATCTAGGTTCATTGAATACCTGCTGCACCTGGTTGGATGCCAGAACGACGGTAAAAGCGGGACAGAGGGAGTATTCAAGTTTGAACCAAGGACAAGCTTTTTTCACACCTCATATGCATAAGGGTTATCTTGCACCATGTTAGAATACACATCATTAGCTCATTTTCTAGAGTTGACACTAGGATTGCAAGCACATAAACATGTCATATGCCACCACTAGATCATAAAACCATTCAAAACTATAGTGGTGCCACACATACATTGAAAACATTTGATTTTCCATGAATGAGCCTATTAAATTGCATGAAGTCTAGATGCACTAACAAGTCCTTAGCATAATATGAATGCCATGTCAAACAACTTTTACCTTGCTTGTTGTCGAAGGAGAGGCATGTCATATAAGTGGGGTGCATCAACTCAAGTTGGAGAAGTCAATAATGTTCAATTCTCCCTTTAGCATGCAAAACCTTTTCTCATCAAGTGGCTTGGTGAATATGTCGGCTAGTTGATCTTCGGTGCCAATGCCCATGATACAAATGTCACCCTTTTGTTGATGATCTCTTATGAAGTGATGTCTTATATCAATGTGCTTTGTTCTTGGATGTTGAACCGGATTTTGTGTCATCTTTTTAGCACTTTCATTGTCACAAAACAATGGGACCTTGTCAAATTTGAATCCAAAATCCTTCAATGTAGACCTCATCCAAAGCAATTGAGTGCAACAACTTCCGCACTAATGTATTCGGCTTCGGCGGTAGAGAGAGCAACACTATTTTGCTTCTTTGAAGACCATGATACTAGTGACCTTCCAAGGAATTGACATGTGCCACTTGTGCTCATTATATTTATCTTGCACCCTCCATAATCGGAATCCGAATACCAATCAAATCAAACTTGGATCCCTTTGGATACCATAATCCAACATCTTGTGTGCCCTTCAAATAAAAATCCTCTTTGTTGCCTTGAGGTGACTCTCTCTAGGATCGGATTGATATCTTGCACACATGCCCACACTAAAAGCAATAACCGGTCTTGAAGCGGTTGCATAGAGTAAGCTTCCAATCATGGACCGATACTTCTTTTGCTCAACCATATTGCCACTAGGGTCGGGGTCTAAGCTTCCATTGGTTCCCATTGGGGTGGACATAGACTTGGCATCTTGAAGATCAAACTTCTTGATCATATCTTTGATGTACTTGCCTTGACTAACAAATGTGTCATTCTTCAATTGCTTGATTTGAAGTCCAAAAAGAATGTGAGCTCTCCAAGCATTGACATTTCAAACTCATTGGCCATCATCTTTGCAAACTTTTCACAATACTCTTGATTGGTTGACCCAAATATAATGTCATCAACATATATTTACAACACAAACAAGTCATTTCCTATCTTTTTGGTGAAGAGGGTGGTGTCCACCTTTCCCATCTTGAACCCTTTAGAAAGGAAAAAATCTCTCAACCTCTCATACCATGCTCTTGGTGCTTGTTTCAATCCATACAAAGCCTTCTTCAACTTGTACACATGGTTGGGATACTTCTCATCTTCAAAGCCCGGTGGTTGTTCAACATATACCAACTCACTGATGAGGCCATTCAAGAATGCACTCTTCACATCCATTTGATAGAGCTTGATGTCATGAACACATGCATAAGCAAGCAAGATTCTAATTGCTTCAAGTCTGGCAACCGGTGCATAGGTCTCTCCAAAGTCAAGACCCTCTACTTGTGTGTACCCTTGAGCTACTAGTCTTGCCTTGTTTCTAACCACAATTCCATCTTGATCTTGCTTGTTCTTAAAGACCCACTTGGTTCCAATCACATTGTAGTCCTTTGGCCTTTTCACCAATTCCCATACATCATTTCTCTTGAAATTGTTTAGTTCTTCATGCATGGCATTAATCCAATCTTCCTTTTCTTGTGCCTTCTCAATATTCTTTGGCTCTTCTTGAGATACAAAGGCATGGTGAGCACAAAAAGATGTCAATCTTCCTCTAGTAATCACTTCACTATTTATGTCATCGATAATTTGATCAAGTGGATGATCTCTTGCAATGTTTGAAGGTTGCATCACTTGCACTTGATGACTAGGATGAGATGGTGAACTAGCTTGTTGATCTTGATCTTCATCTTGAGAACCACTAGTACTTGCTTCATTTGCTTCAATCTCAACCGTGGTGGTAGGCAATGGAGTGTTATCATCATCATCAATTTGCCTCGGCTGAATGTCACCAACATCCATGTTCCTCATTGCATTCTCCAAGTTGGAACCACTCACATCATCATGATTTTCAACTTCACTTTGAGAGCCTTGGGTTTCATCAAATTCAACATCATGAACTTCTTCAAGTTGACCACTACCCAAGTTCCAAACTCTATAGGCTTTGCTTGTGGTTGAATATCCAACAAGGAAACCTTCATCACACTTCTTGTCAAACTTGCCCAATCTAGTGCCTTTCTTGAGAATGTAGCATTTGCATCCAAAGACTCTAAAGTAACCAATGTTGGGTTTCCTTCCATTCAACAACTCATATGGTGTCTTGCCAAGCATCCCATGGCAATAGAGACGGTTGCTACAATAGCAAGCCGTATTGATTGCCTCGGCCCAAAAGGAATGGCTAACATTGTATTCACTAAGCATTGATCTTGCCATTTCAATCAAGGTTCTATTCTTCCTCTCAACTACACCATTTGATTGTGGAGTGTAGGTTGGTGAGAATTGATGTCCAATTCCAAGCTCATCACACAACTCTTCAATTCTTGTATTCTTGAACTCACTCCCATTGTCACTTCTAATCTTCTTGATGGATGTTTCAAACTCATTTTGAACTCTCTTGACAAAGGTTTTGAATAGCTCATATACATCACTTTTGTCATGAAGAAAGAACACCCATGTGTATCTAGTGTAGTCATCAACTATGACAAAACCATACTTGTTGCCACCAATGCTTGTGTATGTTGTTGGCCCAAACAAGTCCATGTGCAACAACTCAAATGCCTTGCTTGTACTCATAGTGCTCTTGGATGGATGTGCATTGCCATGTTGTTTGCCGGCTTGACATGCCCCACAAGGTTTGTCCTTCTCAAACTTGACATCACTCAAGCCTCTAACCAAGTCATGCTTCACTAACTTGTTTAATTGCTTCATCCCAACATGACCAAGCCTTCTATGCCACAACCAACCTTTGCTAGCCTTTGAGAGTAAACATGTTGTCAATTTGGCTTCTTTGGATTTGAAGTCCACTAGATAGAGATCAACATATCTAAATCCCTTGAAGATCATATTTGCACCATCACCACTAACCACTTCAACTTCTTAACTAGTGAATATGCATTTGTAGCCAAGATCACAAAGTTGAGAGACCGACAATAGATTGTAATCAAGATGGTCAACTAGCAACACCTTTGACAAGCTCTTCTCTTGAGTAATTGCAATCTTGCCAAGACCCAAAACACTACCCTTCTTGTCATTGCCAAATGTGATTGATTCATACTCATCAATGCCCTTGATGCTAATTGACTTGAACATATGAGAGTCCCCGGTCATGTGTTGAGTGCACCCACTATCCATTATCCAATGCTCTCCTCCGGCACGGTAATTGACCTACAAAATAAGATCAATTCTTCTTAGGTACCCAAACTTGCTTCGGTCCTTCAAGGTTAGTCACCAAGGCCTTTGGTACCCAAATGGCTTTCTTCCTTGAGCCCATCCATGGTGTACCAATGTATCTAGCATGAACACCATTGTCCTTCTTCACAAGCATATATGAATGATCAAGCTTAATGGAAGAGACATTGGTTTTCTTGTTCATGCACTTGTGCTCTAAGTGACCAACTTGCTTGCAAGCTTTGCAATAGCAACCATTGTTCTTTACAAAACGAGTCTTGTGAGTTACAAGGGTGGCCTTGTCTTTCTTGGGGATATAGCCTAAGCCCTCCTTGTATAAGGATGCTCTTTGGCTACCCAAGCACATAAGCAAGCGGTCCTCACCACCATAAGCCTTAGCTAAGGTGTGATTGAGCTCCTTTACTTCCCTCTTTAAACATGCATTCTCATGAATAAGCATAGGGTTGTCATTATCTTCACTAGAGATGGATATGCCAGTGATAGTGCTAGTGGAGGCTACACATGTGGGGGTTGATTCATCAACTAGAATATCACACATGATGCTTGCATTGGATGTATCAACCTTGTCCTCAATTAAGCACAACTTGTGCTCTTCTAGTAGGGAGGAATGAGCTTTCTCTAGCTTAGAATGAGATTTCTCAAGCTTCTTATGGTCTACCTTTAGACACTCATAAGAGGCCCGAAGCTCATCAAGTTCTTGCTTAAGGCTCTTTGTTTCCTTATGCAAGCCCTTGACCTCCTTCCTACTTTGCTTGTACATATCAATGCAATCATCAAGCATAATTTTTAATTCTTCCCTAGTGTGAGTTGGCTCCTCATCATCACTATCACTATCACTATCATCATCATCTTTAGTGATAGATTGTACCTTAGTGGCCTTAGCCATGAAGCATGAAGAAGGAGTGTCGAAGAGGGAGATCTTGTCATGCATAGCCAAGTGAGCTTGTCCCTTCTTCTTATTCTTCTTCTCCTCTTCTTCATCACTTGAAGAGGATGAGCCATCACTATCCCAAGTAGCCACATGTGACTCATTCTTCTTCTTGGGCTTGTCCTTCTTCTCATTCTTTATGTCATTTTTCTTCCTTGCCTTCTTGATGCCCTTCTCATCATCACTATCATATGGGCACTTGGCAATCAAGTGACAATCATCATGGCATCTAAAGCATTTCATGTTGCCTTCATTCTTGCCATCTTTTCTCTTGGATGATTGCTTCTTCTTGTTCTTCTTGGAGATGTATGTCTTCTTCACATACTTGCCCAATTTCTTGACAAAGAGAGCCATGTGCTCATCAATGTCACTCCCACTAGTAGATGTGCCTTCCTCATCATCACTTGATTCTTCCTTCTTCTTCTTGCCCTTGGATGAAGAACTAGCTTTGAGTGCCAAGCTCTTCTTATCATCTTTCTTGTCCTCATCCTTGACCTTCTTGTTTGCTTTGTTGATGAGTTCTTGCTTCTTCTTGTCATCTCTATATGAATCATCGGTCATCACCTCATCAAGCAATTGGTTGGGTGTCAAGTCCTTCAAGTTTGTCCTTACTAGCACGGTGATGAACATCCCAAACCGCTCGGGCAAGCACCTCAAGAACTTCATGTTGAAGGTCTTGTCCTTGATTTCTTCACCAAGTGAATTGAGATCATTCACTAGAACTTGCATTCGGTGAAACATCTCCGGCACACTCTCATCTTCTTCCATCTTGAAGCTATTGAATTGCTCAAGCTTTATATAGGCCTTTGCTTGCTTGATGCCTTCGGTGCCCTCATAGCACTCTTCTAGCTTCTTCCATATATCATAAGTAATCTCTATTGATTTGACTTGCTCAAATACTCGATCATTGAACGCCTCATGGAAAGCGCTCACGGCAATGTCATTTGCTTGAAGCTTCTTCTCTTCGACCGGTGTAGGAGCTTCCTTGTTTGCCACTTCAAACTTGGCCTCGGTCACCTTCCACACTTCTCTATTGATTGACTTGAGATGTGCGGTCATCTTCACCTTCCAATATGCAAAGTTGGTGCCATCGAAAGGAGGCGCCTTCTTGGTGTTGTTGATATGCATACTCAACGCCATTTTGTCACCGTAGGTTGTTAAGCCCTCTAAAAACGGTGCCTCTGCTCCGATACCACTTGAAAGGTCCTAATGGCTAGAGGGGGGGGGTGAATAGCCTAATAAAAATTCTTGCAACAACACTAAGCACCTGGATTAGTATAAAATATGGCGAAGCTAAATAAGCGATGTTACAAGCTATCTAAGCAAGCCACAAGACAATGAGGATGATCCTAATATCTCTAAGTCCACACAATGGCTATGTCACTAGATTACTCCTAGGTGATCAAGCAAGACTAACTAATTTCAACACTAGGAGCTAATCAAATCTACTCAACTAATCAACCTAAGCAATTCTACACAAGTATATCAAATGTAATGCTAGAGAGGGTGATCGATATACCGACGGTGGAGTGTAGAGGTGGAAGCCAATCACCGTGATCAATTTGAATTCTCCAACGAGCAAGCACACAATTGACACGATGATTTTTACCGAGGTTCACGTGCTTGCCGGCACGCTAGTCCTCGTTGTGGCGACACACTCACTTGATGGTTGCTAAGCTTAATGGCCGGTGCCAAATCCCCGGTGGGAGCTCAAGCAAACCGAACACAAGAGAGGGTCCAACAAGCCACGAGCAATCCACTAGTGCTCCTTTCGCGAATCTCCCGCGGGGTAAGGAACGACCCCTCACAAACCACCGGTGTGGCCTCGAACAAGCTCCAATCGAGCTCAACACCGCCTCTTGCTCCAAGCCGCTAGGGAACCAAGCAAATTCCCAAGAGAAACGAAATCCCGCGGCTTCTCCAAGGATGAAGTGCCTCTAGATGCAAGACTATCAAGCAATGCACTTCTATCACTCTCAATCTTACTCAAGAATCGAAGTTAGAGTGAAGAGATGAGTGGAGAGGAGTCTCACAAGCTCACAAGTGTGTAGGAGTGTTCAAATGTGCAAGAGAGAGCTCAAAGACCCGGCCATCCAAGTATATATAGAGCCCACTCAAAAGGTAGCCGTTGGTGCATTTACAAGACTTGACCGGACTCGCCGACCGAGGCGCACCGGGCCGGGTCCGGTCGGCGTCCCGTCCGCGCCACCGGCGTCCGGTCGGAAGCGGAACAACGCCCTCGGGCCCACCGCGACGGCTTCTTCATGAGTCCGGTCGATGCTTACGGTCGTAGCGTCCGGTCGATCTTCCACTTCGAGTCCAAAAACATGCTTACTGGAATTCCGACCGGACTCGCCCAACCGGACCGTCCGGTCAAAAAGGCGGCGTCCGGTCAACCGTCCGGTCGACGCGTCCGGTCGCCCCTTCCTGCGAATTTCAGCATCTTGTTGTCGCCTTTGCTTCAACCTTGCTTAGCCTCTTGCCATATGTCGCCAACACGTTGAAGATGATCTCAATATCATACATGTTAGCATGTCACGATCGATTAGGCAAGAACGAAGTTAGTGCTCTCAATCCTAAATGCAATATGCAAGTCAATTGGACCTAGAAGCACTTCACCAAAGGATTAGTCGCGGCATCCCCTCTTGATAGTCGGCTATCTATCCTATAACGTGATCACACGCTCTATCGTGTCTTGATCACCAAAAGAAAAACCCTATCAAGTATACCTTTGCCTTGATCTTCGGGTTCCTCTCAAACCGACCATCGAGCTTGACGATCCACCATGTCCATCATCATCGTCCATGTTCATGATCATCATGCTCCACGTTATCCATGTAATCCTATCTCATAAGTCACACTTAGAGTAAAGGATTAGCATAACAAGTGTGTCATCAATTTCCAAAACCAAACATGAGATTTCACCCGAGGCCTGCTTCCTCCTCCTCCGCCGCCCCCAGGTCATGGCTAGCCGTCGCCCCCAGGCCAGACTCCCGCCGGTGTGCGGCCAGGACAGAGCTTTGCGCTCGTCTCTATGCTGTGTTGTTGTCTCTGTTGTTGTCGCGGTGATTGTAGCGGGGGCTGTGTTGTGCAATTGCCGTCGTTGTGGCTGTGGCTATGCTATGTTGTTGTGTTGTCACCGCCATGGTTGTGGTTGTGCTGTGTTGTCGTCGTCGCCGTGGTCACGGCCGCTGGCGATGGGGAGGAGCCACCATAGCCGCCGTCGGGGGTGGGCGAAGGTGTCTGGCTGCCGTCGGGACGGGGGAGGGTCGTGGGATCGCTGGCCGATGCAGATAGGAGCGTCCTGGGGGGACGCCGGTGAGGAAATACTTGGATGAGGAAGACGGGGCAGGAGCAAGACGTTCAAGATGACGACTGATGCTTATGGAAAAATCTGGTTATTTGTTGGTGCTAAAATAACCGGTTCATAGGTAGATAGTTCCCTTTTTTAGTCTAAGCAACTTTTAAAAAAAATATTAAGGAGGTGCTTCTAAGAACTTTTAGTAAAAAGTTCGTAAAAAAAGTCTCTTCTTATTAGTTTCTTTTGGCACTTTTAAGGACTCCCAACAAAAAAAAGGACTCTAGAACCGAACACCACCCTCTAAGAGCATGGCTAATGGTTTAGCCAGCGGCCAGCGGAAAGCAACAGCCACGTCACATTCAGCCGAGCAACACAGCCAGCCCGTATAATAGAGTTGGCTGATAGGTTGGCTAAGAAAGTCATTGCATTTAATAGCAAACATTTAATGCAGGCATGTAGATACAATCTGGTGTATTAGATTGGCGCGAGGAGGCGGGCGGAGCAGGAGCTCAGGGAGATTGGCGCAAGGGAGGCGGGCGGAGCGGGAGCTCGGGGAGATTGGCGCAAGGAGATCGAGGGGAGGAACGAATCGCCAGCTGAGTCGTCGGGGACAGGGCTGGAACGAGCGACTCCGCCTCGGCTCTGCGGCCGCGAGCGAGCGAGTCGTGAGCCGCCCGTCGTGCCCTTCTCGCTCCTCCAACTCGGATGAAAGCTGACGTGATGGGCTGTACTCGCCGGCTGACTAGGCTCATTATACTTGCTCTAACGCTCACCACTCACCAGAAATTGATGATATTAAGACGCGGGCGTTGGGCGTTGCCTCTGGGCCTATCAAATTCAAATATGTAATGCATCCGCAATCCAAATCCGCATTGCAGGCATTGATGCATTCGATATTATAAAATATTAAGGCCTCGCTCACACGTTAGCCGGCTGGGCGAGGCTAACAAGACCAACGCCGGCGTCCCCCTACCTCTTCTTCTACATCCGGGTGATAATGCTCACCGCCCGTGCGTATGCCATCAGCCCTCCCTCCCGGCCTCGGTTAGGGCGCGTTTGCGACCACGGCTCGAGTGGGCATTGCGCTCGCGGTGCAGGTAGTCGTGTTTGCGGCCTTGGCTCGCGCGAGCGAGCCCGGCTCGCAGGGCCAAAAAACGGCCGCCGTGGCGGGCCCCGAGAAACGCAGTGGCGTTTCTCCGCGACAGCCCGTCGGCGGCGTCGCGGCGCTGCTCGCGCGACGCCGATGGTGATAGAATCACCTCCGCTGCTTCCCCTTCCCTTCCCGCGCCGAAAGCGGGGCGCGACGCCGGCAGGCACGAGACGGCGCCCCATCGCCCACGGCGTGCTGCTGCAGCGCCGTAGCCCGGCCCTCGCCACCGTGCCGCCATGGCGAAGGGCCGAGCTCACCCTGCACCGCCATGGCTAGAAGGCCGAGCTCGCCTCACTGTCACCGGCACCTCCGTGCTCGTCGATGAAGGCACCTCCGACATGCCCAGCTGCTCCTATTGCCGCCGTCTTTTGCGCTTGTGACATGGCCATGGCCTTCACGGCGGCGCGCCACCCACTAACACGGCCACGACGACGAAGGTGGTGCACGGCCACCGACACGCCACGACGGCACGATGGCGGCGCGCGCGAGGCACTAGGCCCGTGTAGCGGCGGCTTGCAATGGCGCCCGGAGATGGCCGGCAGTGGTGGCTTCTAGGCCCAGGGAGGTGAGTCTGCTCCCCATGGCGCTTGCCTTGCACATGTTCGATGAAATGCCAATGACAACTATTTGGGGGTAACATTACCCCATCCTGAGTTCAAGGTCACCACATTCAACTATCTAGGTACAACAAACACAATCTCAACCGAGCTCGGCTCAATTGGGCCATTTTCACAAACACGGGCACTTGCACCATTTGGACCGGCCTATAGGTGACCAGGCCATGGCCAGCCGGCCAGGCCGGCGAGGTACACCCTCGCAAACGCACCCTTAATTTCTTGGTTGCTTCGTTTCGTAAACGTGTGCTGCATTGCGGCTATATATGCGTTACTACTAGCTCCTGCATGCAGCTTTTTAACGTTTGAGTAGGAGTACGTGTACTGCTCCATCTTCTTCTTCTTCCAGTGTCTAGTCTACCGTAGAATATTATATATTTATATATTATATTAAGAGGGTATTTGGTTGGAAAAGTCCTAAGACTTTTTTTTAAAAAGTCCCTGCCTCGAGGGACTTTTATTAGACTACTAGTTTGAACGAATGTCATAAGAGAGGTATCCGAATTGGCATGTCTTTTGACATTATTTAGACTTCTTTTTGTCTGCGCTATGAGCAGGACAGTTGCATTTCATATATTTCCACGCATTCAACGATCTCAACTACTACTGTCAAGGATAATGTGGAACGCAAGAAAACACAAAGAAATAACGTCCCAATCTGGAAGCGCGGTGCATCTAGACACGGTGGCCCCTGGGACGTTAGTATCCGGCTTATGTAAAATTGGACAACCGGAAAATCAAAATCTGATATAAGAGCATCTCCAACAATTCCCCATCCTAGGTTGCCATTCTTATTTTTCTGGCAAAAACAGAGAAAACCTTCTAACAGTTTTCCATCCTAGGTTGTCATTTATCCCAAATTCAGAAAAAAGCCCTCAGCGCGCGTGTAAATATACACGCTTGTATGTGCGGCGCATCCGTCCATATCAGAAGAGGTGGAAGGGCATAAATATAATTTGTTTATGTCTTATGGTTCCTGATGTAAGTTTTTAAGAGGTGGAAGGGTATAAACATAATTTTGTTTCTCTCTCAGAGTTCCTGATGTAAATTAGATCCGAGTTTGACAAGTGAATTATGCTAAACGGTTGGAGATGTGCTCTTTTTTTTTATTTGACATATCTTTTTTAGAAGTTGGTAAAACTCAAAATTTGCCAAGTAAAATTTGGCAAACTCTTGGAGATGCTCTAATGCCAACGGAATTAAAATGAAATTTTATGATATGGGACACTCCACTTATATAAAATTGGTTGTGGGACACTGACATATTTTTTTCTCTGTTGTGAGACTTTTTTTTTTTGCTGTAGGACACCGCCTAGTGTATCTAGAGGAAAGAAAAGAAAAGTAGAGTACATTATCCCCAAAATCTCACAATTAAAAAAACGAGAAAATAATGTCCCAAAGTCATGTAAGCGCGCGGTGCATCTGGACACGGCGGCCCCTGGGACGTTAGCATCCGGCTGCTTCATCCATTCTGTCGCTGATACGTAGCGATCATTTGACCTCTCGCCATATATATATATATATATATATATATATATATATATATAGTCTGCTAGCGATGCTTCTGGTACCAATAATTGTATACGGAAGCTCGCTCAAGTAGAACTCAGAGAAAATAGAGGACAACAAACTTCTTATCCTCCCTTGTATTTCCTATTTATTAGTTTTTTACTAGCAAAAAAATGCTCGTGCGCTACTACTACGTTACATATCACTAAAAAATTAGACCGCACCTATGTACTATTCATCTTTTTTTTTTTTTTTTGTCTTCCATACCATTCTATCCACTTTTAGTCATAACGCTAACTGTGTCAAACCAAGGTGCAAAAAGTCCAAAATGCCCCTAAGAATTTATTTTCTCCTTTTCTTTCCTTCCTCGCTTATTCTAATCTTGGCCACAGATCTAGAGATTCATCGTCAGTATAAGTGTATTTCTAAAGTATTTCAACATTTATTTTTCTAAAGGAAAAGGGTTGTATATAGTGTGAGCATGACTTCACGATGAAGTCATCAAGCTAGCAAGGCAGAGTTTCCTTGTGCTGCTCCTTCCGGCCACTGCGCCGCGAGCACCATGCCAACAGCCACCGCGTCGAACCCCATGGCCGTGGCGCAAGCTACTGTTGAAAAGCTCCGACGCCGGGTGGCGACGCGGCCAGATGGGTGCCGAGCGCGCGCGGCGCTGGAAGCTCCTACCTTTCCAGTCGCTATCCCTACCACCGCCGGCAGCGTCCAAGCCCAAGAACAGGCCGCTAGACGCCGGCAGGGAGACGGCTCGGCGCTCGCCGTCGGACTTCCATCGCGCGTCGCGGGAGTCCCATCGCGCGAGTCCGCTCCTGTGGCCGAGCGGATGCGGGGAGGAAACGCCGACGCGTGCATTATCCAGACACGTACCGAGAACGGGCTTGGAGAAGGAAGCGACGAAAGAAAACACCGCCCCGATCCGGACTTAACTAATCTCATGTTAAGCGCAGCGGATAGAGGCGGACAAAAATTTCAGGCAGATTGGCAAAATTTTCACGTTTTATTATTAGGTATAGATATAGAATAGAAAAAAATTATTTCCTGTTTTGGGTTTGTAGGGACTTTTTTTAGTTCCGGGACTAAAAAGTAACCAAATAACCTGGACTTGAAGATATATATAGCTAGAGGTGGTTTAATAATAATATAATAAATAAATTGATATATTCGCCGGTGTGATGCGCAGGCCCTGTACCGTCGCACTTGCAGCCACGCATGACTCGACTGGAACGATCGAATTAGCAATTTGGGCGGGGCCGGCCTTTTTCTTCTTCTTTCTGATTATATATATGAATGAAAGGCAATTAAACAAATACTATAAAATAATTGAGTTGTTTTATTTGAAACATCAATAGAAATCTAAAAGAAACGGCGGAGCGCGCGCCCAAACTAAGTAAAAGACTACATTCATTACATTCCAATATTTTCTATATCAAAATCTATATACTACTAATAAAACGAGAAAATTTCCGGTGCTCATCTTTGGTTCACCCTTATAGAAGTCTGTATCCTCCCTAACTCCGAATCATACTCTGGGAAGTAGAACAAAAGACTCGACCAGACTCTGTGGAAACGTCGCAGATCAAAATACGGACACTGGCCGGTCGACATCGGATCTGTACTCAATGTACATATATAATAACTACACGGCAGATAATAGTAGAGCCCCGGCCATAACGGCGGCAGCGACGGTGCACATACGAGACCGACAACGGCAGCGGCACACCCGACCGGAGTTAGCTAGCTAAAGCGCCGACATGACGTCCTATATCTATATTATTGGTCAAAATATATCAAAACACACTAGCAGCTAGAGCGCTTGGCCGATGGGTACAGTGGTGATCTGATTATATATGAATGAAAGGCAATTAAACAAATACTATAAAATAATTGAGTTGTTTTATTTGAAACATCAATAGAAATCTAAAGAAACAACTCAATTATTTGTCCGGCGTCCCCCCCCCACCACGTCCCCGGGCTGCACGTCCGGAATCCCGGCGTTCCTCCCCACCGTGGCCTGCAACGGCATCCCCGCACCTCCTCTGCACCACGGCATGCGCCGGCAGCTTCAGAGCGCCTGCTTTGAGCGGTTGGCCACTAGCCAATCAGGTAAACAAGATCCAAAATTCCCAACTCAATCATGCAAGCGCAAACATGCATGCATGTGCTTCTAATTTTGTCACACATGCAGATCCATCGTATTTGATTTCCCTTCATCAAGGGTCAAAGCATTTATGTGAACCTAATTATGCATATGTACATGGTTGTAGCCCGCAGGATTTTTGACATCAATATACATTTCAGTATATTGAGATTCAGAAGTTGTTACCTTTGCTCTTCAAACATTGGCACAATATGTTCTATCTGCCAAGCAGATTTTCTTCAACATTTGTTAGATGCAGTATTGAAACAATAGCTCTATAGATGATGATTTTCCTATAAGTGGCTACTAAATTCATGTCATTCCTATAGTCTAAAAAATATGTTGTTTCTACTGGACTAACTAATCACTTGCTTTTCATGGAGGCCAGAATACCCATCAAATTTTGATGTACTGCTGGAAAACTATCTCAACTTATATAGAGGTCCACTTCTCAGCCTACTCTGAACATTCATCTTCATTCATCACCAACAGCTCATTAAGCCATTATTCGTTGCAGATATTTCAAGAAATATAATGCAAGGTATAGTCGTGGCTTTGTGAGGGGCGATTGATGCTTTTGAAGGGGAAACAGCTGGAGATCCTTTCTGGGTGTTAAGGTTGATTGGTTATCCAGTAGATATTCCATAAAAGCAGTGCACTGGTACTGGCTGGTAATCAGAAAATGTCAACCATTGATATTTTGTATTTTTTTTCATGACAATCTATATTTACTTGCTCTCACTGCTTTTCTTTTTGTTTTCTATGCATTATATGACAAATCCAGTGGAGCTCATACAGATTATGGTTCACACATCTCTCCAAAGAATTTTTATTGAGAAGAAATTCGATATGTGAAACTGTGGACGATGATAACTTCTGATTAATATAGGCTACTATTATACCGTTAACACAATACTATGGTTTTGTTGCCTACTTGCCTCTTAAGGAAGCTACATGGTTTCTCAATATTTGTTATTATTTCTGAAGTTTGGTGGAGGCTATTCTCAAATTTTGAGACTGTTTTCCCATTTGGTTTAAAATGCAGGATTTCTAACACTGGTTAGCCAGGACGATGACACTGACTCAAAAGTAAGTTGTGGCTCAAGTTCAGATATTTTCCATAATTTATATCTGAAGCTACCATGCCATAATAGATGCCCATTCTTTTTGGAGAATCCAATTACTTTGATCTGAACAGTTAGCATTTTGTATTTATCTCACGCTTCTATCCCAATTGTCATTTTCTATTTTTTTTGAAAATCTAGATCACTGGTGTTGTTGTGTTGTTGTGGCGGATGCCACTGTCGAGAATTGGCGTTGTGCAGACAAGCTGGAACTGAGAGTGTCATCGTGTGTGTATGTATTTGAGGCAGGAGTACCAGGTGATGCTCTCTCACCCATTCTGTAAGGGTGCTTATTTTAAGAAAGATTGATTTGTGGTGGCCTAATAAGGTTCATGGATGGATTATTTAAATCCATTGGAATATGTAAATGGTAATATGAACACAATACACACCTACACATGATTTGTTTTAGTTACAGTTCTATATATTTGGTGTTTATTCAGTTTTCCTCAAAGAATCCTGATCTGAACCTTTAATTGGTTTAAATCTTTTTATTTAGTTTCAATAGCTAGAATTTACTTTTGGGCTTGCAACTATGTACATGTAACTTTTGTTTGTATATATTTTTATAAGAGAAATTGATAGGGGGTCGATTTTCAGCTAAACAATATTATCATTGTGTTGGTGTCCAGCTTCCTGATATCTACCACTGTGCAGGGTATGATATCTACCACTGTGCAGGGTATTCTGGATCCAGCATTCTTGAAGGCTTTTCAACCTCCACGTGCCGGTGCACCAAAGATTGTACAGTTGTGAGAGTGCCCGATGGAAGCCAACGTATCAACGTAGTAGCTGTGCTGGAGATGCTGATGGAAGTTGAGGCCACCATATTTGGCACTAAGGACGCTGAAGTCTATGGCAGGGAGGAGAATGACCTGAAATCTGTTATAAGTTGGTATTATCTTGAATTGAGATAGAGATCGTGTATTACTCTCTTTGCAGGCACTCGGGGGCAGCAGAGAGTAAATTCATGAATTCATGACTGTTAGTACAAATTCAATCATGTTATTGCGCTAGCCTATAGCTGGAGAGGGAGTTGAACGTTTTCACTATTCTCTAAGCACAACACTCTAAATGTGAATATCCCCTGAGTGGATCTATTACTACCTCCGCTTCAAGATTTTCCACTGTTGTTGTTTCTATCGCAAACCATACATATATATTATATTGTTGTAAAAAATACATATATATTATATATATCATATTCCTCCATTACCAATTCTATACAAATACATCTACCGATTTTTATTAGTTACATTCTAACTCATTTATATTTCTCCTTCGTTGCCAGCGGCAACGCATCGGGGAATCCACCTAGTAATATAAATATCATATGAAACGAACTTCATATCTACTTTCATCTAAGCCACACATCACGTGTGTCGTCGTAGGCATAGGCAAAATTTTGTGACCACGGTGCAAAACACGGAACATTATCCTGCTTCACAAATACACAAAAAAAAAAAAAAAACTAGAAAACTTACCGTTTACCCATTGTAACCAATACTTCAAAGAAATTTTCTCTTATATTACACCTGATGATTGCTAACGGTGCAACGCACGGACATTACCCTAGCAAAACATAAATTATAGGGCATTGTCATCATGACATAAATGATAGATTGAATTTTTATAGAAAAAATAATACATAAATAGATATGTATCATTTCTATTGTCATTTCTCATGAACGATCGATAGTCTTTTTTTTTTTCTCTCTCGTTGCAACGCACGGGCATGTTTTGCTAGTTCTAAATAAATCGAACACGGCACGTAATTCTCTCCCCTATGGCCATTCTAAAAGTGAACCCAAAAATGTTATCCGTCACATCGAATCTCTTAATGCATGTATGGAGCATTAAATATAGGTAAACAAAAAAACTAATTACAGAGTTTGACTGTAATATGTGAGAGACAGATCTTTTGAGCCTAGGTAGTCCATGGGACAATAATTACCAAATACAAACATAAAATGCTACAATAGCCAAACCTAAAATATTTCACTTACTAAACACCCCCTATCTCGGAAAGGAACTTAATCCTGATTTTAATAAAGTTAAGGTAATTCTCTCCCCAACGGCGCCCAGCTGCTAGCTGCGTTTTTTTTTTACCGACCGGACCTAGGAAACCGCCGGGGTCGGAACGATAAACGGTCGATTACTGCAGAACCGGGACGGTTCTGGACGGTTTGAAATTTGAATTCAACTGAATTCAAACTGCTTGCCCGCGAACGGTAAAAATCCGTAAACCGGGCGGTTTGGAATTTATACCGCCGGTTTGATCGGTTTACCGAGCGGTTTGAGCAGATTTGAGCGGTTTTTTCAAAATTCAAAATGTAATTTTTTTTATAAAATGCTAAAAAAATTCCTAAAAATACTTCATGATTTGTAGAATCCAATGATGTCAAAATTACTTAAATTTGAGTGTGTTTAGTATGTTTTTCGACCTTCATGATTTAATGGGCCTTAATGGGCGGCTGTGTATATTTTTCTTTTTTCTTTTTTTTTAACTTAGATTTGAAATTTTTTATACCAAACCAACTCCAATTTGACAAATTTTTACACCCTTGGCTTCTATAAATCACGAACTATTTTTACGAGAATTTTTTCAACGATTTTTTTTTTTAAATTTTAAATTTTGAATTTGCCTTCTTTTATACCGGCCGGGCCGGACCGGCCGTATAAACGGTAACCGCGGTTTACCGCGATAAACCGTCCGTAGAAAAAAACGCAGTCGCTAGGGTGCCCGCACATCAGCGGCTCGGTCCACGCCCGGTCGGCGTGCGCTTGCACACCGCAGCGGCTCGGCCCGCGCCATCGGGCGGCGTCGCCGATGGGCTTCTTCGTCGACCTCCGACACCACGTTACTCGTGTGGCCACGCCTGTCGACGTCGATGGTTTCACACTTGTTCAAAGTCGCCGCCGTGGGTGTCGCCACACACCGCCTCACACTCATCGCCCGCTACCGCCGCGTCGCCTTTGCTCGTCGATCTCCGCTTCAACTGTGCGGTGGCGACCACATTGCCGCCAATTAATACCTCCTCATCCCGCTGCCTCGGCAAGAAACACCGGGCGAGGAACTGCAAGCACCGTCATCCGCCTCGGCGCCCTCCGTCGGTCCGGGTGCGCCAACCCCGTCATGGCCTCCATGGTGTCGGCAACAGCCGCGGTGGTCACGGTGCTCTTGGCGCGCCAGATACCACACCTCGAGCAGCAAGCGTCCCCCTATAATCGTCGGACATATTCTCTGTCCGGCCCCTTTGACGTCGTTGGGATCGCGGGTGACCGTCCCACGAGTCGGCGTCGGCGTCGGAGTAGGCTGCCGAGGGAGATCTGTATGAGAATGAGGCCTCCTCTCCCGATCTTCTTGCACCAAGGCTGTGCGAGGGCACCAGGCCTCCTGTGTGGGTCAACTCGATGCTCGATGAGCTCGCCGCCTCCCTCCTCGCAGTACATAGTGCTCCTATCTTGCGCCCGTCTACTCCGGCGGCTGCCTTTCTAGAGGCCCGGGATCCTCGTCGCCGCGGATGGTTGAGCTCGGCCGATGTCGTGCATCCCTCCACCTTCCGCTGATGCAGGCGGACAACCATTCTCTCGCCAAGGATGGTTGAGCTCGACTTCACGGATGCTGAGGTGACGAGTGTGGTTGGTGTGGATCCCTCACCGATGACACGGTACCGGATGCCGGGCGCCGGTGCAGCTCGAGACTTCCGTGCTGCGCGCATGGCGTCCTAGGCATCTGTTGCTGACCTCTTCATGTCCTGTAGGCGTCGCGGCCGGATGCTCCCCTTACTGCAGCGTCCATTGCAGCTTTCATTGATGACATGAGCCTGCCGCTGGAGGAACCGCTAATCCGCACCGCGCCCGTGTGTCGGGTGCCCATAAAAATGGCAACGGGCGCGGATACGGGTGTGCTTTTTGTGCCCACGGATACGGGCGCGGACGACAAAATCTATGCGGTAAGAAAATACCTTGCCCACATCCGCAAACCCGTTAAACCCACACTGACATGTGCTTGGAAAACAAGAGATATGAAAAGACATAATAGACAGATGATGGGGAAAAGACATGTGCTTGGAAAAAAATTATGGGAAGAAAAAACTATATATTAAAAAAATATGTTTGTATGTGAAGTTTTTATGCGATTTTGGCAAGTATAGAAACCACGTCGTAGGTTGTTTTTTAGCGGGCTCATTCGATCATGGTTTGTTGTCACCAAGAATTGGGTGTGCGATGCACGCACGCATGCCGATCGACACTGTACTGTCCATCTCTCCTACCGCGTGTGTGGCTGGACGAAGTTTCGTGGAAGCTACATGCGATGGATGGATCGTTTCGACTGGACTGTTGTGGACGGCGACTGGACTTTTATTTTTGGAAGAATGACGTACGGCGACTGAACTGAAGATCGATAGATTTTCGTGGCCAACGGCAGCAGGCGTACTGTACGTGTGGAGAGAATGGACGGACCAGTGCGGCTGCACTAGTAGTTCTGTACTTGCCTACTTGGTCACCACTCAATCAACAAGATAAGAAGCGCCTCGGCGGATGCAAATGCCTCCGCAATCCGCATTGCAGGCCGGCCTTGCTTGATGCATTGTAGTGCGTATTTATTATTGAGACCTCGCTCACGCGTTAGACGACGCGTTACTGCTTCCTTCATCACTGCATTTGCTAGCCACCTGCGACTGCAATGCAACATATATAAGGGGCGCTTTGCATATCCCTGTAGGTCGTCGTCGTAGCTACCTTGTTCTTGTTCGATCGGCCAGCAGCTAGGCTCGATCGCGCGCGACGAGCGAGAGGACGTACACGAGCGAGAGGGAAAATGGTCGGCGGCGGCGAGAGTGGTGGTCCGGATCCGGCGGCGGCGGCGACGTCGTCCGCCCCGTTGCTGAGGAGCAGGCAGTCGCAGTACTACGAGGGTTGCCCCGGGTGCCGGCTGGACGAGGCGAACAAAACCAACGCCGGCGTCCCCTACCTCAACTTCTTCTACATCTGGGTCGTCTGCCTCGCCGCCGGTACGTATGCCGCACGAGTAGATGATCGAGCGGCGTGAGCCCTCCCTCCCTGATCTCAGTTAATTTCTTGGTTGCTTCGTTTTGTAAACGCGTGCTGCACTGCGGCTATGCGTTCAGTACTGTATGCGTTACTAGTAGCTCTTGCTCTGCATGCAGTCTTTTTTAACGTGTTTTGCGTAGGTGTACACGTATAGTACTACCCGTATATATACTCCATCTTCTTCTACCGTAGACAGAATCTAGTCTACTGTATAATACTATACTATATATTATATTAATTATCCTAGGACTTTTTTTTTTTTTTGCGAAAGGGGAAGGGGTTTCCATTAATTAAGAAGAAGAAGTACAACCCTTTTACATAAAAGCCCTGGAAACAAAAGAAAAACGCACGCAAGGACACTGAGGACCAAAGTGCCAAATCCATCAGCTTCCAGGAGCTTCGCCAGACTTCACGCCGCCGCATCGGGGCGCCCATGCCGCTGACCACGGCGATGCTCGCCGGAGAAGATGAGGATGCACGCATTGAAGGCGCCGCGAAAAGCCGCTGACCCGCCACACCACCGAGCCACATCTCTATCGTTGAACGAGTAGCGGCAGCTTCCCACGAATGCCGACGCGAAAAACATCCGCCACCGCCAGCACCATGGCCAACAGCCGGAAAAGGAGTCCAACAGAGCGGGAAGATCGGGCTACACCGTCGAGGGATCGATGGCAAGCAAAAGAACTCACCACCTCCGGCGACCGATGAGCCGTTGTCGGGCGGAGAGAAGCTCCACAGCTTCACCGTTGACGTCAGAGACGAACGTCACCGGGGCGAGGAAGAAGCGGAGAGAGATTATTCGATGCGCCGTCACTGCCACCGCCTCACCAACGACGCCGGAAACAGACACGCCTCCGAGGAATAACATCCCGATGGCAAACCCTAGCTCCACTGCAAAGAGCGACGGCGAGCATGACCTAGGTATAGATAGGCAAACTACTAACCTATATACAACCGCACGCCGATTCCGTGGACCACCTCCATCTACAGCGCCCGAACCGGCCGCCGGAGAGGGGAAGGGTCCGCGGAATCGCCGCCGACACTCGAGACGCCTCCTTTTTACGCCCTGGTGAACTGTAGCAAGGGGAAAGGAAGGGCGGTAAGCTCAATGGGCACGTTTTAATTATCCTAGGACTTGAAGATATATATAGCTAGAGAGGGTTTAATAATAATTATATAATAAATATACTTTATATATTGGCCGGTGTGATGCAGGCCTCGCACTTGCAGCCATGCATGACTCGACTGGAACGATGATCGAGTTAGCAATTTGGGCGGGGCCGGCCTTCTTTTTTGTCCTCTTCTTCTTTCTGATTATATATGAAAGGCAAATTAAACAAATACTATGTAATAATAATTGAGCTGTTTCATTTTATTTTGAAACATTAATAGAAATCTGAAGAAACGGCAGCTACTTGCGGAGCCCCAAACTGAGAAAAGACTACATTCATTACAACGGACGACGGGATGGTGATGTGTCATTCCAATATTTTCTTTATCAAAATTCTAAATAAATCGAACACGTCACGTAATTAATTCTCTCCCCTATCTCAAAAAGGAACTTAATTATGATTTTAATTAAGTCAAGGCACCTTGATTGAATTTAACTAAATTTATCAAAACAGATACTAAAACATATATTATACGAAATGTATATTAGATTTTGTTTGAAAGAATATATTCATATTATATCCATTTGTATGAATATTGATAATATTTTTAAGTAAACTTAGTCAACTCAAGATAATTTGAAATTTGACTAAACTTAGAACTGTATTCCTTTTCCAGGAACTCACGATTATACCGCTACACTTAAAATATTTTAACTTAGATCACTACTATAAGACCATCAAACATTGTTGGTTAGGAAACTTCGTCGCTACTGGTTTGGTTTGGAAACCTCCATTATCGTCGGCTTTCGAATTTGGTGGCAATTGGAATTGGTAGGATTGGCTGCCGTTGTCCGGTTGAATAAGAATAACCATCAGACACCGTCGGTTAGAAACCACCATCATTGCTGGTTTTTAAGCATCCTGTGCAACCCAGCCTTAGTGTGCAACCTATGCAACCTCCAATTAAGGCCACAGGATCTAGATCCAACATCTGGGATTTTTTTCACTTAAACCCCTCCACTTGTGGGGTTTAAATCTAACCCGTGTGTATTCAGGTGAGAGGGTTTAAGTGAAAAAAACCCTAGACGTTGGATCCGGATCGTGGGCCTTAATTGACATAGGTTGCACACGGGCTGGATTGCACGAGATATGTTGCCTTCGAAGAGACACTAGTAAACCACCATTGGGAGCGGTGCCCCTTTCAAAGCATGTCGTGCGAGGAACCACAACTTTGCTAGAGTGGGGAAGATCCGTAGGAGGGACAAAGGAGGCGCATGGTAGCGTCGTGGGAGAGAGCGGCAGATGAGAGACGCAATCGGGCAGGTTGAAGATGGAAAACCGCGGTTGGAGGTGAAAATTGTCATAGATACAAAACAAGGGCTTAAAGTAGGGTCTAGGAAGGGAGTGGGATGATGATTTGAGGGGCCTATCAAATATGTGGCCCTGAGGCTCTGTTAGACATTTTTAGCTTAGGTTCTTAAATTTGATTTTGAGGGCTCAAGTAGAGATTCTACTAGAGTTGCTTTTAGCACTACTGATGGAAAACTTGACCCAGTATCCTAGTAATGTTATTATCACTGCCGGTGCACTTTGAACCCATAGTAAAACTTATCCATCATTGCTGGTAGTAGTCATGACCCGATAGTGATAGTCATTAGCTCATGCATGTTTTTAGTAGGGAATGTAGTAAGACCTGTCTGAGTCGGAGTTTTATGTTCTTGTTTTCAAGTATGTTTTTGTTTTCAAGACTCACAAGCGTTGGGAACAACAACGTAAATACATACGTTTCATCCCCACCACAAAGCTTATTTCATCCATTAAATCCGTTTCATCTCTCTTCATTTAAACTATGTAATGTCAGCTTATTGAATACATATAAAATTCTTAGGAAACTCTTAGGGCATGTACAACCTGCAGACGGATCTATCTCTACGGGCTTTGAATCTACTGTATAAACATATGTATAAAAACAAGTCATACAACCCACAGACGAGACAGTGTCTCTAAACTATTTAATGCACGCAACACACTGGATTGGTGGTGAAGGCGCTTCAAATCGACAACTCCTGTACAACGCAAGACGAAGTCGTCTCTAAACATCGGAGCACGAGCCTAGGTTGTCCTTTTATGGAGAGACAAGGCTGCTTTGTTTTCGTCAAAAAAAAAGGCTGCTTTGTCTAAGAGGGTTTTGTGAAAAAAAAAATAACTTAGAGAGGGGGCGAAAAGACCTGTTTGGACATGCCCTTATTGAAACTGGTCTAACAAATACACGTTGAATGCAGAGGAGAGAGAAATCAGTGTGCCCAATGCATCGGACATTCTGGTATACTTGCAGTGATGAAGCCGTTTCAAACGCGACAGACTCGGCTCTGACGGAGTCAGCCAACCCCTTGTTCCCGCCACACCTAAATTTAGCCAAACAAACGACCAAAACCCGAAAACTGAGGAAGAAAAAAGCTCCAGAGGTCAGAATTCCTACTGACGCATCACACCTCCGATTTGAGACCAGCAGCTGTCGTCGTTTGCCAGCATGCGGATCCGGACAGGGACAGCCACACGACGCGCGTCGTCCTCACCAAGTCGCTATCCAGTTCCTGACGACGATCGTCAGGTGCTCCTACCATGGCCAGAGGCGTCGGCGAGGCGTCGCTGCTCTTCGGCAGCGGCGGGAAGGCGGCCGTATGGCGCGAGCGCTGCCCTGGGTGCAGGCAGCAGAGGAAGGTGCAGGCCATTGACGGGATCCCATACGTGGACTTCCTCTACATTTGGATCGCCTGCCTCTGTGCCTGTATGAAAATAGACAAATAGTATTCCATCTGTGTTCTTGTGAATGATCACCACAATACAGTGGACATTTTTCGCTGATCTGAATGTTGGATAAATTAAAACATTCTGTTGTTTCGGAAGAAACTGCTTATGCTCTATAGCAAGACAACGATGAGTGATTTTAGCAATAGGCAAAAGTAATTCCTGCTATCAATAAGCAGTAAGCGCGTATCAGTAAGCTAAGTGTGCTGGTGCGGCTTATATATTCATAGTATATAGGACACTATATGCTGGTGTTGTTTCATCAGGGTCGTGTTCTAGTAATCAATTTTAGTTGATATTCATTTTGTATTTTTGTGTACTTGTTCTCATCTATCTCATCAGTAGCGAAAGCTAGTAAGTCCACCTATGATTGACTGGCTAAACTTATAGTGATGTAATAGTGCAAAATATTCATTTTAAACACTATGGCATGCACGTGTTACTTTCATCGTGTGTTTTTGATTCAGTGACTTTGTATGTCCAAAGTATATATGTCTATTTTCTTGTCAGTTTGTTTTTACTAATAGCTCACTTTTTTTTTTCCAGCTCTGCCGATCCAGTCATTGTTCCCGTATCTATACTTCATGGTAGGCATGTTTTAGATCCCAATCTTTACCTTTACTAACACGTAGAATACTTGTTCTGTTTCATAATTTGTTTAAGAAAAGTACAATGGCTAAATATCAAATATTCACCATTACTGCAATCAAACAGATCAGGGACTTGAAAGTGGCAAAAGAAGAGCAAGACATTGGATTTTATGCTGGTTTTGTTGGTGAGCAGCGTCTCCTTTCACGATTGGGATTTCAAGGCTCTGTTTCATACTCTTCAAATAAAGTCACATGTGCATTTTTATCAATAGTCTAGTACATCAGTGCCGTTTACTGTCTCAGTGTCTGTATTGAATTTCTCTGTTAGGGGCTACCTATTTCCTTGGAAGAACCATCAGTGCCGTGCCATGGGGCATGTTTGCTGACAAGTATGGAAGGAAGCCATGCATTGTGATCAGCATCCTCTCAGTGTACGGATCATGAAGTCAAATTGTGAGATCAACCGTAGCATTCAATTTAACAAGACCCTAGTAACTACTGTTTTGGTTACCTTTTTCAGGATTGTGTTCAACACACTGTTTGGACTTAGCACAACTTACTGGATGGCAATTGTAACTAGGGGATTACTTGGGTTGCTATGTGGTATACTAGGACCCATCAAGGTAACTAACTACATGGATTGCTAGACCGATATTAGTAAATATGATATGTCTTAATTAGGTTCTCATGGTTGCATCTACATTTTCTAGGCTTATGCTTCAGAGGTCTGCAGGAAAGAGCATCAAGCTCTGGGAATATCACTTGTAGGAGCATTCCTTTTGTAACCTTTTTTCAACTTTTTAAATAATTCTTATTTTTTGTATTTATTGTTTACTTGTAACTAACTTGTGTCTGATATTATGTCAGGTTACATCTTCACGAGCGATAGCTCTTGTTATTGGGCCAGCTATTGGAGGCTTTCTTGCACAGGTGAAGTTTGATTATGGAATTTTGATAGAAATAAAAGTTAAATTTTAAATGCTAATGAGTGCCTTAATCATGTCTCTCTTAATCACAATTGACCTCTTATGTGTACAGAAGAGGATAATAATTAACAACAATATATAAAATGAAGTCAAGAGTATCATCCGACAATATATTGTAAAAATATAGCCCATATATATGTAACACATTTGGTGTAAATATACTCCCTCTATCGTGAAATGTAATTGGTATCAAAAGAGATTTAGGCAAAATAACTCACGCTAAATCGCACACATACCTACCATTAATGTTCATTGTAACAACCTACAACCCAACCACTATGCTCAAAATACAGTAATCTAATACATAATATGATTAAGTGAAGGTTACATGTGTCATTTCCTTTACTTAGTAATAATATATCCTAGAGGTCCTAGGATATACTTTTGTATTTTAGGATGGTGGGAGTATTCTTTGGTTAATTTCACATTTTTACTAGGTTCTTAATAACTGTGATTATAGTCTTTAAGAGCAACTCAAAGAGACTCTCTAAATCCTTCCGACGTGCTAGGAATAGAGTTTTTAGTGAAAAACTACTCTCCAACAGCTCTTCTAAAAGATTATCTAAATAAAGCCATCTTCTATTCGGATTTCTCGTTGGCGAAACTAGAAGACGAGAATGACTCTCTAGAGTGAACACGACATATAGAAAAGCTGTTGGAAAGTGAAATAATATAGAAAGCGATGCAAGTGAACTGTCCAAATAATGATTTAGAGAGTGAGATTTAGAAAGTCTCTTGGAGATGCTCTAATGAGGGGTAACTATTTGCATCTTATTATTCTCAAATGAAGAAACAATTGCAAAGATACACATGGCTAACATTGTCTATGCTCTATCATGTTTTAGCCTGCACAAAAGTACCCAAATCTTTTCTCCGAAGAGTCCATATTTGGGAGGTAAATTATTTCTCTTACCATTTCTATCATATAATAACTATTTCATTGTTTTTGGATTATTATAAACCATCAAAATGTTTCATCTATTTTTAGGTTTCCATACTTCCTCCCTTGCTTCGTAATATCATTACTAGCAGCTGGATCATGTATTGCATGCATTTGGCTTCCGGTATGCCACATCATCTTCCCTATTATTTTCAATCTTGAATCCAAATAGTTAGATCCTCTCAAGGAAAAAAAAAAACAAATGAAACATGTTTGGATTTATATTCCTCCATTCAATACATCGTTTTTTGGCAGTTAGATAAATAATCATTTTTAAGCTCTCTTAAGATATTGAGAAATTTCCTTGAATTTTATCCCATTTTCTTAGGAAACGCTACACTTTCATGATGATGCCAAAGTAGAAGCTATTGAAGAACTTGAGGCACAAGTTGGTGGCTCCGAATCTACAAAAAATCTGCTAAAGAACTGGCAATTGATGTCAGCAATAATTCTCTACTGTGTCTTTTCTCTGCATGACACAGCTTACCTCGAGGTAATCTCTATCATATATTTCGTTCTCAACCTCAAGATATCTTCAAAGTAACTTCTTCAGTAGAACATCAATAAATATGATGTTTTCACTCTATCCATTGAAGTAACTACTTATAAGATGTATATGCTAATGCTAATATTGTTTGTAAAAACAATTTCTAGATATTTTCACTCTGGGCTGTGAGCAGTAGAAAATTTCGCGGCCTTAGTTTGACATCCCAGGATGTTGGTACTGTGCTAGCCTTCTCAGGTATGTGGTCTTTTTTCAAGTTTTAAGCTAATAAATATTTAACAGGAGAAGCAAAATACCTTGTGAAAGGAGTAAAATTAGCACATAACCACTTCTAGCAAATAGTGAATGCTTTTGAGTATTATTTAACTATGGGTATATAAATCATCCAATGCATTTAAAATCTTTCCATCCCTGTGATGTTAGCTTTGGGTGTTGAATTATTATAGTTCCAGTGATATGGCTGCACATGTAACAATGCTACAAAGTTATTGCTATTGAGATTATTTATATGCCAACAATTCATTTGATCTTGGTAGGTTTTGGTGTACTCGTATACCAACTTGCTATTTATCCTTTCCTTGCAAAGTATTTTGGACCAATCAAGACATTTCGGCCTGCGGCGGTACGTGAGAAATACATCTTTGATGGTTTCCTTTTGTAAACTTGTAAAGAATGAAGAATCTCAATAAAATATATAGTATGGAGGAGAGACAAATATTCAACTGATTTGTATCCTATCAAATCAAAATTGCAAGATATAGATCTATATATTAGGAAGGGGAGAATATTTATTAATTATTTTCATGGAAACTGTAGGGGTTCCCCAGTTATCCTTTTTTCTAAAAGGGATGTATGAAAGCAGATATTTGTCTTTTTTTGTCGGATAACTTCTTTAAATATTTTAGTGCTGAAATTCAATTGCATGTTTGGTTTACAGATCCTGTCGATCATTCTCCTCACTACGTATCCCTTCATGGCCAATCTATATGGCCTGGAGCTCAAAATACTTATCACCATGGCATCAGTTTTGAAGAACATGTTTGCTGTGAGTCAAGTCTTTTATCACCATCGATAACTAGCGTAGAAAAAGGCATTATATTCTGATGTACATAAGCATTTCCAAATTCTAATTTGTTGAATCTTCTGAAATGTAAAACTATCATCATTCAAAAGTAAATTCTATTACGAAACAAATGCTAATGTATTATTTAAATGAACAGGCTACTATTACTATTGCGTGCAACATTCTACAGAACACTGCAGTGGTACTACATATCATCATCATGTTTGGCAAGTTCATTAGTTTCAATAGCGTTATCATTTTTCTAGCTTACTACGTGTCTGATAACATGTACATGCAGACACAAGAGCAGAGAGGTGTTGCTAATGGCATCTCTGTTACTCTGATGTCCATGTTCAAAGCTGTAGCTCCAGCAGCAGCCGGAATTTTGTAAATATTCTTATTTTTATCTTTTATATATATATGGTTGGAAAGTTACTATTTTTCTCTATAACATTAAGATAATGGATTAGATTTTGTTAATTTGTCTCTTGGCCTTTTATAGGTTCTCATGGGCTCAGAAACACATAAGCGGAATGTTCTTACCAGGTAAACAGCTCATACATGGCTCCCCCAATTGTGCCATTTTTTCCCCTTTACTTAAGATTTGACGAAGCTAAATATAATAACTAAGTACACGCATTTGTTCCATTTACAAAAAATGCAGGAGATCAGATCTTGTTCCTAATGCTAAACATGGTGTCGGTGATTGGTCTGGTGCTGACGTTCAAGCCATTTTTCTCCCTACCAAATTCAATGAGGCATTCATAAACCTGTGTATATGAAGTTTGTCACTGCATTCTATGGGCACTGTCTTATTACAGTTAGGTTTTGAACTGCAAGAGTTCTTGTACTGTATTGTATTGTTCCATACTTCTTGTCTTACGATGAATTAAGTAATCATATATAAAGGGTTATCGGAGTTTTTGCATAGACGCCGAAAGGACCAGATGTTTTGTAGATTTCATAAATTTTGCCCTGACCCTGACTGTCCCTCAAAAAAAAAACTATGAACTAAAAAGAGACACGATGGCTTTGCTGATGATGGTTGTGTAGCCCATATTCCAAGAGATTGTAATCAAGTAGCTCATGCTCTACTAGTACTAGGGAATAGCTGCCCTTTTGATTCAGACTTTGTAAGGCCATCCACAGTGGTGCATCGACTCATCAAAAAGGTAGAGTCGACTCTAGAACAAAGCAGCAAAGGCCCCCACGTAAAAAATATCGAACCAATTCAGTCTTATATTAGCTAATAATAAGTTGGTCATCAAGCTCTGTAACTTGAAGTGTGTTACGTACTCAAGTCATGTTGCATGATCTTAGATCCATTTGCCGGATTAGATTATTCAAAATTCAAATTAAACTAGCTGCTGCAGAACGGGCGTGCTTATTGAGACTCGAGAGTTAGCCCAACCGCAACTCCATCGTAATTTTTTTTTGGATGCCACGTCCTTTTATCTCGTAGACTTGAGACTCGTAGGTCCATATATATAGCATATTTTTTCAGTAGACAGTAGCACAGCAATGTGTTGAGATCGCAGGCGAGGAACGACGAAGAGAACACGATCAAACACACACAGAGGACACAAGAATTTTAACGTGGAAAACCCTCCCAATGTGGGAGAGAAAAAACCACGGGCGCCAGCCAGCAAACTCTTCACTATTCTCAAGTGTCTGGTTTACAACGCCATGCGGCGGATTACAAGATAAATAATCTTCCGTGAAATTATTCTTAGCTGAGCTAGCATGCAGACCACCAAAATTGCTCCTTGGTTGTGCGCAAGTAGTGTGTATGAAGACCACGCATGGCGCACCGTCCAGATCAATGGTTGCATGCAACATCATCTCTCTCTGCCAACCATAGCCATGTGCTACTAATAGAAATTGAATTTGGAACATATTCAACACAATGTTGGTCTCTGCATCTTGCTGCCTTCCTGACAAACAGTATATGTAGCTCACCAATGTTGGTCTCTCATCTTGGGATATCAGTCGTTAATAATTTCTGTTTACCTGAGTACTCCCACCTCAGAGTCCAGCGTCTAGAGAGAGAAGGCATCAAAGATCCCAACTCCTTGGTACTTTGACTGGACATTAGAGCAATCCTAGGCACGGCACATTATTTTATAAACTTTGTCTGTTGGATGTAGACTTAATTATGTTGCCATCCGAATCAATTGAAAATGAAGTCCGAAATGCTTGTTGAGTTTGTTCATGTATTCCTTACTGACCATTCTTCATATCTAGGTTTTGGTTATTTATTACAATTGTCGTCGGGACAAGCACCTCATTCTTTGTGAGTTGTAAATTACGTACATACACGCATTTAGTTTTTCTTCTTCTTATATGACATGATATGCTTGTTTCTTTTCTGTTTGCTGAGGGTTGAATAAATTCACAAGAAATTTCACAGTTTCTCTTTTCTTGTACTAGTTTTAAACTGAACTTTGGCAACCACATCTTTCAATCTGAATCATTACCTCTAAATTTTGTAGTGACTTTTGTTCCTTTAATTTCTTTGGGTTGTAGTGGTTTTAGAGCCACAAAGTCTGATTGAAAGATGTGGTTGCCAAAGTTAAGTTTAAAACTAGTACAAGAAAAGAGAAACTAAACATACCCATGACACTTGAGAATCCAAAAGTAACACAAATCAAATAAAGATGCAAGGAAGAACGGGCAGCACACATATACTACATAGCTAACTTGCTTATTATTCCACTATAACCATTCTCATTTTGATCACAATACAGACTGCATGCAATGCTCGATTCGAGGGCAGAGGGAAACTAATGCCGGCTACTTGGGATCGCAACAAGGGCATGCCGCCCTGCAAGCACTCTGCGTAAGGTAGCAAGGCCCCGGCGGCACCAGGCAACAATAGCAATCATGTGTACGTGGCTTCTCATCACAGTAAACTCTTTTGCAAAATATCACCTTCACCTTGCTCTCATCTAGTGTCGTTGTAGCATTACTCCTCCTTACCCTTGCAGTTTTGACATCGAGCAGGTTAGGACGACCCGCTGTATCAAAAAAAACTTATTCATCAGCACATACGTATTGTATATACACATAGAGAAAGACGTACATTTAAGTAAGGATAAAAATAATTGAGACATGCATGGTCACATGTAGCTTACATAGTACTGTCATCGACGATGCAGCGAGGAACAAGATGATGATCATCATACATCCCAAACCTCTGCAGCGGCGATTCATATTGGGATCGTCGTGAATGGTACACGAATCAGGCTGCAACAAGTGGAGCACGTACTAATTTTGGTGGCCACACACAGAAACGGCTTGGGTGGGTGGGTTTATATAGACTTCGTCACGGGATGTAGTGTGCATGAGAAAAATGTCGCCTGCATGTAATCATGATTTCCTTGATTGCTGCGCGCGTGATTTGCAATTTCTCTAGGTTTTCTTTCCTTTTTTCACTGCATGGGATTTCAAAAACGGGGGGGGGGTTCCTTGTGTTGTGTTGACAAGTTAATTTATTTTAGGAAACGTTGAGCATGCATGTACACAGTAAGAAAGATCCACCGTGATAGGAACCCAGTGCCCTAACGGTTAAAATTACAATCACAGATATATATACGCATAATACCCCCACAGTAAAAAAAATACATTTAACAAATAATCTTTGCGAATAAATTGCCTAGAAAATAAGAAAAACGAAAGTACCCGGAAGTATGCCATAGTAGCTCCCCAAGCATGCATGCACCCAAAGTTCCCACAATAAATTGCCTAGACAGGGGATGGACATGCGACCACTCAATCGCTGACCCCTATGGCGCTTGATGCCTTGCTGCGGAGCGTCAAGCGCGAACTCCAGGCATGGGCGGCTCAGCGAATTGGCAATGTGAAGGAGTTGTTGCTGATGGCACGGGAGCTGGTTCTCAAGTTAGATGAAGCCTCCGACCGGAGAGGTCTTGATGACGAGGAGTTCGAGCTGCGCAAGTGGCTAAAGATGAAATGCCTCGGGCTAGCTTTGTTCGAAAGACCATTGCGCCGACAAAGATCGATGATCAGATACCTCGCCGATGGGGATGCCAACACCAAGTACTTCCACCTACTGGGTAGGGGAAGGAAACCCAAGAATACCATCCTGCGCCTGCAGGATGAGAGCGGAGTCTTCCGATCGGGGCACGAGGACATGGTGGAGGTGATTTACAGACACTTCAGGAGTGTCTTTGGACAACCGGGCCCAAGCGCCTTCATCATGGACTTTGCTGCGATTGGCATCTCGCCGGCAGACCTATCCGCGCTCGACCTCCCATTCTCTGAGGACGAAGTGGTGGCGGCAGTGCGTGACCTACCAGCTGATAGGGCACCCGGCCCCGATGGCTTCACAGGCGCTTTCTACAAGGCGAGCTGGGAGATCATCAAGCTAGATGTGCTCGCCACAGTGAACTCCTTCTTCTTCGGGGATAACCACGGCTTCGGGCGACTCAACAACGGCCTCATCGTGCTATTGCCTAATAAGTCGGATGCCACCACGCCATCACAATTTCGGCCGATCACAATGATCCACAGCTTTTGGAAGCTTGTCTCCAAACTTATGGCCATGAGGCTGGCACCAAGGCTGGGCGACCTCATCTCGCCAAATCAGAATGCCTTCATCAGGGGTCGAACAATACATGACAACTTCAAGTTCGTGCAGAGGGCAGCGGTCTATCTGCGCAACAAGAAGACTCCAATGGTGCTTCTCAAGCTAGACATCTCAAAGGCCTTCGACACGGTCTCCTGGCCATTCCTGCTCCAGGCGCTGCAGGCATTTGGCTTTGGCGACAATTGGCGACGTTGGGTAGCCACCCTGTTGTCCTCGACATCATCGTGCATCTTACTGAATGGACGACCAGGGAAGGCAATACAACATATGAGGGGAGTGCGCCAAGGGGACTCCTTATCACCCATGTTATTCATCATCGTCATGGAGGTCTTTGCTCGGCTTACGGCGGCAGCCGAGACCAATGACCTGTTGCAAGCCATGGCGACGCCGGCCATCAGATACCGTTGTAGCATCTACGCCGGCGACGTCATCTTCTTTCTTCATCCAGACCCGGCAGAGGCTAGAGTGGTCAAGGCGATTCTCACAATCTTCGCACAAGCATCCGGCCTCAACACCAACCTCAAAAAATGCTCCATCACGCCAATCTACACGGCGGACGAAAACTTGCTCGACATCCAGCGGATCATGGGGTGCCAGCTCTCTGAGTTCCCCATCACGTACCTCGGCTTGCCCTTAAGCACCAAGAAGATTCCCAAGGCCAGGATCCAGTCCACGGTGGATGCGGTCGCTAGGAGGCTTCCGGCATGTCACGGCCCACTCATGGCGAGAAGCGGCCGACTTGTTTGGATCAAGTCCGTCCTCTGTGCAGTTCCCATCTACACCATGCTGGCTGACGGTCTACCTCCATGGGCTATCGAGGAGATTGACAGCATCTGCCGGCGATTCTTCTGGGCCGGTAAAGAAGGCTCCGTCCGGGGGAAATGCATGGTTGCTTGGCCGACGGTATGCCGCCCCACTGGACTTGGTGGCCTTGGCGTCCCGGACCTGCGTCTGGCCACGACCGCCTTGCGAACCCGGTGGGTATGGCTGCAGCAAACTGATGAGAACCGGGTCTGGGCAGAGCTGCCGCTGAAGGTTTCCAAGGAGGTCCAAGCTTTCTTCACCATGTCCACCTTCACGGAACTGGGGAACGGTCGTTCCACCAAGTTTTGGACAGGACGATGGTTGCAAGGGCGGGCGGTCAAAGACATCGCGCCGACGTTGTTGGACTACGTCAGCCAAAGATGCATCTCCAGCACCACCGTGGCCGACAGCCTGCACGACCATGCGTGGATACGTCAGATCACGGGAGGGATAACCGTGCCAGTCACTGTAGAATACTTCGCCCTTTGGAACCTCGTCAGTCAAGTGCAGCTGTCAGATGACGAGGATCGTCTCATCTGGAGATGGATGCCATCTGGAGTATACTCCTCCTCATCAGCCTACAGGGCACTTCAGATGACATCCCACCCGATCCCGGGCTGCACTAGGATTTGGAAGACCTGGGCTCCGCTGCGAGTAAAGATTTTCCTATGGCTAGCAGTACGAGGGCGCCATTGGACAGCGGATAGGAGGCGGCGACATGGGCTAGAGACACACGACGACTGCTTCCTCTGCGACCAGGAGCCGGAAACGATCGACCACATCATCGCTTCTTGCTCATTCTCCAGGCAGGTGTGGTGGACCATCCTAGCGGTGTTTGGCGTTGACTCATCTAGGGTGGGACACGCGACGCTGCTTGATTGGTGGGGCAAATGGAGAACGAGATGGTACGGCGACAAGCGGAAGGGCGCCGACACTCTTTTCGCCCTTGTAGCCTGGGAGCTTTGGAAAGAGCGGAATGCAAGGTGCTTCCGCAACGAAACCTCCTCCACCACCCAGCTTCTAGCTACCATCAAGCACACCGCCGATCTGTGGATTGAGGCCGGGGCGCGCAAACTTAGTTGTCTAATTCGCGAGTAATCCGCTACGGTTTAGTTGGGGAAGCAGCGTTTATTGTATATTTTTTCCTCCCCAAACTTTGATCCGTTTGTTGTAAAAATCTCTTCTTAATATAAAAGATACACAAATCTTTTGCGTATTCGAGAAAAATAAATTGCGTAGAGCTAATGTGGAGGTCTGCCAAACACACCCTTAGTGCCGCCGGTAAAAGAGTCGTAAGTTCGAAACGTACGTGCAGTCAACGTCAGCCACTCTCCTTGGTGGTTGTTAGGCTGAAAAACCAACGCTACGACATGGGTCTTAATAATTCTTCTGTCTGTGCAGGGAGCCCTGACCAAGAGTTGGCCGGCCAAATTTGGTGGCAGCGCTAGAGAATTCATCGCGGCATCGCCAGGACAGCTATAGAAAATGAATATATGATGTTTGCACTTAGGTGGATATACGGGAGCCAAATGTTCGCTGACATTCAGACATCTTGCTTGTCTGTAGTCAATGTGGAGTACGTGAAGCTAAGCAGGTTCGCGCTCGCCCTTCTGGTTTCTGCATAGATTGGCAGCAGAATTCGTGCCTTGTCGTCTTTACTGGACTGAAAGCTACGGTCGCTGCCATGAACATGGCGCGTGTTGCTGCGGTTCAGTGGAAGTATGAAAGAATGAGTTGGACATGATCTTTCGGTGTTGAACTAACGTTTTCATGCAAATCGGCAGAATCTGTGCTTTGTCCTGTTGTTGGAGCGCAGGGCTTCTGGCGTTGCTGCCATTGTGTGGATGCAACCAAGTTCGAGTCGCTGTACCTCATATTTTGCGGGAAGTCGGCCTCGTATTGCACCACTACTTTCTCTCCCAGCAGAGGCCTAGGTCCCGCGTCGCCAGAGGCCCAGACCAGCCCAGCCTAGCAGTCCAGCAGATGATGGTCTGCAGGAGGCAATAGCGTACAGCAAAGCACAGGAGGAGTCGAACGCCGGCCGCCGGCGCCGCACACCGCTTGCCGCTTCAGGAGACCGCACAGTGACAGTGACGGGACTGGCTACTGGCAAACTACTACAGTCCCGAGATCGGCGTTCGTTCCGTTCCATTTCGTTCGGCCGCTAATGTGCCCCCGCTCATCACAGCCTCCCTCGCTCCCTGCACCGCCGGTCTCCGATCCGTCGCCTACAGTGCCACCGTCCGCCCTACACTCAAGCGTCATTGTCTTATTTACTAAGGTACTAATTACAGTAGTTTTTTTACTCTTCTTTTAGTTTCTCTACTGTATGTGGTATATGACCTTGTATTTTATACTTGTATGAGCTACTCCCTCGCCGTCCAAAATAGAGGACGCTATGAAATACTTTTAGGTAGCGTTTAGATGTAGATATTGGAGCCCAGATAATGTAATCGGAATTTTTTTTCTTTTAGTTTTTTTCCACGTGATCGGGCCATTCAATTTCCTCAAAAGTGATGGGAAGAGGGTGCTCGCCCCCCGGGGAAGAGAGGGCACTCGCCCACGCGGAAGAGGCAGTCAAGTCTGATTCCACTTAATACAGAAGGGTCGGCCTACTTCTAGTTATAGCTCAATACCAATGAATTGAGTATTCAATGCCAAGTCTCAATTCCATGATCTGTAAGGAGTTAGAAGATTACAAATTCATTACAAGCGCGAGATGCGCTGCTCGCAACAGAGGTGCGACGAATGATATTACGACCAAAAGAGAGGGTTTAGGATCCTTCCCCCTGCCATCAACCAAGTGAAACACTAAACCTTGATCTCAGCAAAAACTGCCTGAACCGGCCTCCTGGACTCTCTAAAAATTATAGCGTTTGTTTGCTTCCAAACGCACCATAGAGTATTTATGGAAATCGTATGAGCCATTTTTGTGCCTTTGCTAGTCATACTGTGGAACCAGTCTTCCATAAAATGCTCACTCGTCCATTGAGCCGGGTGCAAGTTCCGACACCCACTATGGGTGGTATAGATGTACATCGGGCGGGCCGGCACGGTGCGGGCCCACGCCGGGCCACGGCCAGCCGGGCCGCGCCACCGCCGTGCTACGGGCCGAGGCTGCGCCCATGGCCCGTCCGTGGCCATTTTACCGGGCCGCTGGGCCACCGGGCCGTGCGGCCACCGCGCCGGCCCTAACGCCGCTCTCCCCTGCTCGCCGCGCCGTCGCGCCGCTGCCTCGCGCCACGCCCTGCTCGCGCTGCTGCCCGCCGCCTCCCCGCCCGGCCGCTCCTCGCCGCCTCGCCGCTGCGCCGGCCGCCGCGCGCCACGCCATCGAGCTGGCCGCGCCGACGTAGAGGACCTGGACTCCGCCGAGGTAGATCCGCCGCCGGGCGTGCTCGCCCGGACTCCATCGCCGAGGTGCGTCGCGCGCCCCTGACCTCCGCCAGCGTCGAGGTGCGTCGAGCGCCCGGCCTCACGCCGCCGGTGCCGCTGCTGCTCATGGTCGTGGGACGGACGACGGAAGGAGCGGTGCCGCTGCTGCTCGGGCGCTTGCTCATGGCCGGGACGGACGGAAGGAGCGGGGCGCTGCTCTGGCGCTTTGCTCATGGCGTGGGCGGGGGCGGGGCGGGGATGGGGGCGGGACGCCCCGCGGTGCCACTGCTGACGCCTGCTCTGCTGCTGACGGGGCGGGGGCGGAACGGACGGGATGGGGGACGGAGAAATGACTAATGAGCATATATGGGCCGGTTTTGACATTGATGCTGCTGTGCTGGGCTGCTAAAACTGTTTTCATCACAGGGCCAGCACCGGGCCGCCTTCTCCAACGGGCGGACCAGTCCCGCGCCTCGGGCGAGGCGGCGGCCCATGGCCCGTCCGCCATCGGGCCGTGCCGCCCGTGGCCCGCGACACACACGGACCAGGCCGTGCCACGGACCGGGCAAAAGGCCGGGCCACGGACCGGGCCAAATGTACATCTTTAATGGGTGGAAACCAAGCTCCAGACTTGCCGTGAGAATGGACATTGAATGAAGAGGTGCACATCTGTCTCTAGGTTCCTCTCGCATAGCACACAAAAGTAGTTATTTTTCCATTCGCGGAGTTGAAGGCGGGCTGCCATCCATAATCTATCTTGTTTCTTGTAGTAGCAGCCACAAGAACATTTTGCATCTAGGAGGTGCCCAAGCTCTCCAAATTAGAGTGGGGAAGCTTGATGTTACCTGGCCGGCGAATGGAATGTTGTAGGCGGAGGTGGCCGAGTATGCCCCGAGGCTCCAAGCGTCCATATTATTTCATCTTCTTGCTCATCTTGCAGATTCAGTTGGGCAATTACAGTACATTCCACAGCTCGAAAAAATCGTGCAACAGGTCATGGTTCAGATTGAAAGCTATGTCTTTATTAATCCAACATTGTCCATTGATAGCATGCCTTACAGCTCTCTTCTTTCTTTTGCTATGCTTGAACAGCCGGGGGAAAAGCGTGGCTGGAGCTTTACCGTCTAACCAGCTTGAGGTCCAAAAAGAGGCTTTGCGGCCATTGTGCATTGTCACTCTCGTTGCTGCTTAAAAAGCGAGATGTCCACTGAGTCAACTGGCAACGGCATTGCTACCCATGGCTGATCCGGATTTTTCCAAGCGAACCATAGCCATCTCAGACGTAAAGCCCTGCTGAACCTTTCCAAGTCTAGGAAAATCTCTGGCCATGTTACAAAGGGCCACCCCACCTTGCACTTCCCTCCTGAAATTTCACTATCACCAGCCCAGAGGAAACGACGCCTTGCTTTGTCCAAATCGGCCAGTAGTTGTTTGGGGGCTTTGAGGGATGTAACAAGATAAATCGGGATATGGCGCTCAGCACTGATCTGACTAATGAATTCACGCCTTCCAGCTGGGTTAAGTAGCCTTCCTTGCGATCCAGCTAGTCTGTTCCTCGTTTTGTCCATGGTGTGCTGGACATGCACCACTCTCAGCCTTCCAAGAGTTAGTGGTAGGCCCAGGTAGGTAGTAACAGGGAAGCTAACCCGCTGGCCGGCAAAACCTTCCAAAATTTGGTTCAGATTAATTTCAGCACATCTGATCGGTGCTACCACATTCACTTATCCAAATTTAACTTCATGCCCGTGGCATCACAAAAATGCTCCAGGATGTTGAACAAAGCTTGAACCTCACTCTGAATCGGGTCCAGGAAAATTACCGCGTCATCAGCGTACAGAGAGAGTCTCAGATTTGCATGCCGTCCTCTGAGCGGGGAGAGTATTCCATCTTCTGTTGCAAGCTCTAGTACCCTCTGTATGGTGTCGATGGCCAAGATGAAAAGATATGGTGATTTATCGTCGGTCCAGCGGCACCATTTAGCAAGACCGTTGAGAGTGATGGACACATATGGTAGCTAGTGCTCGATTCTGTATAGTTTTATTGAAATGCATACCTCGGCACAAAGTAAAAAGTCAGGCACTTGATAACAAAAGCTAATTTTGGCAGAACAAATTAGAGAAAGTATAGGGTGGTTGTACACGACTCGCATTGTAGTAGCAATGAATAACCATAAGCTATTTTTGGAAGATATCACAATCTACTAAGAGACATGGCACAATTTGTTCCTTGTTCTGAAAGCTAGGTGTCATGAACATGGCATGTTGCTCATGGAAGTATGGCATGTTGTCTTTCAGACAAAGTAACGTTTTGATGCAGATCGGCAGAATTTGCACTTTGTCCTCTTGTTGGATCGCAGGCTTCCATGAGCATGGCGTTCCTGCGATTGTGTGGAAGCAACAAAGTCCGAGTCATTTTGTAACTGAGATTTATAACCACGTTGCCATCGCCATCTCCATCTCGGAGCAAAAGCCCCAGCTGCCAGCTTTTGTTTCGGCATGAAAGGAGCCATCACCGTTTAGCTTGATTCCTTTTCCACTTCGGTTTGTGTGCAGCGCTCTCGCTGCTGAATGGGCTTTCACAACATTTTTCATGCTCGTACCACTCAATGCTTCTTGCTTTAACATCAGCCAGGCTGCCAAAGCCAACTGTTGGCTGAGAATCTGAGATCCTGCAAACGTACGTCTTGCTTGTCTGTTGCAACTCGTCAACACCGTACCCAGGTCACCCATGACAACATGAGCTATATATATATATAGACGATTGAAGGCCCAGCGTGCAGAAGCACAACGTAATACAGCGCCTCGTCCGAGGGTTTCTGTGGCCACGGTTTTTGCTGCCTCTTCCGAGGGCTGGTTTCCTGTTTTTTTATTTATTGTTTCTTTGTTTCATTGAAGGTCGATGCATTTAGGTGCACGTTTGCAAGTGTTGGATTTCGGATGGGTTCCGTTTGTTTTTTTTTTTGGTTTGTGCATCTTTGTGCGGTCTTAGACAGTAACACTACAATCTGTTTTTGCGCATACGTAACCTGACTCTTGCGTCATCTTTTTTATTATTAATAAAAAAAGCCGGAAAACGGATCTTTCAAAAACACTACAATCTGTTTTGACTTGGGTCGTCATCGAAGAACACACACATGCATGGTAGTGCTATATACAGTCTGTACCTAGTCTTCATTGAAATATATAGCCAGCACTTTCATTTGGCAGAAAGTTAGAGAAAGTAGAGGGTAGACGATTCACAAAGTAGCAATGAATAATTATATATATGACATATATATTTTCCGCAAAAGCTTTTTGCCGACCGTTCAAAAAAAATAATTATATATGTGCCATATTTTCGGAAGATATCAATCTAGCTAGTACCTGACAGAAATTGAAGTTTACAGTTTAGTTTGGACTCCACAGTATCCTCTCAACTATTTATTCATCTTGTGATTATTCCGCACTTGAATTTCGAACACCAAAGGATCTAAATTTTTATCTTCTAGAACTCCATAGTGTTATGGTCTCAAGTTTCATTCCTTTTTAATTAGCTTGGTGTACTATTATTATTGCTGAAATCATACGTTCAGATGTTTTATCTGTACATGTTAGAAGGCTAATTCGTTGATGTCCCTCCTTATCCTTCTGCCCTTCAGTTCAATTACTGCTTGCTTGGTTTGTACTACTGCCTATTGCCAACATATCTAATTGGGGTTGCCTTCATTTGCCCTTGCAGCGAGGCTCACGAAATGGAGTCTCACAGTGGCGAGCTTCAAGAGTTGCCACCTGCAGCTCCAGCACCTCCCCAAAACAAGGGCGACGAGCCTCTAACTGAAGAAACAATGAAGCACTACAACAAGGGGGGTGCCCTGGGTGTCAGCTGGAAGAGGCGAATGAGATCAGAACAGGCATCCCCTACCTCAACATTTTCTACGTCTGGATCATCTGCCTCACCTCCAGTAAATATCTGCCACTAGTTTTATGTTTCTCTCTTTGGTTCTTGGCAAATAGTATATAGATGTCCTGGCGGAACGGACATCTTCTGTTTGGTGTGCTACTCTTCCCACAAGCAACGAACCAAAAATCTGGTCAAAAATTTGAAGCATCGAGGGTTCATACATTTCAAAATATTTAGTTTTGAAACAATAGAACAATATATCTAGATTT